>OZ007600.1:209049847-209649847 GCA_963931845.1 Maratus michaelseni | reverse complement strand
AACTCTAACTAAATGATTCAAAATACTATAGACAATGTTTTTCATTCTCGTTTTGAATATTTTTTTTTCTGCTTTACGGAAGTTAAATGAGAATTTTTATTAAATGTTACATAAAATTTTCTAATACAGAAATTATTCTACTTAGTATTATATTTACTAATTATATGCCCATTTTTAATTTTATTTTCATATAAAGTTTATAAATACAAAGGTATTGGTACAAAAATTATTAAGAAAAAGTACTGCAAAAGTAATTGTGGTTTACCCTGTGCATTAATGACAATAATTCCTTTTATTATACATAATCAGATTTAAAAATATTAATGTAAAATAATGTTTCAATTTTTAGATAAAATGCCAGTATTTTTATACTACCATAGAAACTAATGCAACACTGTTATTTTTGTCTTAACGCAAATGTTATTGAAGATTGCGTTTTAATTTCATGTTTTACCTTTAATATCAAATTAGGTTCAAGATGCATTCTAAAGTAGTAACAAAATTATAGGAATTCATTCATATTCAAGTTATTGCGATGTTTCAAAGCAATAATTCGAAAACATATTGATACAGAATAAATTCAAATTTTGTTTCTGAGATTATCATAGTTGTAAAATAAATAAAATATTTAAAATAGTTGAATTTCTTTCTTCTTTGAAAGAAGGAATATTTTTCATTTCAGAGTTATTTAATACTTACAGTGAGATACGTTTGGTAGATTTGTTATATTCATAATTTAAAAAGGCATAGTATTTCTTATGTATACAAATGTATACAAAAAATATCAACCTAGTTTAATTTCTTTCAAAATACATGAATAATTTATTAAGCAAAAGAAACAGCTTTAAAATCCGTCTAAAATATTTTTCTTCGTGAAACAGTAAGAAAATTCCGATGTAACAATGTAAAAAATTGAGTACTTTTTATCTCACAGCCTCTGATTAAAAAAATATATATTTATTTTTCCTTTTAATATTTATAGACATTCTTTAATGATTTTCTGAAATAAAATCTTACGAAGAATATGTCTTAAGTTTGTACAAATTATCTTTTTTTATATCCATGAATATTTATAAAACATAACTTAAAGCTTAAAAGCTTAAAAATTACTTTTAAATAAATACATACCTTCGAAAATTTAAAGAAAATCGATTTTTGTTTACTATTGTTTCGTACAAAGTTATTTCTTCTAGACTTTATATTTAAAAACTTAAAACATGAAACCGAAGATTAAAACGTTTATAGTGTAATTTTGACGTTATACATATATATTTTTAAATAACCGCTACCCCGTCATGTCTAAATTTAAGGATTTTTACATTGTTGCATCTGATTTTTCATAAGAAAAATATTTTAGACGGGTTTTAAAGTTGTTTCTGTTACTTAATATATTATTCATGTACTTAAAAAGAAAGTCGGTATTTATTGTGCCGTTCCTCTCGTGTATACAAATGTATACAATAAATACCGACTTTCTGTTTATGTACATGAATAATGTATTAATCAACAGACACAAATTTAAAAACTCGTCTAAAATATTTTTCTTCGTGACACAGTACGGGAAAATCAGATGCAACAATGAAAAAAAAAAAAAAAAACACTATTTCTCAGTTTTTTTTTTTTTTTTTTTTTTTTTTTTCAATGTTTTATAGGCATTCTTTAATGCTTTACAGAAGTAAAAGCTTACGAAGAATATATCTTAAGATTTTACAAATTCCCTTTTTCGATATTCATGAATATTTATAAGACATCATATAAAGCTTTGTAGGCTTCAAAGCTTAAAAATTTTATTTAGATAAATACATGTCTTTGAAATTTTAAAGGAAATCGAGTTTTGTTTACTCTCATTTCGTACAAAGTTATTTCTTCTGAACTTTTTACTTAAAAATTTAAAACACGCATCCGAAGATTAAAACGTTTATAGCGCAATTCTGAAGTTATGCATATATATTTTTTAAATAACCGCTACCCCATCATGTCTAAATTTAAGGGTTTTTTTACTTTGTTGCATCTGATTTTTGTTTAAAGTGTCACTAAGAAAAATATTTTAGATGGGTTTTAAAGTTGCTTCTGTTGCTTAATACATTATTCATGTACTTAAAAAGAAAGTCGGTATTTATTGTGTCGTTCTTCGCGTGTATACAAATGTATACAGTAAATACCGACTTTCTTTCTAAGTACACGAATAATGTATTAATCAACAGACACAAATTTAAAACCCATCTAAAATATTTTTCTTCGTAAAACAGTACGAGAAATTCAGATGCAACAATGTAAAAAATTGAACACTATTTATCTCACAGTTTCTTTTTTGTTTTGTTTTTAAGTATATACTTTTCATTTCAATATTTTATAGACATTCTTTAATGATTTTCTGGAGTAAAAGCTTACGAAGAATACATCTTAAGTTTGTACAAATTCTCTTTTACGATATCCATGAATATTTATAAGACATAACATAAAGCTTCGTAAGCTTAAAAGCTTACAAATTTCTTTTAGATAAATACATGTCTTCGAAAATCTAAAGGAAATCGATTTTTGTTTGCGCTTATTTCTTCCAAAGTTATTTCTTATTAACTTCTTATTTCAAAACTTAAAACATGAAACTGAAGATTAAATCTTTTATAGTGTAATTCTAAAGTTATACATATATATTTTTAAACAACCGCTACCCCATCATGTCTAAATTTAAGGGTTTTTTCTTTTACATTGTTGCATGTGATTTTTCCTAAGAAAGATATTTTAGACGGGTTTTAAAGTTGTTTATGTTGCTTAATACATTATTCATGTACTTAAAAAGAAAGTCGGTATTTATTGTGCCGTTCTTCTCGTGTATACAATGTGTACAATAAACACCGACTTTCTTTCTAAGTACATGAATAATGTATTAATCTACAGACAGAAACTTAAAACCCGTCTAAAATATTTTTCTTCGTGACACAGTACAGAAAAATCAGATGCAACAATGTAAAAAAAAAGAAAAGTAAATGAACACTATTTATCTCAGATTTTTTTTTTTTTTTTTTTTTTTTTTTTTTTTTTTTTTTTTTAAGTATATACTTATTATTTCAATATTTTATAGACATTATTTAATATGGTTTTCTGAAGTAAAAGCTTACAAAAAATATATCTTAAGTTTGTAAAAATTCTCTTTTTCGATATCCATGAATATTTATAAGACATAACATAAAGCTTTGTAGACTTAAAAGCTTAAACATTTCTTTTAGATAAATACATGCCTTCGAAAATCTAAAGGAAATCGATTTTTGTTTACGCTTATTTCTTCCAAAATTATTTCTTCTTAACTTTTTATTTGAAAACATGAAACTGAAGATTAAAACTTTTATTGTGGTAATTCTGAAATTATACAACTGTTTTTTAAAAATAACCACTGCCCCATCATGCCTAAATTTAAGTTTTCTTTCGGTGCGTACATTATAGTTAATGGATATGATAATTTCATGTTTTTCGAAAAATTTTAACACCTTCCAATATAGTTGAAAAGTGTTTATGAATTTGGTTTGTCTGTCTTTCTGTCTATCCGTCCGTGCTCCAATTCAAGTAAATATATTCGGATTGTTATGCAATTTATATATGTTATTGAGGTTTACTATGGCATGTTCTGTATTGCAAATAAAGTTTCCCACTTACAGTTTTTTTACAAGGTCAATCAAACGAATTCCGTTACATTACGGTCAATGGAGAAAAATCATTTGCGGTTTATTTCAATAAGGTTTCTCTATTTCAAACATATGGAAATTAATATATATCACTCAGGTGCATTACAAGAGGCTTACTATAGAATATTGTGTATATAGCATTCATCGTTCATTTACAGGGGCACGCAAAAGAAATTGGTACTGTCTGTTAAAAATGATTGCTGGAAGTGCTTTTTCAGTTGCTGAACGCGCTTTTAAATTTAACTCATTTTTTGTCTGTTTCTTGATGTGTATAAATTCTATAGATTATATACAGGTCAGCACAAAAGTTGTGGAGTACATTTCCATTTACTGAAGGAAATTCCAGAAGAGGATTTTAAAACTGCGATACGCGTTTCTTAACTGAAATAAAATTTAGAATTCTATGTAGTATGTATACAAATTTTGGATCATATACATAGCTGCACAAAATAGTTCGGATTTTTTTTTTTCGAATATTGGTGGTAATTCCTGAAATGGGGTTTTTAAATATGTTATACGTTTTCCAAATTGTATACTTAGATGGATTGGTAAATTGTATTTTCAGAATTTGTATTTTTGGAATTTTGTATTTTCAGAATTTGTATTTCAGCATTACATAGTATAATTATTGCTCGATATCACAAAGTATAATTTAGTAATGCTGAATATAATTATGTAAACAAACCTGCTGGGCGGGTCTAGTTGAGCTTAAGCCGAAAGGTAGGCCTTCCCGCCCGGTTTGACCTTGACCTTGTATACTTAGATATCATCTTTCACTTTATTAAATGGTAAAATTTTTTTTAATTATTTTGTAATTGCTGGAAAATGTTACATATTCTATATTTGACGCAGGATTTTTGTTCTTGTTTATTTACATACACGTTTTCAATGTTTATTTAAATTAAATTAAAATATAAGAAACCCGATAAAAATTATTAAAACTGCAGGGTTCCGGTTTTTAAAAAAATATAATATATGACATGTTTTAATTTTTTTAATTCTTTAAAGGTAAAAACTGTAATGTTTACATTTTATAATAGGCACTAGATAATATTTGTTTGTTCATATTCCATTTATTCTAATTTTTCGTGTGCATCATTGGCATGAGTTCAAAATATACTGCCATAGAATATATTTATATTTTGGTTTTGAAATTCTCCTATTTTCAAAGTTGCCTTTGTTTCTTTTATACGAAAGAGGAGATCTTTTTTATTATTATTTCAGAGTTAGTAATCATTTCTTTGTGAGATACAATTCTTATGTTTGACATACTCATAAATTACTAAGACATGTTATTTCTACAGACGTATGTAATAAATATCAACTGCTTTGAAATTCTATTGAAGTACGTGAATAATATGTTAAGGTATCCGAATACCTACGAAGGGCCTTTTTTTAAATTATTTAAAAATATGACTTTTTTTTGCATTGTATATCATGATGTGATTCAAAAAGTAAAATATAACAGAAAAAGTTATACATTTCAAATTATTTTTTTATATTTTGGGGAAAAAATAAGCAAAAAACAGCGAAAATAATCAATTCCGCAAAACATCATAACTCAACTTTAAATCAAGATATTTTTATTTTGTAAGCATTATTATAATTATTAAACCTTTTTCTGGGGAATGAACTACTCTCATATTTCTGAGTCAAATATTTAAAACTATATAGAAAGTTAATCAGTGATGAAGCAAAAATTACTAAAAATTTATTGCAAATTGGAAACTTTATCAATAATTTAAAAAAAACTAATACACTTACAGTTACGAGTGTAGTTCATTCCCTTTATTGCACTTTGCAAAGCATACAAAAAAAATTTGAAAGAGATTCATCCATAATTTTTTCCTTTGTGATGTTTTGCGTAAACGTAAAATGTTAAAAAATTGATTTTCAGAAAACGCAAAAACAAAATTTAATTCAAAATCTTACCTTTATTTTGAAAAGCAAACCTTAATATGTTACTCAATTTATACACTATATTATCTATTTTTTTAAAACAATTGCTATTTTTCTTTTTCAAATTCTTAAAATTTTCTCTGCTTCTTTACTTTTGGGTTTACATAGCATTGAAAAACGTGATGACTTCCGGTGAGCAGAACGATACTTCCGGTTCAAAATACTGATACTTAGTAATTTTAAAAAGGCAATAACTTCACTTCTAAATAAGATATAAACAAAATTCAAACAGATTTGGAAAGATAAAGAGTCCAGTTATTATATTATACCAAAATCTAAAAATCGATATTTTGGCCGAAAATCGGCTTTTAAAGGTGTTCGGATACCTTAAGCAACACAGGTAAGAAATAAAATCTCATTCGAAATTCATCTATAATATTTTTCTTAGCGTGTGTTAAACAAACAAAAAAAAAAGTTGGAAATTATACGTTAAATGTGTGACAAATGGAGTGCGATCGTTTCGTTTTATAACTAGTTTTACAATGTAAAAAAATCATCGTTATTATTTCAGTGAAATAAATTATATCGTCTGCTGTGAACGAAATGAGGATGCCCTTTTTTTTTTCTTATGACGTATGCCATGTTTATAGATGCGATTTTTTTTTCGACACCAGACAGCGCTGTATATTTACCATGGAGATCTTGCTTTGCGAATGATTACCTCCATGGTTAATATTTCTATGACTCACGATGAATGAATATTTTGTTTATTTCTTTAATGGATTGAGATATTCGGCTGTTAACGTAATTTTCACTGAAGTTATCTCAGTATCAATACATTTTGGAATGTAACTCATCTCTCAAGCAAACGATTTTTTTGAACAATCTTTCTAAAAATGTAACTTTTATGCAATTTTATTCGAAAAAAATAGCTATGAATAAAAATGACCGCTTGGTATATGGTAAAAGATGTGGTTAGCCCGTATTTGTTTTCCTCAGTCACATGACTTGCGTTTTTATTATATAGATTATGCACGATAGGATTTAAAATAACAAAGAAAACTGTTATTAATATCTTTTTAAGTTTTGAGTCGATTTTTATAGAATTTGAAATGACTCGACAAAATTCTGCAACTATTATATATATTAAATTTCTAACCATTCCGTTGGGTAGTTTTTGTGTTGTAATATGCGGACAGACAGACAGACAGACAGAGAGGCGGACGGACGGACCAGACGACGACTATAGGTGCTACGTATTTATATAATTACGAACGCACCTAAAAAGAGTCAAAATAACTATACATGTACCCTTTATCTCAGTATTATTGAGTATTTTTAGCGCTTTTTTTATATAATTTCAAACTATACTTATGTTGAATTTTTTTTTCTAAATTTCTCGTAGTTCCAAAAGGAATCAATCACTTGTTATCTTAGATGTTTTTCAAAAAAAGAGATTAATTTTTCTGTCAGATTTCAAAACTATTTCTTTGTAAGATATAGTTAGTATCTGCGTCATATTTATAATTAAAGAAGACGTTGCTTCTTATTATATTCAAACAAAATATATCGAATTGAAATTCTTTCAAAGAACAGGATTAATATATTATGCAGCGCAAACGAGAAATCTAAATTTCTCTTGAAAGACTTATGCAATTTTTATTAGTAAATCTTTTAAAAATAATTCGATAAACATATGCACAATATGGAGTACTTTTTGTCATATACTTTCAGATTTCAAAAACAAATATTTTCCCATTCAATATTTATAGATGTTCCTTAATTATATGCTAATAAAAGCTTTCAAAGAATATATCCAAAGTTTCTAATTTTTTTCAATAGCCATGAATAGTTATAAAAGGTAAAATAAAACATTATAGGCTTAAAGGATTAACAGCTCGTTTCATATGACACTTAAAATTTAAAGAAAATCTTTAGTTGTTTATTTACTTATCTTTGAAAGTAATTTCTTCTTAAACATTATTTCTTAGAACATTTATAAAATTAAGTAAAAAATTAAGATGTCTATAGCAACAATTGTGAGATTGTAGAACACTTATACGATACACAAACGATAATTTGAAGTTTATTGGAACTTTCTATGTTTACATACTCGTTTTTCATATCCTTTTTAAATTCCATTACGCGATTCGTATCGTCTTTATAGTGGATTAAAATGTAATGAAAATTATCAAGAATCTAAGAAAATCTATAAAAATTTTGGACTTTCTGGTATTAAAAAAATACAGGAAAAATTCATGGTCTTTGAAAACTTCATTAAAGTTTAATTTTTTTCTATAAAAATATGTAGAATCTTACAAATGTATCTATAAAACTTTATCTTTGTAGTATTTATTGATTGAATAATAGCAGGAACGAATTTTCTTTTTAAGATTTAAAAAAAAAAAATCTATTTCTAAAATAAAAGATGTGTTTACCTAAAATTAACGTTACGTGTATGATTCCAAATTTCAAGATTTTTTTTATTGAAGGTAGAATACGCCTTTAATATACTAACTATTTAATTCATGTATGATAATGGTACATTTTATATCTCTGTGTATAATCATATTTAATCTAAGCAGTTTTCTCCAATTTGAAAAAATATGAGAACGGTAATATATATATATATATTAAAAATATTATTATGATCGAATTTTAACAAAATAATTTAGAAATTTGGTTTTATACCATGAGTATAGAGATATTCTCTGATTTGCAATTAAATTGACCATACATTTTTATTATTTTAGCGTACTCAGTTTGACAGTTTGACACTGTCACACTGAGTACGTTGAGTTAGCTAAATATAACTCTGGATTTAAGATTAGCGGTTCAAGTAATCATAAATAATTTACCATAAGACCAAAAAATACCCCACTGAAATCGACTTAAAGAGTTTTGTATTTTAGCCTTATGAAAATGTTATTAACATCAAACTAATTTAAATATATTCTACAAATTAAATCTCTTGAAATCAGCAGCTATAATGGAAGTCTAAAGTTAAAATTAATATTTGTTTCTCATTATAGGAAATTATCCTGAAACTCTACACGATATTTAATGAATTTGGAATAATTATATTATCGCTGAATTTGCGGAGAATTTCTGAAAATGGATTGTGTCTATTTAGAAATTTAGTTAATATAAGAGCATTATCATAGTTAGATTAAATCGGTTGCTTAATCATAACTTGTTGAAATAAATAAATAAATAAATAAATAAAATTCGTCATTTATTTAAATGTTAGTAGATAAATATAGATAAAAATAAAAGTATACATATTATTGAATTCTATATAATAAAAATGAACATAAATTAAAAAAATAAGAAATTTTCAAAAATTACTACAACCTAATTTAAACTAAATTATACAGAAATTAGTTTTTATCACTTATAGTAAGAAGGTTTTTTAATTGCAACTAAGGACCATTTTTACCTACCTAGAATGTGTTGTTATCATACAAGTAGTCATCAAAAATGCTTATTTAGAAATATCCTTAAATGTAGCGCCAAGTTAATTGTGTTTTATCGTAAGTATAGTCTGCTCATGATAAGTTGGCGATGAGTAGTGCAACGATTTCGAAAATAATTCCTTTATTCTCAGAAACCAAAATATTTTTCAGATCTAAAGAAGCATTTCTAAAACAAAATCTTCTTATTTTGGCTGTTATCAAGAAAAAAAAATTAACCCTTTAACATTAGTTTTTTTACATTATCCGTTTTTTCAACGTCAAATATTGGATTTACAGATGCTATCAATTTTCAGGTAAGAATTTTAATGTTCAACAAACATGTTCAACAGACAAAAATGCTAAAATAACAGCATTAAGAGTAGTATTAAAATTGACATTCTTGCATGTGTAAATTCTGTTACGCAGCTGAAAATGTTTAGTTGAGAATTCAATTCATGAAGTCCAAAAGAAGAAACCAAAATTTAACGTTGAGAAAACGTTGAATTTCAGGTTGATGATAAAAAGGTTTTAATTTCTTTTCCGAAACGGGCACGACAAGGAATCGTTGATAAGTCAGAAGTGGTAATATGTAATATTTTCGCAAGGTTTTGCTAGATCCAGATACATTTCTCTTTTGCTAGATGTACATTGTAAAAAAAAAGACAAATGTATTTTGATTTACATAAATATAATAACCAAGAAACGAAAATATACAATAACCTTTTCCGAGCTACCCACTATTCCGAAACACGTTCGTTATCATTAGTAACCTCAGAAACCAACTTGTTTTCGAAATTTAAGCGATCATTTGTAAAACAAAATTGCATGAAAAAGTCTTTCAATGAAATAATCTTATGTTTATTTGATTCAACATTATATCTGCATTTTTTCTATATAATTCTGTCTTTTTTTTTTTTTGGTAACGTTGCCGAGTAGATTTTATATCGCATTAATCAGTTTTTTCAAATTGGAATATCGGTTTTTAGTATCTTACTTATTCCCAATTAGACAATTTCAGCTGCGTAATTGTATTTGTACATGCAAGAGTAAAAAATAATAATAATTTTAATGTTAATGGTTTTAGTTAGTAATGTTAATAGTTTAATGTTAATAATTTATCATGTTTGTATGTAAAACATGTTTGTTGAACATGAAAATATCAAATCTGAAATCGATAACATACGAAAATCAATATTTAGGGTTAAGAAATCAGATAAATGCACTGTAAAAACTACATAGAAACGTTTTCGAAAATCGGTGACATCAAAAGAAACTTTGTTTTAAAAATTATTCTTGAAATATCAAAAATATTTTTTTCTGAGATTTCGAATGATAAAGAAAGCTTTTCGGAATCATGGGTAACTCTGAAGAGATTATTGTGTATTTTCGTACGAGGTTATATTATATTTACTTAGATTAAAACACATCTGTCTTTTTCACTGTGTACTAGGAACTATCTGACACTTATCTGCAATTAAGTAATACATTACCTGTACCATTTGAGTATATTCTTTCACTGTAGCTTAGCAAAAATTTTCAATGTCCTAGGCCAAGTTTTCGTTGAAATATTAGGAACAGATGTCGCAGACGCACCGGGGTTGGCGCAATTTTCATTTTGCGCTTTTTTGGAAAGAAAATCCTATTTTCGTGTATCTGTTAGGCCTTGGCTTGCAAAAACACGTTAGTTTTATTTTATAATGAAAAACTTTATTTTATTCTAAAAAACACACAGAATTTTATTATAAACAGCACGCAGAATTTTTATAATAAACAACACACAAATTATTTTATTATAAAACACACGGAATGACTAAAATATTATTGATTATAAAACACAAAATGTTTAATTTAATGCAAAACACATTTAATCTTCTCTACCGGGTTGCCATAGGCTGCAATAGCTCGCAAAAATCGCCAAGTTTCCCAGCCATAAAATCACCATTTTGGCGCCAAAAGTTAATCTGCGACATATATACCAAAGCGTATAATGATATTTAAAAAAGTGATGATGAACATAAATTTTTTATAAAAAATTGGCACATTAAAATACTGCATTAATCGTTTGTGCAGACTACGATTTCATATAGGAATTTAAAATTGCTACATGAAAATTTACCTAACGATTTTTGTATTCTAAAGCTGATGAAATTGTTATTAACAGCCGACTCATTTAAATACTTTCTCTAATTTAAACCCCCAAAGTTACTCTCATCTGTAATTAGCGGCTATAACGAAAATCCAAACTGAAAATTATTATCCGTTTTTCATTAAAAGAAATTATCCAGAAACTTTAGAGAATCCCCCCGTTAAATGAATTTGGTATAATTATGACCTTTGTAGCTGCGGAGTAATTTGGAAAATGGATTCTGTGAAATTGGAAATAACGTAATTTTTTAAAATAAGAGCATAGCCAATGTTGGAGAAAATATTTTTCTTGCCCAGAGCATGTCAAAACAAGAAAGAAAATTAATGGGTGAAGCTTAGATTATCAAAAACTTTCCAACATATTCAGAGTACTAAAGCAAAATTTCACCTTTTAATAAGGTGAAAGATGATGTCTAAGAAAAAAAGTTGAACACACTCTAAAAACGACATTTTCAAAAATGAGCAAAAAATACTCAAATCTGAGTATGTCGCATTGTCAAAATGACTCAAGTTTGAAACATGTATAGACTCATATCTGAAAACATGCACACACTCAAGAATAAAACATCATGTGCTCTTATTTGAGTATATCCATGTTTCTAAAATGAGTATGAACTGGCTTCTATGTGCTCATATTTGAGTATGTCCATGTTTGAAAAATGGGTATTAACTGACCTCCATGTGCTGAGTTTTGAGTATGTCCATGTTTCAATATTCTGAGTAATTCTGATATTTCAGAATTGAAAGCATTGCGTCCTGCTATTTGAAACAAAAAGTTTCATAAAAAAAATGAAAACATAGATTTACTCAGATTTGAAAGTGTCATTTTTCTCAATGCACGCATAACACATTTGAAAATCCAATTTAAGCAACTAGCATCAACAGTCAAACAAGTATCCAAGTTTGTTTTGTGCAGCCCTTTATATGATTTATAGATTTGTATATATACTACATAGTACGCTAAAATTTATTTCAGTTTGGAAGCAGGTACCACAGTTAAAAATTCCCCTTCAGCAATTTCCGTCAATAAAAGGAAATGTACAATTGATCGTTTGTGCAGACCTGTACATGAGCTATAGACTTTATATGCACCAAGCGATATGAAAAAAATATAAAAAGAAAAGTGCCCATTTAAACTGATGGCATTGAGCTCACAGGCTATTCACACTAATTGCATATCATACTCTTATTTTCAAATAATAATGTCTCTCGAAAACTAAATTATTAGCCCCCCAGCCCCCCTTTATACTTAGCCAATGAACCCCCAAAACTAATCAGGGAAGCGTCTTATCACAATGAACCTATACACAAAATTTGAAGCAAATCCGATAATTCTACATGAAAAACTCATTTATCTAAATTAAGGGGGATTAGACCCCCCCTTTACAATTAAGCTATGAACCACTAAAACTAATCAGGAAAGTGCCATATCACAATGAACCTATGAATAAAATTTGAATCAAATCAGAAAATTCTGCATGAAAAACCCATTTATCTAAATTAAGGAGGTATTAGGCCCCCGTTAGCTCCTTGAAACTTAACCAATGAACCCTCAAACCTAATCAAGGAAGCGCCTTATCACAATGAACCTATAAACAAAATTTGAAGCAAAACGGATATCCATCAAGAGTTATCGCGTTACGTACATACGTACATACATACATGCACGTACATACATACATACAAAACACATACCACAATTGAAATAAACTTCCAGCAATTATTGTTTTTAAACAGTACTGTAAATGAATTATTTTGTGTTTCTCTGTAAATGAACGATGAATGCTATGTACAGCATATTCTATAGTAAGCATCTTGTAGTGAACATCAGTGACATATATCAATTTCAATATGTGTGAAATAGTGAAACATCATTAAAATATACCGCAAACGCTTTTCCTTATATTGCATAATGTAACGAAATTATTTTGACTGAAATATGCGTAATTAGTTTGGATCGCTCCTACACTATCATGAAGAGCATCTTTTATAGGGATAACGGCGTTTTTTGATTTCAGTATATCCGTATCAAAACAAACACTAAATTTTCACAACTTTAAAAAATCATATCCTATAATTGCATTATAATAATTAGATAAATCATTTTTCACTATATAGAATTTCTGCTGAAATTGTTTGTTACCAATTTGAATAGGTAAAATTGCGGAGGTCGTAATCTCTAGATCTTCTCCTGTGACTGATACGATTTTTGCATCGATTTTTAACTTTTTCACTCTGTTATCTATCTTAATTAGACTAAAGATTCTTTCTGTGAGGAGACTCGCGCTGGAGCCGGAATCTAACAAACATTTTATTAAATTACCCGCAATTTTCAATTCAATAACTGGTAAAGAAGGGGTTTTCCGAATCCGCATAATTGTATCTGAAACCTCGTGAAGTTTGACCGCGACTGCATCTGTAATTATATTGTTGCGAACGAACGGGTCTTTGAATTCCCCTAGTATTGTAACTTCTTCCTCGGAAATTTCCACTAGCGGGGTTGGAAAAACATTCTGAAGTGTAATGAAAGAATCGATTACAGATACTACACGTAGGCTGGTTACTGCGAACAAAAGGTCTGTTCTGGGGGGTACGAAACTCCCTTCCGCGTCTATTATTACTTTGAAAGTCGGGAGAATTATTTGGACGTCTTGAAGCTTGCGCTAGTTTCAAATGCTCAACTTCTTTAGCGAGATTATTTATTAATTGAGTCGTATTTGATGCAGGAGCCTCCAGCATGGATTTTATATCGCTGTTGCTAGTAGCAGCCGACGTATTGTTAGTAAACTGCGTTTCCAAGATTTCATCATTCGAGATGTCATTTGCTTGAAGAGATTGAACAAAATTCAATGCCTCTTGAAATGATCCTGGATCTTTTAACATTACTGAGTTTTTGTAACGGGCTGACAAACTATCTATGAATTTGGCCAAATTTGTTTCCTCAAATATGGATTTTATTGTGGCGTTTGATAAATCAGGTGAATTAAAAAAAACGTTGAGTCGCCACGGAAACGCGTGCCACGTACATCTTTACAGATTCGTTTGGAGCCATTACACAATTCGAAATTTGCTTTTGACGGACTCCTAGATTGTACTGCGTATCAAAATAAAAAAGGAATTTCTTTTTAAATTCCGTATAATCTTTTTCTTGATTCAAATCAGGGAATTAATTACGCTCGAAAGGGCATCTCCTCTTATACGTGAACGGAGGATCAATAATTTTTCTTGGTCTGTACATCTAGCCAGTTCTATTACTGTCTCTACATTTTCAATAAAATAAGTAGGTGAAATAGCAGAAATGCTATCATACTGGGGTAAAACTGATTGAAATCCAGCTAATTTCCTAATGAACGCTTCTGATTCATGATTATTATTCGGGGGGGGGAACTGGGGGGGGGATCTTGAGGGATCTCTGGAGGGGGCATGTTTATTTAAAGTACAGGAGGAAATATACAAAATTTTCGTTCAAATAATTTGGGCCGAACACTAAACTCTCCTATCTAACAAAGTTTTAAACAGTAATAATAATAAAACCAGTATAATATAAAATAATACTCCAAAATTATAAATCATAAAATATACTAAAATATGATAAAACATATACCAATTCCATAATACATAACGAGAATAGAAAATTTCGTGCATAAACATTTAAATGACCGCTGTACCTGAAATCACAATGTCTCAAATTATAGTTCGAATTGAAATTTGATAAATAACAATATGGTAAATTATATTCTGGAAGATCTCTAGATAATATAAGGAAAGCAATATTTTAGAATACATTTACTTTCACCCAAGAATAGTGTCATTTTTGGAGAAGGAGAAAAGAGAAAGAAAAAAAATTCTTGACCCATAGCATTCCACAGTACTAAAACTGATATAGTTTACGGAAAGAGAAACAACAGTGCATCTTTAAACATATATGTAACAAAGAAAAGGTAAAACAAAAGAAAATTTTCTAACCCACATTTTATTTTATTTTATTATTATTTTTTTTTTTTTGAAAAAAAAAAAAATGATTATATTTGACGGTATATTAAAAGTGTATTAGAGTTCACTTTCATAATTTTCATTAAAATTCTAGCAATTTAACACTACAGAGGTATAAAAAATTCTTTCAACGATAGTATTAAAACTGTAAGTCATGGCAACCAATGCTGGGAGGGGTATTGGGTATTTATATCGGTAATTGTGTATTTAATTTATTTAACTTAACTCTTCTTAAGTATAGATGTTAATAATAAAGTTTACTTGGCTCCGTGAATAAATAGTGGTTACCCAGATCATACCCAGATCATTTCCTCCCCTGCCTTCTCTGTAGAATAAATAAAGATACCTTTAAATTTAAACTAAACAATTTATTAAGTTATTCATAAAAATATTACAATAAAATTGAAGAATATACTTATAGTCTGACATAATACTTAGATAAAATTTATTCAAATTATTCAAATACAATTTTATTTAATCAGTTAAATGTGGATGCCTAAATAATTTCCCCCTATATACATGGTAAGTTTGTACATATAGGTAACTTTCGGAATACTCGCAAAATAAATCATACCTGTAATAATCAGGAACAGAACCGATGACATTTCGAAGTCGGTACCTTCAAAGACTAACTCCAGCAAGATCACCAAATTCTCGACTCCAGTACTATCCAAAAAAAAACTCACTCTCCAAATTTTACACTCTAACTGTCCTCTCTCTCATCCTCATCAATGCTCCAACTCCATAAAAACAAGTGCCTTCCTTCCTCTTTCGTTCCCTTTTTCTTTAACTCTTTTTCCTCCCCCAAAACAATCGCCCCATTTTTTATTCCAATCCACGTCAACTTCATTCTTCCTCATCTCCCTTAAATCTACCCTAGTGGCTAGAATTTTCTTATTGTCCAAAACCCTGCCTCCAGATAAAATTATTGGATGTATCTTTCACTTGTATAGAATTAATCCCGCCTACGGGTTATGAGATCACATCACCCTTTTTCCCGCCAAAAATCGCGCAATTCCTTCCTAAAACCCAGGTGGTCAAAAGGGACGTTCTTGTATCTGACCCAACTCGTAATTTTATTTAACACTGTCAAGTATGACTTTTACTATTTCCACACTCTTATTAAACTTTCTTTCTCACAATTTCCCTCTCTCCTCACGATGTTATTAAAATTCTACACCTGGTTTTTCTTTACTACTCACACCTGAAATCGCCTTTTATTTTCAACCCTATCTAAAATTCCTTGTATTCATGATTATTCCTTACGCTGTATTTTATTCTTCTATAAGAACATACCTGGCCCAACCTAGTCTTCCTTTTGGAAAAGGATATTCAAATCTTATAATTTTCTCACGACTTGCCGAGAGCTATCCGGCACTACTTCACTTTCATTCCAGAACACACCATAATAATTCTCAATAACTTACATCAATGGAATGCAAATCCGATATTTGATCCAAATAAATACTATATTTGCGCGAAACAGACAGACAGACAAACCGAATTCATAAACACTCTTCAACTATATCCAATGTTTGGAGTATCATAGTTGAGATTTTTTTCCAACAGAGCGAAAATATGCCGGGACAAGGACTCGAACCTGGGTACTTTGACGTGTCGTGCCAGCGCTCTCCTTACTGAGCTATCCCAACGATATCCTGGCTGGCATATTTCACTCCTATTTGCTGGACATGGCTGTGAACTGCAGCGCTAATTTCATTCATCCGAGCTATAACTATAGCCTTTTACATGATGAGTCTGAAATAGCACGAAACTCCTGCTTATATAAACACAAAATCTTATTTGAAATTTACAAAAAAATTGAGCTTTTTTTTAGCATTGTATCTAATTGTACATGCCACAGAGGCTGGATTGACGTTAATGCTTACTGTTTTATTAAAATATTCCCCCTTCCCCTCACATTCTAATCATGTGACATATGCTGGCTTACTAGAACTAAAAATAATGGTGTTTTCTGTTCATGAGGTGGTAAGTGCCTTTTAAACTTGGTTCTTCCATTAAAAATCTGAGAGAAGAGGCATATCACTACTTTCCACGCACAAGTATGGGTGGGGGAGAGAAAAATGTCATTTGTGGACATTTCGTAGATAAATTTTCTTACAAAAAAATATCCTCGCCAGATTAAATAACTTGAACCGTCTTTGTCAAGCCCTGAGCATGTTTATTGTGATATTACTACAAAAGTTTTTCAAAAATACTTAATTACAAGCACCTTTAAATCTAGTGTAAAACAGGATAAATAATTATTTTATGCTATCCTAAATAATTGCGAATAGTATCCGAAATCCTAAATAATCCCAAATAATTGTTCCCTTGAAATTTATATATAGAGATTTATATTCCAGATTTATGAAGTAGTTATTAATAGCCTACCCATTAAAATAACCGAACTTCTAAAGTCATCATCCTTTGAAATCAGCCGTTATAATGGAAGTCTAAAATTAAATTTAAAATTCGTTTCTCATTAGGTGTGGAATTATCTAGAAACTCTAGATAATCCCCTGTTAAATGAATTTCAAATAATTATTCTCCTTGAGCCTGCGCATTCTGGATTCACTAAATGGATTATCTGGATGTAGAAATTTTATTAAGAGGAACTGCATAAACTTTGAGCATTTTGTTTAAATTTCAATGTTTTATAATACCTTTTGGACATATTATTAAATGGTTTTATAAAGAAAAATTATTTAAGAAAAAAAAATCAATGGTAAAATTTAAAAAAAATGATTGTTTTTTTTTTCGTTAGTAAATTTTAAAACAGTACTTATCCTACAATCTTGAACTTTTTGGAACAGTACTGGCACAGTACTTTGGAACAGTAGAAATATTAAACATGGTAAATTACCACAGTTATATCCCTTTGTTTATATTGTAAGAGCCTGTAAAATTTCCTTCTTGAATACTTTATCAACCCAAACATAACTAAAATAAATATATACAAGAAAATATTTGATTTTTATGGACGCTACACAAATTACATTATATAATAAACATTTATATACATTTCCAGATATTTTTAAACTTTTTGTTTATATTTATTAGTTTGGGAAATATTAAAGATTTAACAAACGTTTAAATTTTGTAAAAATATGTAAAATCGCAGTTTTTTCCCCTTTCTGGTTAAAAAGATTTTTAAGATAGAATATTGTTGCAAATGAATTTAAATTTCTATTCTATATAGGTTTTCAGATACAAAATAAAATATAAATTAAAAATAGTCCTTCAACCCTTGCTAATCGAAATTCTGTGCAATTAACCCACTGAGAAGTTTTAAGATTTTCAGATCAAAATTATAAAAAAAGTTGAATATGCATTGTCAAAATCATATTTAACATTTTAGAATACCCAATGTGTTGCTACAATAACTTGATCCACAAAACGTGTTGTTTAATATGTCTTTCAATCTAATGTAAAACTAGACAAAATATTTTTTTCTATTAATATAAAAAATCTTACATGAAAATATTTAATCTATTAATTAAAATTCATATATCGATTATTCTATTCTAGGCAGAGGAAAACATTATTAATCGTTTGAAATCTGCGTTTATAAGGAAAGTCGAAAGTTAAAACTAATATTCGTTTCCCATTAGGGAAAATTTTTCAGAATTTCTAGACAATCCCCTATTAAATGGCTTTGGAATAACCATTATCGTTCAGGCTGCAACAAATTACAGTAAACGAATTTTCTGTATTTAGAAGTCTTCTTTGTGCTTAGGGAAAATAATTTGTTTAATAACAACACACAGTGGTGAAATTTTCCAAAATCTTGGTCAAAATCTACACTGTTAAAACTTTGCAGAAAACTGTCCAGTTATTCGAACGTTTTTATAGAAAACGGTTACATAACCGTAATTAAACTCTATTCTGACCGTGATATGGCCAGAATAGCGTTCAATTACAGTTATGTAACCGTTTCCTATAAAAGCGTTCGAATGACTGGACAATTTGCTGCAAATTTTTAACAGTGTAGATTTGTATTCTGGTTTCAAAATTAGCTGTTCATTGCAAATTTAAAAGTTTGTTACTATTTTAATATAGTGATGGCCCGCTAGACTTATATTTTCATATACATTTATAAAAGACAGAATTTCCAATCCTATGGTTATTCTCGATTTTCTCTGCACTGTTCAAAATTTGTAGCAAATTATCCAGTCATTTGACCGGTTTTATAGAAAACCATTACATAACAGAAATTTAACTCTAATCTGGACATATTTTTGCCCATATTATGGTCAGAATACAGTTAAATTACGGTTATGTTATAGTTTTTTGAAAGGAAAAGCAAGGGTAGACAAGGGATATCCCACAGCTTCTTTATGTTACTAACATTGATCGTGCAAAAAATTCAGAATCATATAGAAAATTTATCCTTATATTCCATCGATAACAATTCAATTGCCTTTCAAGCTGATTTTTAAAGGATTGTAAAACACTTTAAGAAACTTGGTAGCATTTGTTTTTCCTCTTTTCAATTTGTGAATAAATAAAATCTTGATTTTAAGACCGAGTGCTATAAAAATTGAGACTGAGATCGTTTCGGGAACAGGCTGGAAGCTTGGGTTGAACTCATTTCATCTTTAATATCTCCCGGACAATAGTTAGACTTCCGCGGCAAATTTGAGCCCATAGTTAAATTTCCGCGATAAATTTGAGCCCATAGTTAAACTTCCACGGCAAATTTGAGCCTGTAATTAAACTTCAGCGGCAAATTTGAGCCAATAGTTAAACTTCCGTGGCAAATTCGTTCCCATAATTAAACTTCAGCTGTAAATTTGAGCCAATAATAAAATTTCTGTGGCAAATTTGAACCCATAGTTAAACTTCCGCAACAAATTTGAGTCAATAGTTAAATTTCCGTGGCAAATTCGTTTCCATAACTAAACTTCAGTGGCAAATTTGAGCCAATAATTAAACTTCCGTTGCAAATTTGAACCCACAGTTAAACTTCCGCGACAGGCTTGAGTAACGAAAGCAATCTTAAATAAATTCAGTTTTAAGCAAACATTATCTGAGACAAAAAATAATCTCTTCATTAAAAGCGTTCATTAAAATCACACCATTAGGATTAAAGCGTAAGCATGGATCCAATTTAAGAAATATTGCGCTTAATAATACATGTTAATGCACACATCACCTGAATACGAAAAGTTGTTGATGATTTTATTGCATTGTGTGTTTTTTTCGTTCTTTCTATTGCTTCTCTTTTCCCGTAATGTGCTAAAAGCATCCCGTCCGTGCAAATTTCCGCCCTATCTATTTACTTTTCCGTTTATCATTGACCGCTTTCCACTTTTGATGGTGTTTCTAAAAGAAACAGGAAATATCCATCGGAAAAATATATCCCTCCTACCCTAAGATGACTGAGATTCTCTTTTACGTCATGAGATAGTGTTTAATAGAGGCGCTGAAAGCTTTTATCTTGTATTGTTGGGCGATAACTTAATTTTCGCTCTACGTTTTCCTTTCTTTAATTATAATTTAAGTAATTTATTGCTAAATAAAATAAAATATGATCATAGTGAAAATAATAAACCATTCTTAAGACATTTGTTGAATACATGGAGTTAAGTTGTATTAATTTTGATGAACCACCATTATCTAATTTTAAAGGTGTTCAAACTATGCGTTCATCAAAATCGCATCATTAAGAATATAACATAAGAGTACATCATATGTAATAAAATATACATTTATATTCAATATACACAGGTACATGTTAATATACTCGTTAATGTACACGATCTAAGAATAAGGCTTTTTTAAATATTTTTATATCATTATCTATACAATTTCTATTGCTTCTCTTTTTCTGTAACGTGCTAAAAGCATTGATCGCCCAGACGTAAACATTTTTCCTCTCTCTTTGCTTTTCCCATTATCTTTGACCGTTTTCAACTGTTGATGATGTTTCTAAAAGGAAAAGGAAATGTCCATTGGAAATATATATTTCCCCTTCCCCAAGTTGACTGAGATTCTCTTTTATGTGATGATACTGTGTTTATGGACAAGCTAGAAGCTTTTAACTTGTATTGGTGGGCGAGAACTTTCACTCTACGTCTTCCTCTTTTTAATCCTAGTATAACTAGTAATTTGTTGTAACTTTAAAAAAAGGATCATAGTGGAAAACATAAAACATTTTTAAGGCAATTGTTTAACGCAATGAGTTAGTTTGTATTAATTTCGTTGACCATCATTATCTAATTTTAAAATTATTCAAACTATGTGTTCATTAAAAACACATCATTAAGAATATATAATGCAAGCGTACATCCTATGTAAAAAAAATATTACACTTTACATACATAAGACATGTACACAGATGCATGTTACTAGACATGATAATATACACGACATCCGAATACGAAAATTTTTTAATATTTTTATCGCATTAACTATACATTTTTCATTGCTTCTCTTCTCCTGCAACGGACTAAAAGCGTCTCTCGTGATCACCCGAACGTACTCATTTCCTCCTATCTGTTTACTTTTCCCATTATCTTTGACCACTTTCAACTGTTAATTATGTTTCTAAAAGAAAAAAGAAATATCCATTGGAAAAATATATTTCCCCTTCTCCAAGTTGACAGAGATTTTCTTTTATGTCATCTCTTTTATGTCATCTGTTTATGGGCAAGCTGAAAGCTGTTATCTGACACTGTTGGGGGATAACTTAATTTTCGCTCTACATCCAACTCTTTTTAGGTGCATTCGTAATTATATAAATACGTAGTACCTATAGTCGTCGTCTGGTCCATCCGTCTGCATGTCCGTCCGTCCGCATATAACCGCGCAAAATCTATCCAACCGAATGCTTTGAAATTTAATATATATAATAATTGGAGAATTTTGTCGTGTCATTTCTAATTTTCTGAAAATCGAATCAAAACTTAAAAAGATATTAATAAAAGTTTTCTTCATTCTATTAAATCCCATCATACCTAATCTATATAATAAAAGTGCAAGTCATGTGACTGAGGAATACAAATACGTGTTGACAACTTCGCTTTTCATATCCTAAGCGGCCATTTTTACTCATAATTATTTTTTCAAATAAAAGTTTATAAAGTTCAAAAAATTTGAGAAAAATTGTAGGTTTAAGAGATAAGTTACATTCAAATGTGTATAGATTCTGAGATAATTTTAGTTAAAATTAGGTTGATAGGCCAAACTTCATTATAGAAAACAAACACAGAAGATTCGTTCATCGTAGGTTTTAACATATAAAACCATGAAGGTAAATCATTGGCAAAGCAAGTTCTCCATGATAAATTTTGCAGCGCTGTCTGGTATCAAAAAATAAAATCGCGCATAAACGCCTGGCATACGTAATAAAATAAAAGCATGCTCAATTCACCAAAAACTGCGAAAAACGATCGCGCCTGTAAGCGTGGCATACGTAATAAGAGAATAGCATGCTTAATTCACCGAAAACTGTGGAAAAAGCGTAGCCGGATTCAGCACAAACAAAAATTCTCATTGGACCAGCATGATCTTTGTAATGATAGATTTTAAAATCACTGCATTAGTTGAACGTGTTGCAACTGACAAGCATTCGGAGATGAAGCATAAATGCCTAAACGAGTTAATAATTTAGTTAACTTAAAATGTACTTATTTTATTACGGAAATTAGTGATATCATAATATCAGACGATGTAATTCATTTCACTGAAATAAATATCACCAATATCTGAATATTTATAAAACTTATTATAGTACGAACGCACCCCATTTGTCACGTTTGACATACAATTTCTAACTTTTTAATTCTAGTATAACTAGTAATTCGTTGTAAGTTTTAAAAAAATGGATCCCAGCGAAAACAATAAAACATTTTTAAAGCTAATTGTTAAACACACGGACTTAATTTGTATTAATTTCGTTGACCAGCATTATTTAATTTTAAACTTATTCAAACTATGTGTTCATTAACGTCACATCATTAAGAGTATAATGCAGGAGCAAGGGTCGGAAGTAGCGCGCTACAAGTTGCAAAACTACAGTAGTCGATAATTTTTACAGTAATTTGTAGTGTAGCGCGCTATTTTTTAACAATGTAGTGTAGCGAGTAGCGCGATGCAAAAAATCAGTAGTTTGTAGCGAGAACCGACGCTACGTTTAACGCTACTTCAGGGAAAAATGTAGTATTCTGCAAATCACGTGACCAAAACTTGATTCTTTTCTGAAATATTTATTCTGATGAACAATTTGCGAATCTCAGCAGCAGTGTATAACAACGCAACGCTTGAAGTCATAGATTTTTACCATAGGCACTTGCTGCTAAAAT
Organism: Maratus michaelseni; assembly: GCA_963931845.1. NCBI lineage: Eukaryota > Metazoa > Arthropoda > Arachnida > Araneae > Salticidae > Maratus > Maratus michaelseni. Next base: position 209,626,366 of record OZ007600.1, on the reverse strand, counting down.
CAAATACCACCAAAGGAATTAATTTTCTTGCTGGTAACATTTGTCTATTTACTCGTTATTAGGTCTCCATGTTTTAACGCTACGTTTCTTAATCTTCGTAATTGTGTTATTTACAGATTTATTTGTTGTTTGCATTTTTCTTGTCTCTCTGTAATTTTCTAGATTGTAATATCGCTCTTAATTTTGCTACGAAATTACTAATCCGTGTATAAACTAACATCTTGGAGACAAATACAAAACATGCTTTTGTATATTATCTTTCTTAATTTTTTAATCCCCTCGGTTATGTCGCATTTATTTAATTATATCCTGGCAAATGCGATATAACGAGGGGTCGCTTTATTATTTAATCCGTTTCTTCAATTTCTAATGTAAATGGAACCCTTTGATAAATTCTGAAAGTAGCGAAGTAGTGACTACTTTTGAAAAGTAGTTTGTAGTCGCTACTTTTTTAAAAAAAGTAGTTGTACTTGTAGTTTGATACAATAAAAAAGTAGTTTTTCCAACCCCTGTGCTGTATATCAGATATTAACCATATTACTTTCTATATTCGTGATACATCTACCGAGGTACATGTTAATATGCTCATTAATGGACACGTTACCCGAATAAGAAAATATTTTAATATTTTCATCTCATTAGCTATACATTTCATGTTGCTTCTCTTCTCCTGCAACGTAATAAAAAGCATCCTCTCATTGATTGCCCGAACCTACACATTTTTTCTTCTCTCGTTGCTTTTCCCATTATCTTTGATCCCTTTCCACTGTTGATGATGTATCAAAGGGTAAAAGGAAATGTTCATCGGAAAAACATATCCACCGTCCCTAAGTTGACAGAGATTGTCTTTTATGTCATGAGATAGCGTTTATAGACGAGGTAAAAGCTTTTACATTGTAAGCGATGACTTTCGCTCTAGGTCCTCCTCTTTTAAATTCTACTGTAACTACTAATTTGTTGTAACTTTTAAAAAATAGATCATTGTGCAAAAAATAACTCGTTAATGTACACGATCTAAGAATAAGGCTTTTTTAAATATATTTATATAATTATCTATACAATTCTATTGCTTCTCTTTTTCTGTAACGTGCTAAAAGCATTGATCGCCCAGACGTAAACATTTTTCCTCTCTCTTTGCTTTTCCCATTATCTTTGACCGTTTTCAACTGTTGATGTTTCTAAAAGGAAAAGGAAATGTCCATTGGAAATATATATTTTCCCTTCCCCAAGTTGACTGAGATTCTCTTTTATGTGATGATATTGTGTTTATGGACAAGCTAGAAGCTTTTAACTTGTATTGGTGGGCGAGAACTTTCTCTCTACGTCTTCCTCTTTTTAATCCTAGTATAACTAGTAATTTGCTGTAACTTTAAAAAATGGATCATAGTGGAAAACATAAAACATTTTTAAGGCAATTGTTAAACGCAAAGAATTAGTTTGTATTAATCTCGTTGACCATCATTATCTAATTTTAAAATTATTCAAACTATGTGTTCATTAAAAACACATCATTAAGAATATAATGGAAGCGTACATCATGTGTAAAAAATATTACGCTTTACATTCATTAATACATGTACACAGATACATGTTACTATATTCGATAATGTACACGATATCCGAATACGAAAAAATTTTAATATTTGTATCGCATTAACAATACATTTCCTATTGCTTCTCTTCTCCTGCAACTTACTAGAAAGCATCCTCTCATTGGTTGTCCAAACCTACACCTTTTTTCCTCTCTCGTTGCTTTTCCCATTATCTTTGATCGTTTACCATTGTCGATGATGTTTCTAAGGGTAAAAGGAAATGTTCATCGGAAAAACATATCCGCCATCCCCAAGTTGACAAAGATTCCCTTTCAAATCATGAGATTGCGTTTATAGACGAGCTAAAAGCTTTTACCTTGTACTAGCTGACCCACCCGGCGTTGCCCGGGCAGACTGTCAGTGAAAAATATAACAGTGGAGTGAACTTCATAAAAAAAGGACTGAATACTATCTATTTATACTAAAAACTGGCAAAAAAAATAAAAATAAATAAGAGCAAAAATTTTAAAAGTATAACAGTTACGTTTAAAAAAATGAAACGGCCAGGGAATTTATTACACTTACTTTTACCTTTTTACTAAAAATCCCTTTTTAAAAATCATTGCTTTGTTTACATTTTAAATTTTAATTATAAATATTAAATGCTTACAAATATCAATATTTCAAATGAAAATGTATAAAAATATATCTGTTTAATTGTTAATGTTGACAAATTATAAATAATCAAGAAATCATTGTTTGTTTCGCTTTTATTCCTGTAGATGGCAGCACCAACCAATGAGATGCGTTGACATTAAACAATTAACAAATAACCGCGATTTCTGTGCCACGTACGATAGCATAATATATATAGACAGATTGTTGGTCAATAACTTTCGCTCTACGTCCCCCTCTTTTAAATTCTAGTGTAACTAGTAATTTGTTGTAACTTTTAAAAAATAGATCATAGGGGAAAAGATAAAACATTTTAAAGGAAATTGTTAAACGCAAAGAGTTAGCTTGTATTAATTTCGTTGACCGTGATCATCTAATTTTAAAATTATTCAAACTATGTGTTCATTAAAATCACATCATTAAGAATATATAATGCTGGAGTACATCATATGTAAAAAATATTACACTTTACCTTCATAATACGTGTACACAGATAGATGTTAACATATTCGCGAATGTACACGATATCCGAATACCATTTTTTTTATTGCATTAACTATACATTTTTTATTGCTTCTCTTCTCCTGCAACGTGCAAAAAGCATCTTCACGTGATCGCCCGAACGTCCACATTTCCCCCTATATATTTACTTTTCCGATAATCTTTGAACGCTTTCCACTGTTATGGTGTTTCGAAAAGAAAAGGAAATATCTATCGAAAAAATATATCCCCCTTTTCCCAAGTTGACAGAGATTTTCTTTTATGTCATGAGATGGTCTTTATACACGAGCTGAAAGCTTTTATCTGGTATTCTTGGGCAATAACCTAATTTTCGCTTCACGTTCTTCTCTCTTTAATTCCAGTATAACGAATTTATTACAAAAATTATCATAATAATCATCATCAATAAAGCATTTTTAAGATAATTGTTAAAAACACTGAACGAATTTGTATTCATTTCATTGACCATGATTAACTAATTTTAAATTTATTCAAAGTACGTGTTCATTAAAATCATATCGTTAAGAATATATAGCAAGAGTACATCATATGTAAAAAAAATTGCGTTTTATATTCATAATAGATGTACACAGATACTTGTTAATATACTCGATAATGTACACAATATCCGAATACGAATTTTTTTTTTTGGTATTTTTATCGCATTACCTATACATTTTCCATTGCTTCTCTACTCCTGCAACGTGCTAAAAGCATCTTCTCGAGATCGCCCGAACTTACACATTTCCCCCTATCTATTTACATTTCCGATTATATTTGACCGCTTTCCACTGTTGATGATGTTTTTAAGAGTAAAAGGAAATATTCATCGGAAAAATATATTCCACCTTCCCCAAGTTGACAGTGATTCTATTTTATGTCGTGAGAGGGTGTTTATACACGAGCTGAAAGCTTTAATCTGGTATTGTTGGGCAATAACCTACACTGTTATAAATTTGCACCAAACTGTCCAGTCATTTGACCGTTTTTATAGAAAATGGTTACATAACTGTAATTTAACTCTATTCTGACCATAATATGGGCAATAATATTGTCAGAATAGAGTTAAATTACGGTTTTGTAACCATTTTCTGTAAAAACGGTCAGATGACTGAACAGTTTGCTGCAAATTTTTAACAGTGTAATTTTTGCTTTACGTCATCTTTCTTTAATTCTAGTATAACTAATTTATTGTAAAAATTACTATAATAATCATCACCAATAAAGCATTTTTAAGACAATTGTTAAAAACACGGAATTAATTTGTATTCATTTCGTTGACCATGATTAACTAATTTTAAATTTATCCAAAGTACATTGTCATTAAAAAAAATCACATCACTAAGAATATAAAGCAAGAGTACATCATATGTAAAACTAAGTTACATTTTATATTCATAATACACGGACACAGGCAGGTACATGTTAATACACTCATTAATGTACACGAATTTCGAATAATAAATCTTTTTAAATGTTTTTATCTATTGCATTTCTTCTCCTGTAACGTGCTAAAAGCATCCTCTCATAATAGCCGGAACTTACATATCCCCCCTCTCTGTCTGTTCTTTTCCCATTATCGTTGACCATTTTCCACCGCTGAAGGTGTTTTAAAAGAAACAAATGAAAAAGTTATCGGAAAAATATATTCCTCCTTCACCAAGTAGACACAGATTCTCTTTTATGTCATGAGATAGTGTTTATGGTCGAGCTAAAAGCTTTTACCTTGTATTGTTGGGCGATAACTTTCGCTCTACATCCTCCTCTTTTAAATTATCGTGTAACTAGTAATTTGTTGTAACTTTTAATAAATGGATCATAAAGAAAATAATCAAAACATTTTTTAAGGCAATTGTTAAACGCAAAGAGTTAGTTTGTATTAATCCCGTTGACCATCATTATCTAATTTTAAAATTCTTCAAACTATGTGTTCATTAAAATGACATCATTAAGAATATATAATGCAAGAGTACATCATATGTAAAAAAATATTACATTTTAAATTCAAAACAGATGGGCACAAGTACATGCTAATGTGTCATTGTAGTTAATGTTAGTACAAGTTAGTACATGTTAATATGTAACTGTAATAGTAATAGTAATTTGTCGTAAATTTAAAAAAATGGATCAGAGTGAAAAAAATAAAACATATTTAAAGCAATTGTTAAACGCGAAGAGTTAGTTTGTATTAATTTCGTTGACCATCATTACATAATTTTAAAATTATTCAAACTATATGTTCATTAAAATCACATCATTAAGAATATAATGCAAGAGCATAGCATACGTAAAAAATATTACACTTTACATTCATAATACATGTACACAGATACATGTTAATATATTTGATTATCTACACGATATATGAAACGAATTTTTAAAAATATTTTTATCTTATTAACTATACATTTTTATTGCTTCTCTTCTCCTGCAACGTGCTAAAAGCATCTTCATGTGATCTCCCGAACGTACGCATTTCCCCCCATCTATTTGCTTTTCCGATTATCTTTGACCGCTTTCCACTGTTGATGGTGTTTCGAAAAGTAAAAGGAAATATCCATCGGAAAAATATATCCCCTCTTCCCCAAGTAGACAGTGATTCTGCTTTATGTCATGAGATGGTGTTTATACACGAGCTGACTGCTTTTATCTGGTATTGTTGGGCAATAACCTACATTGTTAAAAATTTGCACCAAACTGTCCAGTCATTTGACCGTTTGTATAGAAAATGGTTACATAACCGTAAGTTAACTCTATTCGGACCATAATATGGGCAATACTATTGTCAGAATAGAGTTAAACTAGTAAATCTACAGATCAGGAGCCTCAACGTCAGCTATATGAAAGTCAATGTTTTTTAATCTCATTTCTCATAATATTTAACATCTTATAATACGCAAATTAAATTTTTTAAATTATTACATGTATATTTATACGCATATAAAATAATTCGAAGCTTTCAGAAATTAGGAACATTAAATTAAACACGGTTTATGCAATAATATTCTGACATTCTTATGAACTTCTTATTTTATTTTTTAGGTTAAAAAATACATTTCTTCAGGGGGGCTCTGCCCCCCTGAACCCCCCATAATCTTATTAAATTTATATTCGTGGTTTCCTATTGTTTCTGTGAATGATTCTAGTACATATTGGATTTCGTTCTACACATTGGTTTTATTATGAAAAGCAAAAATTTCGAAAATAATTTCATGTAATACCTAAATAGCAATATTTACTTACCTTCCAACCACGAAGCACTCGCATCTGATAAATAAGTTGAATAATATCTCGTGTACAAAATCAACTTATGGAAATGTAAACTGAATCTACTATATATTCACTTATCTATTTCAGAAATCTAGTATTATTACAATTTTTGTTTCGGAAAAACAGTTTTGATGGCCATTGTACAATATTTATTTGACCTTAGTACATCCTGATTTAATTCGATGGCAATAGCATACTAAAATCTCCCCAAAATAGGCTTATTTGGAAACTTTTAAACCTGAAAACTTTTATTGTGTAATCCTTCATAATCGTGCCCACTGCCAATTCACTAAATAGCAATCTTGATTTGGCGCTATAAAGTATTTTTTGTGATAACTTTTTATGATCTCAGTTACCAATAATTGTGCTATTTCAGGCTGTATGGATTCGTTTTACTACGCTAATTTCTTTAGATTAACCACAGAGTAAGGACAGAGACCCAACTTCGCCTGAAAAGAGCGACTGCGGCGGATGACTTAAGAACTAAATCATCGCTTTGGCGATATTTATCTTCGTGATTTCCGTTTAAGTGTAACCCTATTCTGCTTGGCGTCTTTTGATGTTGTCATTTGCGCATGTGCAAATTTTCGGCGTTTGCTAATTGATTTTCGAATCTTGTTTAATACTTATTATTAAAATTATTCTTTGAAGATCAAATAGTTGATTATAATTATTATAATTCTTCAAAATGCTACGAAGAGCGGAGTGTATTGTTTGCAAGAACAAGACGTCAAAGTTATTTTTTATTCGTAAAATCGGCAAGTTGTGGTTTATTTCTATGTGTTATTTTTGTTTTTATTTTTCAAGTTCCATTATGTATGAAATATTTTATATATATTCAGTGTTGGCAGATTTTTAGCAAATTTTGACTTTATATTATCGTTAAAATAACTGCCATACCATAAATCTCACACATGTTAAAAAAAAAATTCTATATAAAATTTTATTCATATACATTTTCCACGGAGAAAGAACCTGGAGGGGAAACTAGAATAGGCGAGGATATCGAAAATGCAAGTCATATTTTTTTAACGAAAGAGGGCGCTGTAAAATTTGGCGGCTGCCTTTTAACAGAATGTCATTAGATTACATGTTAAATTCCGAAAGTATTTTACTCGATTATTTTTAATTATAGCAATTATATGTCATAAATATAAGATGGGATATAAATGTTTTATTCCGGGATGTAGATCGGGCTATGATGATGAGATAAACAAAAGAAAAATCGAAGAAATTTTTTTTTAAGTATGTTTAGAGCTCCAAAGATGAGTGCTTTTTATTATACTTTAATTTAAAGTTATATGCATGTAATCATTTTTAAACTAAGAAATTTTTATTCTAGTATATCGATCTCAGTGTATATGTTTTTAAAATGTTATACTTAATGAATGCTAATGTCTGTGGCTAATTGGCATGGCCATTTAAATTGTCTTATAGAGTGCTATTTGTTTGGCTGTAGTCTGAAGCTGTTTTTATTTGAATAATACTTTTAATCTCTAAAAATTATACGTCCATTCCGTATTTCTTCACAGTACAATATCCGTGATATTTATTTTTAAATGACTACTATTCAGATGCTTCTGTCAGGATGAACTCTTATTTAAAGAGTTATAAAAAGCAATCGAAACGCCAAATATCTATTAAAATATATGCATGGTGTGAAGAAAACTTTATTTAATGAAATTTCTACTTGTTTGACTTTTTTAAAGTTCAAATTTTCAATCAAAAACATTTAAAAAATGAATGCTTTTCGCATTGAAAAGCATTGCAGAAGCAGGTTATGATAGCCTTCAGTTTACCGTGGCGCCATCTATAAGGAGAAAAACTGTATTGTAAAATTTCAACGTTACTTTCCCCTCCATCTTATCTTCCTCCATGACATTTTCTATCGCAATGTAAACATGGTACTAAGTTTTTTCCTATACCAGTAAATCTGCAGATCATTTTTTAAAATCTCATTTTAACTACGTACAATCCGCAATTATTATTTTTTTCAATTGCATGCATGTTTATCAACATATAAAATTCTTCGAATGTTCCAGAAATTAGAATCCTTAAATTAAAGTGGTAAGTAAAAATAAATGATTTTAAAAATTGTAAAAAATATGAAAGTAAGATGTTTATATCTCCCGAACAGATGCAAAAACATTTTCAAATATTTTAAGCAATTAATTTCTAAATTCTATTAAATTTATAAGCAAAATTTTAAAACTATTGGAAATCCATATCGAAAATTTATATTATATAGCATTCATAATTTTACATCTAAATCCATTACGCAAATATTCCATTTTCATTTCAAATAAAAATGAAATTTGAAAAATCGTCTGCATCCCCATAGGAAAGCATTTTATGACCTAAAAAAGAGCAAAAATAACACATGAAAATAAATCACAACTTACCGATCCTTAGGAATAAAAAATAACTTTTCACTCTTGTTCTTATAAACAATAGACGTATATCTTCGTAGCATTTTGAATAATTATAATGACCTATTTGATCTTCAAAGAATAATTTAATAAAAAATATTTAAAAAAATTAATTTGTTTAAAAAAATCAAATTTTCCTTTCAAACTTGGAAAAACAAAATTTTGTTTTACCACAGCACTTATTTTAAAATAAAGTTGAATTCCGATTGTTTCAGAACATGTTAAAAATAATAAATCTGTTTTCATTCGCGTAGATAGATAATCGACCGTCTTAAAATCAACCAACCAACCAACCAAAACAAGAAGCAAGCAGTCGCCGTTTTTTTTTTCTTTTTCTTTCCTCTTTTGTCGCCAAGAAAGCGATATATAGCACTATTAGCAACCACGCTTCTGTTACGGCTGTAGTTTTCGCGTCATCCGCAGCTAGCGCCACTGTCTATGTGTAATCCCATGTTAGAGAAGTTACCATTGCAGTGTATGAGAGTTGATTCTCTGTTTAAAACTCCTTACTCTGTGAGATTAACTACCTCGTTGTATGAGATATTACATTATATTTTAAAAATAATACTAATTTTCAACCACGAAAAATCCGCATCTCTTCCAGAAAATTAATAATATCTCATATAAAAATGTTTCGGCTATCATTCTATAGTAGTTAAAAGGTAACTTGTACCAAAATAAATTCTCATTTATTTCAATAAAATATAAAATCGCCCAATAATATTTTATTTTGCGAATAAAATATTGTAGCAAAATCGTCTGAGTTACTTGAATTTTATCATTTTGATATTCTTTAAACATGGTTGCTAGGTTACGGTTAAATTGAAAAGGAAAATAAAAATGAATGCATTTTAATATTTGCAAAAAATGATAAAATAAAAGTATTATATTATTAGAACAGATGTATAAAATTGCACCAAAAATTATACACCTAATTTAAAAAATCTGACGAATGTATACACAAAATTTCAAATTAATTTGAATAATTTAACACCTGACTTGATAAATTTTAGCCTTCATAACTTACCGTTTAAATACATTAATCAAATGCGACATTTTATTTTCAACGACTGAAAAATTTCAAAATCGTCTGAAATCCCATAGGAAAGCATTATGATCAAAAAAGAAATGTTCTATATTTTCCGAACGAATGAACCAAATGTAACTAAAAACTATACAGCTAATTCCGGGTATCTCACCAATATACCTACCAAAAATCAAACTAATCGGATAATTTTTACGGCAGTTATCGCGGAACAGACAGACAGACAAACAGACAGACAAACAGACAGACAAACAGACAGACAGACAGACAGAAACCAAAAACTTTTCGGGTCTCCACAGTGAGCCTCAACTGACGTTTCGGCAATTACGGTTTTGTAACCATTATCTGTGAAAACGGTCGGATGACTGAACAGTTTGGTGCAAATTTTTAACAGTGTAATTTTTGCTTTACGTTATCTTTCTTTAATTCCAGTATAACTAATTTATTGTAAAAATTACTATAATAATTATCACCAATAAAGCATTTTTAAGACAATTGTTAAAGACACGGAATTAATTTGTATTCATTTCGTTGACTATGATTGATTAATTTTAAATTTATCCAAAGTACATTGTCATTAAAAAAATCACATCACTAAGAATATAAAGCAAGAGTACATCATATGTAAAACTAAATTACATTTTATGTTCATAATACACGCACACAGGCAGGTACATGTTAATATACTCGTTAATGTACTCGAATTTCGAATAAGAAATCTTTTTAAATGTTTTTATCTATTGCATTTCTTCTCCTGTAACGTGCTGAAAGCATCCTCTCATAATAGCCGGAACTTACAGATTCCCCTTCTCTATCTTTTCTTTTCGCATTATCTTTGACCATTTTCTATCGTTGAAGGTGTTTTTAAGGCGGTATTCAAAAAAAATATTTTTCCATGCTCAACAACTCAAAATTTTGAGACACATTCCCAGACTCATTTTTAAAAGTAACAACAGGAAACTTGGCGGCGTGATTTATAAAGACATTTATAAGGGCTCCATGTTTTTATTTTTCGTTCAATTAATTAGAAATTGATTTACAGACAGTTATTTAAAAAAGTACGATCATTTTTTGTGTTTCAAGCGCTATCGCGTTGGGAAATTCGGTTCAAAATGTCCACTTTGCAGCATTTTTTGAAATATATTCTGCCTTTATGAAAAAATCGAGACAGTGGGGATATTATAAAGTTTCTGAATAAGAGAACCTGCCAATTGGATGCATTTTAGAGCAAAAATGAATTTACAAATGTGTCTCAAAATAAGCAGTTTTGATTTGAATACACCCTTAAAAGAAACAAATGAAACATTTATCGTTTAAATATATTCCTCCTTCTCCAAGTAGACACAGATTCTTTTTTATGTCACGAGATAGTGTTTATAGACAAGCTGAAAGCTTTTAACTGGTATTCTTGGGCGGTAACTTAATTTTCACTCTACCTCCTCTTTTCTTTAATTCTAGTATAACTAATTTACTGTAAAATAAAATTGGATCATATGGTACACAATAAAACATTTTTATGACAATTGTTAAACACACGGAGTTAAATCGTATTAATTTTGACTTAGTAACTAAAGTAAAGTAACTCAAGGGTACATCATATGTAAAAAAAATTACATTTTATATTCATAATCATAATACATTTATAATACATAAGCAGGTACATATTAATATACTCGTTAATGTACATGATTTCCTAATAAGAAATATTTTTGAATATTTTTCTCTCATTATCTACACATTCTCTATTGCTATTTTTTCTCCGGTAACGTTCTAGAAACCATCCTCTCATGATCGTTGGAATGTACACATTCCCCTCCTCTGTCTTCACTTTTCCCATTACTTTTTTCCATTTTCCACCATTGGAGGTGTTTTTAAAAGAAACAAACGAAAGATTTATCGAAAACATATATTCCTTCCTCTACAAGTAGACACAGATTCTCTTTTACGTCATGAGATAGTGTTTATAGACGAGCTGAAAGCTTTTATCTGGTATTTTTGGACGGTAACTTAATTTTAACTCTATGTTCTTCTTTCTTTAATTCTAGTGTAACTAATTCATTGTAAAATAAAACAAAAATTGCATCATATGGTAAAAAAAATAAAACATTTTTAGGATAATTGTTAAACACACGGAGTTAATTTGTATCAATTTTGATGACAATCATTATCTAAATTTAAAATTACCGTAATTTCCGGCGTATAATCCGCAGCTCAAAGAGTCGTTTTTCGACCCAGAAATTTTATTCAATAATTGTAGTTAAATATTTACAGCGATCTTTTAAGTTACATTTTATAAAATAACATTTCTGGGTCGAAAAACGACTCTTTGAGCTGCGGATTATACGCCGGAAATTACGGTATTCAAACTATGTGTTCATTCAATTCCCACAATTAAGAATGTAACCATAGTACCATGTAGAGTACATCATATGTAAAGAAAATTACACTTTATATTCATAATACACGTACACAGGCAGGTACATGTTAATATACTCGGTAATGTACACGATTTCCGAATAAGAAATATTTTTCAATATTTTCATATCATTATCTATACATTCTCTATTGCTTTTCTTCTCCAGTAACGTACTAGAAAGCATCCTGTCGTGATCGCCAGAATGTACATATCCCCCCCCCCGTACTTGTCTTTGTTTTTCCATAATTCTTTACCCTTTTCCACCGTTGATGGTGTTTTTATAAGAAATAAATGAAAGTTTTGTCAGAAAAATATATACCCCCTTCCCCATATTGACAGAGATTCTCTTTATGTCATGAAATAGTGTTTATAGACGAACTGAAAGCTTTTATATGGGTATTGTTGAGCGATAAATTAATTTTTGCTCTGCGTCCTCATTTCTTTCATTCTATTTATAACAAGTTTATTGCAAAATTAAATAAAAATTGGATCATGCTGAAAAAAAAAAAAAAAAAAATTTCTAAGGCAATTGTTAAACATGCAGATTGAATTTGTACTAATTTCGTGAACCAACATTATCTAATTTTAAAATTACTAAAGTATTTTTAAATTAGATAAGTTAGATGAGTAGTTTTTTTTCTTTTTTTTAGCTCTAATACATAATTTATATTTAATACATTTTCTTAGATTGCCAACTTACAACATCAAAGAGCATTTTTATATGGAAAGTATCAATGATGTATTCGAATAAAGTTTTGAAATTTATGAAAAGTGGTACTTTCAAATTAGCCACATGGCAAAGAAGTTAATAGCCGAAGAAATCACCAAAGGTTTCGCTAATTACAGCGGCTTTTATTATTCTGAAAATTTCAGTGGTTTAAGCGCGTAGTTTGATTACAAATCTGTCAAATTTGTGTTTTATTTATATTATTTTTAACTCACAGGCTATCAAAGGCTGAGAACTAATGTGACCGCAGGTTCTGTATGCATGTATGTATGTATACGTAACGCGGTAACTCTTGATAGAAAGATCCGTTTTGCTTAAAATTTTGTTTATAGGTTCATTGTGATAAGGCGCTTCACTGATTAGTTTTGGGGGTTAATTGGTTAATTTTAAGGGGGTACGGGGATATAATTCCCTTTATTTAGATAAATGGATGTTTCATGCAGAAATATCCGATTTGCTTCAAAGTTTGTATATAGGTTCATTGCGATAAGGCGCTTCCCTGATTAGTTTTGGGGGTAATTGATTAAGTGTAAAGGGGGAGCGGGGGGCTAATCCCCTCCTTAATTTAATAAATGTGTTTTTCAAGCAGAATTATCCTATTTCCTTCAAATTTTGTTTATATGTTCATTGTGATAAGGTGCTTTCCTGATTAGTTTTTGGGGGTTCATTGATTAAGTATGAAGGGAGGAACGGTGGGTTAATCCCCCCCTCTTAATTTATTGTCGATTTCCTTATTTTTCGAGTGTAATTATCCTTTGAAATAAAAGTATAATATACAATTAATGTGAATAGTCTGTGAGCTCAATGCCAGCAGTTTAACTGGGCACTTTTATTTTATTTATTGATGAAGTTTTAATTCCGTTGTGGAATAATATCCGAAAACAAATGCAAAACTATTTATATTGTTGTTGAGTGCCAACGAATTAATCTTTTTTAATCGTATGTACGCGAGAGAGAGAGATGTAAAATAAATCATGCTTGAAAATTATTTTGAAAACCATAAAAAAATAAAACAACTGAGATACATTTTTTTTTAAAACTACATTTGAAAAAAAATTCTTTTTGACGATATAAAATTTTTAATTGTAAGATATTTACACTTTTTGAAAAATTGCAGTAAAATCGAAGTTTTATCGCCAGGTGTTGCCAACGTCAATGTTACAAATTTGTCTCTTATAATATAGATTCAAACTATGTGTTCATTAAAATCTCAACATTAATAATATAACGCGACAGTGTATCATATCTAAAAAAAATATTACACTTTATATGCATAACAGATATACACAGGTACATGCTAATATACTCGTTAATGTACACGATATCCTAATACGTATATATATTTTTTAATTGTTTGATAACCTATGCATTTTCTATTACTTCTCTTCACATGTAACGTGCTAAAGGAATCCTCTCATTATCGCGCTCAATTGTACAGAAATTTCCCTTATGTCTTTGCATTTCCGATTATCTTTTCACTGAGAGATAGATTTAAAACTAGTCGGATGTGCCAATCCCAAAACTTTCTTCTATCTCAGACAGTTTTCGCATACACTAAAAAGAATCAGCACCCATTCATATCAAGGTTATAACTGAATCTAAAGTTTTATTAAATTCCGTGCATTAGTTCTTGAGATATGACTATTGCTAAAATCGTGTAAATCCTGCAAAATGTAGCATAGCAGCGCTACCTGTTGGGAGATTTAGACCAAAACCTAATCAACAACAACTTATGTCAACGTCTAACTGAATCTGAAGATTGATGAAATTCGGTGCATTAGTTCTTGAGATATAGCTATCGTAAGAATCGTGAAGAAAATGGTATGGCAGCGCCACCTGTTGTGATATCTACACCAAAACGTAATCAGCATCCATACATGTCAAGGTCTAACTGAATCTGAAGTTTGATGAAAATAAGTGCATTAGTTCTTGAAATAGAGTTATTGGGAAAATCGCAAAAAATGCAGCATAGCAGCGCCACCTGTAGGGAGATTTTCACCAAAAACTAATCAGCACCAATTTATATCAGGGACTAACTGAATATAAAGTTTTATTAAATTTCGTGCATTAGTTCTTGACATAGAGCGCCCAGAAAATTTTTGTCACATACAGACAGACAATTTCTAAAAACAGTCAAATCGTGTTCAGGGCCTTCTAAAACGTATAAATCCGCCAAAAACCGGAAGTCGAAAATTTTCATGAATCCAATACTTTGTTCTTCTAAAGATAGAAGAAAGTAAAAATCATGCTTGAAAATTATTTTAAAAACATTTAGAAAACAGTCATTTGAGATACAGTTTTTCAACAAATTGCATTTGAAACAACATTTCTTTCCCTATTCGTCGGTGTAAAAGTTGAAATTGGGGAATGTTTAGAAGTTAAAAAAATTGCAGTGAAATTTAATCGTCAGGTGTTTCCAACGTCAAAATGACGTCTGTGTTACTAACGGATACGTTCGTCTATTGTAATATAGATTCAATCTACGTGTTCATTAAAATCACATTATTCAGAATATAACTCAAGAGTATATCATATGTAAAAAAAAAAAATACATTACATTTTATATCCTTAACCCATTCGCTACCAACCACGAGTATACTCGTGGTTTTTCAATCTAAAATTACGAATTCGTACCGGAAATTTCGAAAGAAGAATTTTTATTTTAAGTAATCAAAAAATGTCTGTAATTAAATAAAGTAAATATTGCTCTTCGAATTTACTGATATGAATTCGAACTTTCTAAATAAAATAATATTTGGTAATTTTAACCCGGCAGTGTACGTGTTAACCCTTAAATGCATAGTGTATCCAATTGGTAAGTAACACTTTATTTAAATTTAATAAATAAATCAAGTTCTCAGCAACCACTATATTTATATAGAAATATTAATCGTGTAAAAATAACATAAATTTGCTACTAAAAAAAGTTAAAAATCTACCTTAAAATTTCTGATGTCTAATTCTTAATATACGTATAAAAAAAAAACACAATTCTAAAAGAAAAAATCATGCACTGTAAGGTTAACAGATGTACACAGGTAGATTTTTCTATCGTTATACTCGTTAATGTACACGATATTCGTATACGAACATTTATTAATATTTTTATCTCATTACCTATACATATTCTATTGCTTCTCTTCTCCTGTAACGTGCTAGAATAATCCTCGTATGAACGCCAGATCGTACAGATTTTACCCGTCTCGCTTTGCATTTCCGATTATCTCTGGAAGCTTCTCTTTAGTTGATGGTGCTGGTAAAATAAAAAGGAAATATCCATCTGAAAAATGTATGTACCCTATTCCCAGGTTGACGAATATTCTCTTTTATGTTATTAGATGGTGTTTGCAGACGTTCTGAAAGCTTTTATCTGAAACTGTGGGTCAATACCGTAATTCTTCTATGTTCTTCTTTATTTAATTCTAGTGTAACGCAATGTAAAATACCAGACCTGCCAAGTCTCCGGCTTTTTGGACACCAGTAATTTAGTACAGAAAATATTGTTTTATTTAATCGTAACATTTTGCGATTTAAAAGAACAACATTTTCTCTAAAAAATTACTGGTGTTCAAAAATCCGGAGACTTGGCAACTCTGAAATACCATAAACAAGAACTAAAAGTCATGCGTCAAGCATAGATTATGGAACACTTTCCAACACATCCAGAAAACTGTAACGAAACTTCACCGTTAAATAAGGTGAAAGAAGATAAGTAAGTAAACAGTATGAGAAACATATAACACATTTAAAAGTCCAGTTTTAGCAATTACCTTTCATATTAAATATGTAGTCGAATTATTTTATGCAGCCCTGTATATGATCTATAGAGTATATATATATATACTTCATAGCATGATGAAATTTAGTTCATTTAGAAAATTCGTACATTTCGTTCATTCGTTTCAAATTAGTTCATTTAGAAATCTTTTATACAACCTGTAAATTATCCAGAGACTTTTGTACACACCCCATATTAAGCTAAAATTTAAATCAGGTAAAAAACGCATAAAGCAAATTAAAACAAACTTCCAGTAATTACCGACCATAAACGACAATGTACCTTGTACTTTGCGTAGCCTTGTATATGAATTTTTTTATTTTCCACAAACTTCTATGAGTCTACTAACTGTAGTTCAGCAGGAAAATACATAACACAATTAAAAACTACCCTAAGCAATTCACTCCCATACTCTGTAATACTTACGAATTCCCTTATGTAGCCTTGTATATGATCTACCAAATTTGTACACACCACATAATATGCAAAAAATTAGTTTAATTTAAAAACGCAAACCAATGTTGAAAACGCACCTATCACACATAGACTGTAATTATTGTACGTATACTGTAACATATTTATTTTGTGTTTTCCTGTAAATGAACAATAAACGCAATGCACACAATACTTTTAAGTATGTAATTTATAGTGCACCTCAGTAATGCATATAAATAGCATTGTTTGAAATAGGGAAACATCATTAAATTACACTGCAAACGATTTCTACCAGTAGAACAATGTTCAACAGGATACTTTTGCGTGACCCTGTAGATGAATAATAAATGATTTGCACTCCATAGTCTAAAAAACCATGTTTTAGTACGGATCATCATGTTTCAAATGGCGTAGCAACATGAAAATGGACTTAAAACGATTATTTACTGTAATGTAACGTAATACTTTTGAGTGCCTCTGTAAAAAAACTATAAGTACTACACACTTGATTTGCAATAGTAATCAACAATAACATACAAAAATATCAGGTCAATCCGAGTATATTTACGCGAGACAGACGACAGACGGTCAGACAAACCGAAGTCATAAACACTTTTCAACTAGTTTGGAAAAGTGTTAAAAATGAATCAGAGTAAAAATAACAACATGCTTATTAAATGCCCTGAGTTAATTATCAATATTTATGTAGACAATCATTAAACAATTTTTAATTACTCAAATTTTGTTTTAGCAACTAATAAACAATAAATTAAAAAAAATCTTCATATCAACAGAATTAAAAAAATATATAACATAAGGACAAAAGTTTAAGAATACAATCAAATGGGAAACGAAAATTCGATTTTTATATTAGATGCTTTTGAGCACTGATATACAATAAAAATTTGATTATTTAAACTCTAATTATCCAAATCGATATCAGGAAGTTAAAAAATATTTTTAATGTGAACTATATGCAATTGTTCGTAAAAAAATTAAAACAATAAAATTATTTTTGTTAATTCGAAATTTACCATTAATTCAGAATGAAATCATGCAGGTATTTTTTCCCCTTTACTGTTTGTAATTCTGATTACTTTTTACTATTACTTACACATCATACGTAGTATAGGGTATAAGTCTTGTAATCGTTTTGAAAATCGGAAAAAAATTTTTGACGGATTTACACGTTTCAGACACGAGAGATTCCGAAAAATATATTTTTAGAAAACAAAAGTTGGCCGTCCGTCTGTCTGTGTGTCTGTAAACGCTCTATCTCCTAAACAAATTGAGATACAGACTTGAAATTTGGTATGTACATAGTATGTAATAATCGGAAGAATCTTATTGAATTTCAGTAACCTCGATTATCCGGAACTATTCTTTCGGACTCTCGAAATATGCGTTCTGATAAAAGGTATATAAAATTTTTCGAAATTGTTTATTTTAAGGAGTGAATATAAAAGACAATAAGAAAACATAAATTTTGCATAAAGAATGAAGTCGATCGGATAATGAGTTGCCGAGATATTTGGAATCCTATTTCCCACACTCTTCGATTTTTCATGACCCTGTATTTCATTCAAATTTCAATTCAAAGATATATTTTAATTGGAAATGAGACGCTTAATCCGAAGCAGTAAACCGTTAGTTAATAGGATTATCAATTTTGGAGTTATAAGGATATTTCTTTTACGAATTTCATCTTTTACGAATTTCAGTAATAGAGCATTTAAAGTTTAGGACGACATCAATCCACGATTTTATTCGACTTGCAATGCATTTTATAAATAATTTATACATGTTTTATTTTCATGTTTTATACTATGCATATCCATGATAGGTAAGTATTACGGTGGTCCCCAAAGACTAGTTTACGTGGCTTGAAAATGTTTCTAAGACAATAAAAAGTATTATCTATCGGAAAAATATATCATTCGTGAAAATTATTTTTTTTTGTGACCGTCCAGGAATTCATCTGCATTTTCATAAGAAATCTTGTAAATTCCGGGATATATATTTTTTAATTTCGGTTTAATGCTGTAATATATTTCATATCACTTCATTCAATATACTTTTCAAAACGTAATTCAGCTAAAAATATTTTTGTTTGCAGCCATTTTAATATGATTTTTTCAGAACAGAAAAATACAGCCCAGACGGTTATAAGGTTAAAAAAAAACCCAAAATATTCAATAAATTGGTATAGAATATAAACAAAAATAGCATTTGAAAATATATTTTATTGTCTATTCCATGGTGTAAAAATTGAAATTGTTTAATGTTTAAAAGTATAAAAAATAGGATTTTTTTAACAATGTATTAATATGAGATAATTTCAAAAAAAGAAACTTTTAATTAAACCATCATGGATATGAGTAGCATTTTCAAAAACCTTCATGTGTTAATTATAAATACAAAATTTTATAGGAAAACAAATATCCATATAAGAAAAAATGTTACAGTTTTCCTTTGACAAGATTATTTTAGTGTAAATAATCTCAAAATCAAAAACCGTCTAATTCCTCATTTAAATAAATCTACATTGAAAATGATGGTGTCGCGATAATTTTTTTTTACCCAAACAATCACATATGCAAATAACGTTTCACAATTTATTCAGTCATTAACCACTCTTTTGAAATTCCATGACGCTTGACTCTTAATTGAATACTTAAGTCCATACAACGATTCCCCCCATTTCCATTCAAAAAAGATAGAGGCTTTGAAAAGTTATCATTTCTCAATCGAGTAAAGGGGATTTTAGGAAAGGTCTCCGAATATGATATTGAAGACCAGGTACTCAATGTTATTAACGAACTTTCCACCCTTGTTCGATTATACGGGGTATTGTAATTGCTTCTCATTGTTGAACCGTTAGATTTAGAGGAAATTGCAAAAATGTTCCAAATAGTGTTCTTCTTCACACACTGTAAAAAAGGACAAATGTTTCTTAAACTACGTAAATATGTGTAGTATTCTCAAAACACTACACGTATTCTTTATAAATACGAAACTTTTAAGAAAATAACTATTCATATAAGTAAAAGTTTTACAGTTTTCTTTTGACAAGATTATTTGAATGTAAATAATCTCAAAATCAAAAACCGTCTAATCCCTTATTTAAATAAATACATTGAAAGTGATGGTGTCGCGATATTTTTTTACCCAAACAATCACACATGCAAATAACGTTTCACAATTTATTCAGTCATCAACCACTCTTTTGAAATTCCATGACGCTTGACTCTTAATTGAATACTTAAGTCCATACAACGATTCCCCCCATTTTAATTCAAATAAGATAGAGGCTTTGAAAATGCATCGTTTCTCAATCGAGTAAAGGGGATTTTAGGAAAAGTCTCCGAATATGAGATTGAATACCATGATTACTCAATGTTATTAACGAAATTGCCACCCTTGTTCGATTATATGCGGTATTGTAGTTGCTTCTCATTGTTGAACCGTTAGTTTTAGAGGCATAGTACCAATTGAAAAAATGTTTCGAATAGTCTTCTTCATCGTACACTGCAAACATTGACAGATGTTTCTTAATCTACGTAAATATGTGTAGTATTTTCAAAATACTACATGTGTTAATTATACATACGAAATTTTTTAGAAAAAACATTAATACAACCACGTAAGAAAATATGCAAAAAAAAAATTCCGAGTTACCCATGACACCCAAAGGCGTTCTTTACAAGCCCCAGAAACCAGAATATTTTCGTGATTTAAAGATGCATTTAAAAAAACAATGTTTCTTTTGGTGCCACCGATTTTCAGAAACGTTTCCGAGTACTTTTCATTGTGTATTAATCAGTTTTCTCAATAGACTAGAATCAAACTAGAATATCAGTTTTTAGAATACTACGAACTATTAATTAAATATTTTTAGCTGTGCAATTGAATTTATACATGCAAGGATAATCAAATAACGTTATTTAACCCATTCGCTGCCAACCAGGAGTATACTCGTGGTTTTTCAATCTAAAATTATGAATTGTACCGGAAATTTTGAAAAAATAATTTTTATTTTATGTAATCACGAAATGTATATAATTAAATATAGTAAATATTGCTATTAGTATTTTCTGGTATGAATTCCAACTTTCTAAATAAAATAAAATTCCTGTAATTTTAACCCGGCAGTTGTTAATTATTTAAGAAATCCCTCTTTATTATTAAACTAATGATGTATATGTTTAAAGTGAAAAAAAACACATAAAACTTTATGTGTTAACTTTTAAAATTACAAAATTTTGAATTTTTTTACATTTGGCTCTTATAAGTGATATTTAGAAAAGAAATTCTCAGTGATCTAACAATTAAATAAGTAAAAATTACATTCTTCTACGACCAAAAATTATCGAGTTAAAATACTTTGAATTTTATTAATTAAATTTCAATGTATTATATAATTTCAAAGTATATAACCATAATCGGGAATTTGAAGATTCAGCTAAACACAAAACTAAAGATTTCCAAAATAAGACTTGAAATAAATTTTATACCAAATTACAATTAACATCTGTAAAGATTGCAGAATGAATGCGAGCACGAAATATCAAAGGATATTTCCGCATCAGATTTAAGTTCTTCATTTTTCACTTTTTCAATAATTAACATAGCTTCAATGCTATTACACTGAAAATCAACAATTAAGAACTTTTACAGGAAGGAAGACAATAATTACGCCATGATTGAACTTTTATTACTCTTATATGCAAATTTTTTTATTACAACATAGCAACCTTCAACTAGAGTTTGGCACGGGTCGTGTTGTACCCGACCGGAACCCGAAATTTCTGCTTAAATTCAACCCAAAACCCAACTCGAGACCGACAACAAAAAATCTTCGTCAACCCGAAACCCGACCCAAAACCGATATACTTCAACCTGAAATATTCAAATCCGAATCCAAAAGGGAAAAATAATCCTTATTGTAATACAATTATGAAAAAATAGTCTACAATATTATATCTCTAATACTAATTTAATAATAATAATCTTTTTTGTATACAAATGAATACATATTAACTCCTTTATATACAAATATATAGTTTTTATTTTCATTTAAAACATATTCAAGACTTTTTTTTTGAAAAATTGTGTCAACACGAACTCGACCCAAAAGACTCAAATCCTAACCTGAAATCAACCTGAACCATAAATATTTAAAGTCTACCGACCAGCATCAGACCCGCAAAACAAATTAGCATTAAGCCGAACCACGGGTCGGGTCGGTTTCAGGTAAAATAGGGTTACCCGACCCAATGCAGCACTCTACCATCAACTACCCCTTTCTATTTATGAGACTCATCTTTTCATTGGGGATTTTGCCCCTGAAACATTGAAAGCTGCTTCATGTTTATTTCATTCATTTTGAAGAGGAGAGAAGGGGATTTTACGAAAAGTCTACGGATATCATAATATCATAGCCACCGTGAAAAGGGATTAGTGAAAATTATTATCGAATTTCCCACTCTGTTTGAGATATAAATATAAATTGTGACCTTTTTAAATATTTATATCGGAATTTATACCTAAAACTTACTTTATTTTATTTATTTTGAACAAGGAATATTCATTTATTTTCTCAGATATTCAAACATTCAATTACAGGCAAAAGTACAGATTTCGAATATAAGAGATCAATGTCATCAGATGAGAGGAATTAGCGGTTTATTTTTCCCATACAGTTTTTCAGGTATGTATAAATACAGAGTGTTTTATTACCAGGCTTACAAACTTGAAGAGATTGTAGAGCTTTCTACAGCAAAAATTTTTGCATAGGAAACCAGGCTCGCAATCTATTTATTCAAGCAAAAATACAGGGCGCATCACTTCAATCTGAACTCATATTTTCGGTCATAACTTTAACAACAATGTAGATATTTTAACAATATTTACGACAGAATTAACTTGCTGTGTTAAAATTGCAAAACAATAACGAGACGTGCTAGAATTTCACAATAATTTGATTAGTTCACCGTATGTAATGTCAACTACACTCCGAAAAATGCATCGTGCTGATAGTATGCGGATTATGGCTACTTCCACTACATATCGTTGTACCGTATCATTTAAGGTAATAGAAGTGGCCCCCCATCCCATCCAATCAGAGCTAAATTAGACGATTATATTTTTCGGAGTGTATTTGACATTACATACGGTGAACTGACCAAATTACTATATAATTCTAGCATTTTTAGTTATTTCATCGCATTTTGAACACAGTAAGTTAATTTTATTGTAAATATTGTTAAAATATCTTCATTGTTATTGAAGTTATGACCGAAAATCTAGGTTCATATTGAACTGAAACACATTGTAGTTTTGCCTGAATTAATAGATTTCGGCCCTTGCTTCCAATGCAAAAATTTTTTTGTTGTAGTATGTTCTATAATCATTTAAAGTTTGTAACACTGTTACTGAAACATCCCGTATATGCACAAATGTTCTTACAAGTAAGGGTACTATAGTCTGTGGCGGCGAATTTAGATTTTTATAGATCATTCAATTCGTTTCATCGAGTTTAGTAATTTTATACCTCGCATATAGGCTATTGAGTTTTTATAATGACAGAGAACCGGGTCAAAGTTCAAAATTTCGTTCAGTGAAAAACAGATGCCTTCAAAGAAACATGTGCGATTTAAGTTTACTAATTGTTTTTACAGTGCCATACATTGCCAATAACTACTATAAGGTTATATTATTGCTGTTATTATAAGAATTTGTAGTTGCAGATAAAATATTCGTATGCTACTTGACAGGCAGGTTTTCGCAAGTTATGATGTCCTCGTCTAGTGTTGTTCATAATGTCAAAAAAGCAGAGCTGTTTTGAATAGGTCGTCGACTCAGCTGAAAAAGCGTTTGCTCGTTGTGCGCACTGTGAAAAATATTTTTGTTTTACTCACTTCATCGGAATGAACAATGTGTCAAAAATTGACTATTATCAATGCATGTCAGTGTAAGAACCATAAATAAATTTAAATCTTACTTATTTCTTTGACGGCAACTGGTTTTCAATGAACGAAATTTTAAACATTGACCCAACCCCCTGTCATTATCAAAACTCAATAGCCAATATACGAGGTAGCAAATTATTTAGCTCGATGAGATGAATCGAATGATCTATAAAATTCGAAATTTGACGCCACAGACTATAGTACCTTTACGTGTCAGGTATTCGAATAATCAGCTAAATACAAAAATGAAAATGTTCAATATGAGTCCGTTATAAGAAATTGTCAACTAAATTACAATAAATGTGAGTAATATTTTTAGAGAAAATAATATTAAATTTTCAAACGATATTTATACATTACAATAAAGGATCAATTTTGCACTTTTGCATTAATTAATATAACTTCAATACAATTAAACTGAAAATCAACAACCAAGTAATCCCTCAAAGCAATATAAAGGAAGACGAGAATGACGTCATGACGAAAAGCTTATTCAAGCAATCTCATCTGCAAATAATCCTTTACAATGTATCCCACCCTCAACCATTCTCTTTCTTCTCATAATCCTTGTCTCTTAATTGGGGATGTCCGCCCCTGAAATTGCTCCCCTCTTTTGAATTTAAATCAGCTACACGTTTAATAGATTCGCTTGAAATGAGGAAAAGGGGCTTTTCCAACAAGGCTTAGAATATCATGCTGGTAGAAGAGGATTAGTGGATATTTTTTATCGAATTTCATACTATATTTCACATATAAATATACAAGGTGTCCCTAAAGTCCTTGACATGTTTTAAAATTCAATAAGAAATTAAGCAATTAGCGTACGAGAGTGCGTTTGTATGAAAATGCCTCTTATGATCGAAAATTTTCTTTAAAACATATAAAAATAAGTTGTGAAAATTTCTTATAGATGGCGTTACTTCTGCAAAACTACCAAAGAAGTAGAATGCTTTTATAGATAACAGTGGAGAAAGGCATCCAGAGCGTATGCACAGTTTTTGTTCAAATTATGACAATCCACATTCCTGAACTTAAACATACTCGCCTTCATGTATTCGATTAGACGAGTGAGAGAAGTCAACAAACATTAGTTTGACAATAATAGGAAACTCGCCAAGATTTATAGGATGCCTTTATAAGATAATAACTACATACGGGAAAAAAAATTCGATTGGTCGATACGATTTCGGAAAAAAAAAACGAATCGCCAAGCAACTTGCTGAGCTTTCTATTATCGTCAAACAAATGTTTGTTCACTCATCTCACTCGTCTAATCGACTCATGAAGGCGAATATTGTCGCGACCTACGTTATACACGGCCGGTGCATGACGTTTAAAACGTCACATGGAGTGGATCATTTTTACACGGTGATTGGTGCAAAGCGACGCACCCCCCCGTTTTGCACCAATCACCAAGTAAAAATGATCCACTCCATGTGACGTTTCAAACGTCATGCACCGGCCGTGTATAACGTAGGTCGCGATATTGTTAAGTTCTGGAATGTAGCTTGCCCTAGCTTGGACAAAAACTATGCATACGCACTGTGCGTCTTTCCGCGACCTGCGTTATACACGGCCGGTG
This sequence comes from Maratus michaelseni, assembly GCA_963931845.1. Taxonomy (NCBI): domain Eukaryota; kingdom Metazoa; phylum Arthropoda; class Arachnida; order Araneae; family Salticidae; genus Maratus; species Maratus michaelseni. Next base: position 209,601,005 of record OZ007600.1, on the reverse strand, counting down.
CATGACGTTTGAAACGTCACATGTAGTGGATCATTTTTACATGGTGATTGGTGTAAAGCGACGCGCCACCCGTTTTGCACCAATCACCGTGTAAAAATGATCCACTACATGTGACCTTTTAAACGTCATGCACCGGCCGTGTATAACGCAGGTCGCGGTCTTTCCCAATATTATGTATAAAGGCATTCTACCTTTTCGGTAGCTTTTCAGAAGTAACGCCACCTATAAGAAATTTTTGGAATTGAATTTTTAATTTTTTTAAAGAAAATTTTCGATCATAAGACGCATTTTCGTTGGGGAACCTGATAAGGTTTGGTTTTATATCGTCCAACAAGTGGCGCTAGTGTGATGCATCTTTAACCCCTTCGCGACGAGCGGCCTTTACACAATTTTTAATCTTACACCACCGGTTTTTCAAAACAGAAATTTTCGCCTAATTGAATCTCAGAAATGCTGTCATTAAATAAGGCAAAGTTTACAGTAAAAAGTTACTGGTGTGAATGTTCGAGGATTCTGAGGCACCTTATGCGTCACGTATACGTGTCGCTCGTCCCCAAGGGGTTAACGATTTTCTTGATCACTGTATCTCAACAACTAATGCAAGGAATGTCATATGTGTCAAAATATTACTAAAATATACTATATATATATTACTATTAAATAAATACTTTTCATTTAGTGTCTAAAAAATAAATAAAAAAATCGATGGAAGATTATCTACATTATGCGAGTAATGAAAAGTTCAAATGCCAAGTGTATAGCCATGATCTGGCAATTTCAGCAATTTCTAATCAAAATTAAATTCTTAGTCAATTTATTTTTATAGCTTTTTATTGTTCATCTTGTTATTATTATCTTAATTTTCTCAACTTAAAAAACAATTTTCTAGAATCTACATTTTTCAACACCGGTAGCATGATACCTTGAACAATTTTTAACATTTTTTCGATATTATTTGCGCTTATCAATGCATCATTAAATTATCTAAGGGTCATCGAGCCATTTTTTAAATTTATTTTTTATATTTTTTAAATAAGTTTAAAAGTCAAACTTTTAGACTAATAATGATTTTTTTTTCAAAATAGTGCAATTTTCTTACTTTTCAAAAATTCAAAAATTTGAGTCATTGACACTTACCTTATTTTAGAAGAAGAAACTGAGAATTTAATATTTTTTTTGTTTCTATAGGAAGTTAGAATACCGCCCATCGATCCCGGATATTTTGGTATATGTCAGGTTTCCGACATAATATGTGCCCAAACTTAACAACAACAAAAATATATATAATCACATAATAAGATCACTAATTATAATTAAAATATTGATAAAATCCTTAAGTGAAATGAAGAGGAACACAAAAGGTTTATAAAAACCCTTTAATGATCGACATATTTTTCAGCGCTCATATACGTTTTCGTAGTATTCAAAGGAGTGTATTCATACATATACATTTTCAAGATACGTAATGATAAACAAAAATATTCTCGAAGGTTTTTTTAAAATAAACTTAAAAACATAAATCACGAGAATATTAATATAATTCTCGTGATTTATGCTTTCAAGTTTATTTTCAAAAATTTCCGAGAATATTTATGTTTATCGTTACATATCTTGTAAATGTGTATGTAATGTCTTGTGATATGTGTATATGAGTGCTGAAGCATATGTCGATCATTAAAGGGTTTTTATAAACCTTTTGTATTCCTCTTTGTATCATTTAAGCATTTTATCTAATAATTGAAGCAATAAAAGGTAACTTGGAATTATTAATTTTTCAGTTAACTTTACTTCCTTCAAAAAAAAAAAAAAAAAGGTTAGGATTTCGCCGTTGAGAACGTATGTAGCCATTTAAAAGTTAAGTTGATTGTTGTTCGTTGACTCAGGCTGCCTTGCTACGCTATTTATTTACGATAAAGAATAATAGTGGTATCTCTATTTCTATTGGGCAGAAATGCACCAAATTATGGATTTGAAGTTATTGATTAAAAATACATGTATGTTGGTCCAATTACGCATATTTAAACACCCAACATGAGCCGCTATGTATTTAGTGCCTCAAAATTGGTCAATAACAAGGCGTCACTAGCTGTTGAGCTGTACTTTTTTTATTACCTGATATCTGTAACTCCTAGGTAAATCCATAGAAATGCACTCTACGTATTAATTGCTGATGTGTAACAATGTTGTTTAAACTAATATATTAGAATCATATAAAAGAAAATTTTGTGATTGCAACAGCATACCAGTTATATTTATATCTGAATTTCTACTTATATCTCACTATTGTTCTCATTTATTGTGGTACGGAATGGCCAATCATTTACACAGATATTCAAATATTCAATTTTAGACAATTTTGGAATATAAGAGATCTCATATATTTATTTTGTAGCGAAGTGAAAGGAATCTCCCGAAAAGCTTACAAATGTCATCCAAATCAATGTGATTAGCGGTTTAGAACCTGCACAGATTTTTAGATAGGCATAAATACAGTGCATAATCACCACCTAGAAGAATTACCAACACTTTTTGGAGAAAAAAAATTACCTCCAATTTAAGCAAAGAATTTTGCATTTAAAAAAGTTAAAAATGTGTTTAGTAAAAACCTGGTGTCGTTTATCGTTCCCCGCATAAATACGTGTGTAAATGTTGCCAATAACAACAATTTAACAGTTTGTTAAATTGTTGTTTTGTTTGTTTTTAATTTTTTAATTTTTTTTAAAACCTTAACCCTTCGACTCTTAACGGTATACATACGTACCACTGGACGATAGAGACATCAGCATGTTAAAACTGATGATTTTACTCCTGAATTTAGTGTTTGGTATGAATCGTTTTGTTAAACTGTTGGTTTTTTTTGTTTTTAATTTTGTTTCTTTATTTTGTTTTAAACCTTAACCCTTTGAATACTAACGGGATGTATATGTCCCACTAAACGATAGAGACATTAACATGTTAAAACTGATGATTTTACACCTGAATTTAGTGTCCGGTAAGAATCATTTTGTTAAACTGTTATTTTGTTTGTTTTTAATTTTGTTTGTTTATTTTAAACCTTAACCATTTGACTACTAACGGCATATATACGTCCCACTAAACGATATAGACATTCACATGTCAAAACTGATGATTTACTCCTGAATTTGGTGTTTGTTAAGAACCAGTTTGTAAAACTGTTGTTTTGTTTGTTTTAAATTTTGTTTGTTTATTCTTTTAACCTTAACCCTTAGACTATTAACGGTATGCATACGTCCACTGGACGATAGAGACATTAGCATGTTGAAACTGATGAATTTACTCCTGAATTTAGTGTCTGGTAAGAATTATTTTGTTAAGCTGTTGCTTTGTTTGTTTTTTAATTTCGCTTGTTTATTTTGGTTTAAACCTTAACCCTTTGACTACTAACGGTATATATGCGTCCCACTAAACGATACAAACATTAACATGTTAAAACTGATGATTTTATTCCTGAATTTAGTGCCTGGGAAGTATCATTTGGTTGAATTTAGTGTCTAAAATATTAATAAGAAAAATCGATGGAAGATAATCTACAATATCCAAGTAATGAAAAGTTCAAGTGCCAAGTGTATAGCTATGATCTAGAAATTTCAGCAATTTCTAATAAAAATTAAATTCTTAGTCAAAGGATTAAATCGCAATTTATTTTTATAGTTTTTTCGAAATTCAGTTGAAGATATAAATATAGATTTTCAATATAAATCAGGAAAGAGATATTTAACGAAAACTACATTGAAATAGTTGCAAAAAATTTTAGAAAGAATATAAAGTTTTAAAAAAGAAAGCAAAATTTTATAAAAGAGTGTAGTAGATACGACATTTTCAAGTTATATTTCTACATCGGGATTAGTGCTTAATGTTGTACAGTTTCATTAATTAACATGATCTCAGTGTAATTAAACTGAAAATAAACAGCGACATAATCCCTTATTAAAGTTAATGAGGAAAAACAGAAATGACACCATGACGAAGCGTTTATTTAAATAGTCTTATTTCCCAATTATCTTTCATATCATATCTCCCCCTCAACTCGCCTCTGTTTTCATAAGCCATGTCTCTTAATTGTGTATGTCCGCCCATACACATGCTTCCCCCTTTGTAATTCAAATCAGCTGCACTTGTAATACATTCATTTTGGACTGATGAAAAGGGGTTTTATGAAAAACTTCAGAATATCATAAACATCAGATTAGATATCTTTATTAGAGGATTACTAGATATGTTTTCATCGAATTTCACATTCTCTCTTTCAGACATGAATGTAAAAAATGTTACCGTTTAAAACTCGGAAAAGTTATTTATTTACTTAGATATTCAGATGTTCAGTTAACAGACTTATGTACACATTTTGAATATAAAAGTTCTCATTTATTTGTTTTGAAGCGAATGAAAGGAATTTCAAGAAAATTCTTGAAATGTCATCTTCTAAGAAAAGGATTAGCGGTTTATGTTCCATACAATCATTCGAAAATGCATGTATATATATATATATATACATAAATGTCACCAATGTTTAATATTAAATGTGTATTTATTTACAGCTATATCTGCACATTCAGTTCGAATTCTCAATAAAAATAATGATTTTGAAAAAAAAATTCTAAAAGTAAAGATTGAGAATTTGGTGACTAAATTACACGAATATCAATCAGTAAAGTTTTTAGTAAGAATGTTAGTAAGAAAGTTCCAAATGATAGTTCTACATCAACATAATAGCTTAATTTTGTAGTTTACGTAATTAAAATCATCTCAATGCAATTAGGCCGAAAATCAACAATGATTTAATTATATATATAATAGGGTTAAGTGTATAACACTTCCGGAGCGAACTCATCCGTATCCCGATAATCTTTCATTGAAATCAGCACTTAATTTTAATTTTCAGAGATTTATTTTTTTCAATAAAGCTGCATAAGATTAATCTTTTTAGAAAGATTGTTAAAAAACAAAAACATCTTGAGTGATGAGCTACATCGAAATATGCATCTTTTTCGATATATCTTGAGTTGAAAATCGTTTCATCCAGCCATCAGCGATAGCGATAAGAAACAATGTGTGAATCAATCCTTTGAGATTCATTAAAATATACACCATGGATGCAATAATTGAACGAACTCTATGCAACTTTCTGTTAAAATGCCAATTTAAAGCAAGAGAAAGGGAAGTCATGTGGCGCCATCTGTTGCCGCTAAAGTGTAAATAGCGCAGCGACATTATCGATAGTAAATATTTTATTACATTCCTCTGCACAGAGGCATTTAAAAAATCTATAACCTCCAATTTCATATAAATAAAAAAAAAAGAATGCCTGAAAAAATGGGCTGTTTTTATAACTATTTACCCCCACATGATCTTATTAGTCAGATAAGATAAAATTTATTACTTCATAATCCTTGCTATCTGTTGGGTGAAGTATAATCATAATATACCGCAGCTGCGTTATCGATATTATTTTTTTTTCACTCCTCTGCTCATAGGCATTTAAAATATCTATAACCTTTAATTTCTTATACATAAAAAAAAGAATGCTTGAAAAAATGGGCTTTCTTATAACTATTTTACTCCAGAGAAAGCGAAAAAGTTGCCATGTGGTGCCCTCTGTTGCCAGTAAATTTTAATTATACTATACCGCAGCTGCGTTATCGAAATGAAATATTTTTTTTTACATTTTTCTGCCCACAGGCATTTAAAAAATCTACAACCCTCAATTTTTTATAATTTGAAAAAGAAAGCTTGAAAGAATGGGCTGTTTTTATAAATCTTTTACCCCACATGATCCTATTAATCAGATAAGATAAAATTGATTACTTCATAATTCTTTTTATAATGCAATGTTATATCATTCTTTTAAAAATTCAAACACGTCATTCTGACGGGCTATCTTCTAGTTTCTTAATAAAAGCCATGGGTAAGACAAAATATACACTATGACGAAATCATTATTCAAACAATTTGATATATCCTAAAACGCTCTTAAAACAGGGTTTCTCAAACTATGCTACCCGTTCCAATTCTAGTACGAGGTACTTCCGATACTGGTATGTGAACCCTCTATTCTAAATGGAGTAGGAAGCAAGAGCTAATAAGCGTTGGGAAAAATTGAATTCTTCTTATTTTCTTATTCAAAAGAAAGGTCACTGAGTTCCCAAGTAATCCTATATTTTCCCACCATAAGACAGCTGACCAGCATATAATATTTTTATCATAAACTCACAAATACTCTTCTCGATACTACAAAAACCTTTTCATCTGACACTATAAAAATCGTAAGTCTTAATGCACTTCAAACTTTTTTCCTCACATCGATAATAAGTGTGCAGTAATTTCATACTACTTAGTATCTTTTTCTCGTTAACCAATAATTAATTCCTACACCATTAGTTTTAGAGATATAGTCGTACTGTCGAAAATGCTTTAAAAGTTGCTCTTTATCATAATAAAATCAAGTTATGTTACAATAGTTAATTCTTTTAGCAATTTCATACTACTTAGTACCTTCTACTCGTTAACCAATAATTAATTCCTACACCATTAGTTTTAGAGGTATAGTCGTGATATCGAAAATGCTTTAAAAGTTGCTCTTTATCATATGAAAATCTAGTTATGTTAAAATAGTTATTATTTTAAAAAATAATTTACACTTTTATACGGTGTTTCGTTTCAATAAGATATATGTAGAAAATCTTTCTTCAACATCTAACAAGAAATATGTTAAAATACTATTTTTGAAATATATAAGCGTACCGAATTGTGATACTTAGAATTTTATGATTTTTCAGCGTTTTCCGGTGATAAAAACGTGATTCTTCCATGTGTGTTGCAAAAAAGCTAAAAGATGATAATTTTAAATAAGTAAAACATCATTTGTATGCCTATATATAAACAAATTACAAAACTATTAACACACTTCTCGAGTTGTAGTTAGATAAATTCTCTAAAATATCTTCATTTTTGATAAAGTTATATGTGAAAATCAGAGTTCAGCTTGGAGAGAAAAATAGAGGATGTTGGTCTGAATAAAAGGATTGGGACCCTGATTTCCGACAAAAAAAGTTTATCTTGATGAGTACTAACAAGTCTCTTATTTTGATAAACTAGTTTTCGAATGCCCTGTACATACTTGTGAACCTCAGTGTATTATTCCATAAAATGTAGATTAATTTAACCACGATTAAACACATGTTCCGAACAGAATAGGTTTTTAGAAATATATTTCCCTTTTTACTTTTTTATAACTTTTTTTAATTTATATTACTCTTGTTTCTTAACGTTACAGCTATTAGAGACGAGACGAGCTCGTGATCAATTTCTATGCCAGTCTACGGGCTTGAGCTCAAAGTGAAAATTATATTTATTCACAAATAGAATCGAGTGAGATGTGTCAATACCAAAACCTTCTTCTATCTCCCATACAGGTTTCACATAAACCAAAAACGAATCAGCACCAATTTATATCAAGGTCTAACTGAATCTGAAGTTTGATGAAAATCTGTGCATTAATTCTTGAAATACAGTTATCATGTAAATCATGACAAAAGTAGCATAGCAGCGCCACCTGTTGGACTATTTACACCAAAACTTAATCATCATCCATTTTTGGCAAGTCTAACTGAATCTAAAGTTTTATTAAATTCCGTGCACTAGTTCGCAAAAATTTTTTGTCCCATACAGACACACAGACAGACATTTTCTAAAAACAATCGAATCGTGTTCAGGATCTTCTAAAACGTATAAATCCGTCGAAAACCGTAATTCGAAAATTTTCACAAATCCAATACTTTCTTCTTGTAAAGATAGAAGAAAGTAAAAAGGAAAAAATCTTGTTGTTTGAGAAACAAGAATGTATAAGTTTCTTCAAGTATTTTTTTTTAATCCTTTGAAAATCCGCTTGGAAGAGAAATGGATTGTTATTGATGGAATATAAGGATAAATATTCTACCTGATTTTGAAGCCTTTGCATGACCAGTGTTAGTAATATAAAGAAACCGTCGGGTATCCCTTGTCTACCATCGTTTTCTGTTTAAATTCCTTTACCAGAATCACTGGAGAATAGAACTCATATCTTTTTTCTGTAGTTGTACAATGATAAGAAGGAATAAGAATTAAATGAATAAGAATTGTGACTTTTGGCAAATTTCTGCCAGTGGCTAAGTATAAATATAATATTTGATGTTTTAACCCGATTTTTCGGGTCATGAAAATCACAAAAGGGGAACTATTTAGGATAATTTCTTATTTCTATGAAATAAGTGATTTTTAAAGAAGAAAATTATTCTAAACAATTTTAAAATAAAAATTAAAAATATAAACAGTACATAATTGTTCTTGTACTTTACTAAAAGCAGTGTAAAATGGAAACATTAGAACTTAGTTAAATGTCATATCCCTCCAATAGTTTCGGCTAAAACTATATAGCCATCCTCAGGGACATTAAAATACAATACTGATGATGTTTACATATTGACGAGAGAGAAATGAGAAATTGGAAAGAACACGGAGGGAAAACCAACAATGAAAAAAAGGGTAAAATACACAAAATATGTTCGAGCGATCTACTGGTGAAAAAGGGAAACAGAACCAAACAAAAAATGAAAAGAAATTTAGTTATTTTCAGAAGGTTTATCCATATACGAGGGGTGATCCAAAAATAGTTTACAAGGCAAAGGAAAAAGTATTTATTAACAATAGAAACAAGATACAAATGGCAATCAAGAGACACATCTGGCCTTTACTTTTCCACATAGTCGCCAATTCTGTTTAGGCATTTGTCAGAACGTTCGACCAACTTATTTATCCCGTCTTGGTAGTAATCAGTGCCCTGCTCATTGAGCCATTTCTCGGCAGCTGTTTTCACTGCATCGTCTGAGGTGAACCGTGTTCCGGATAAGTTTCGCTTCAACGCCGGAAAAAGGAAATAGTCACTTGGAGCCAAATCGGGGCTGTATGGGGGGTGATTCCAGACCTCCCACTTGAACCTTTGCAGCAATTCCTGAGTCTGGCGAGCTGTATGGGGCCTGGCATTGTCATGCAGAAGAATGACGCCTTTGAATTTCGGATGCGGCCACATTCTTGGCCCATAAGAATCGAATTACGGCTCGCACCTCTATGCGAGACCACTTTTCTAGACGTCGTGCCATTACTGTCGCTCTTAAGTGTCTGCGTACTGACTCTACTTACTCGTAGAACCGCTGTAGGACAACTAGCGCCATCTGTAAACCACCCTGGGTGGAAATATTCGCTCCACAATTATTACGTTTCAAATGCTTCTGCTTGTAAACTTTTTTTTGGATCAACCTACGTACTTGGTATGTTAAATGAAAAATTATCATTACAGGTATCCCTTTTTCTTAAAGGGATTTCAATTGACTCTCGAACTATATCTATACTGAGAAATAATCTTAGAGTTGTTGAAATCTATTTTAATATATTTATTGTTGGCGTAAAATCTTGAAAGGGCAGTTGTTAATCTCCCGAATTTTATGTCACTCTCTTATGTTCCTTTAATCTTTCAAAAAAGTTGCGTTTGGTCATATCGATGTAAAAAAAATCGTACGATTATTATTTAAAATGATGGGGGATCTTATACACTTCTGCAAAATGATGTATAAACCTTTTGAAAATAATCCCTTTTTTTCTGTTTGATTGGTTTTGTTGCACCTTTACATCGATAGATGGCTCCAAAAATTATGTGTATCCCACCCCACCCCTCCTTGTTTATTGCAGTGAAAACTACAGCATAGTGAACGGATATATCAGTTTACGGCGGCGAGAAGGTTAAATCCAAACGGAATCTTTTTCCAAGTATACAATATCTCCAGTTTTCTTACAGATTTAAGCTATACACTTTTTAAATAAACTTTGTTCTTAACATGATAAAGCAAATAAAATTCAAACTTCTGTAAAAGAAATATCACAAAACAAGACATTTTCCCCCCAAAAGTTGTTTTACAATTGACGTAAAATAAGCCAGAAATATAATTCCGTAACTGAACTGTATATTGATCCATGGAAAAAGATAATTATATATTACGAAGCAACTTTTCTGAAAACTCGATACGTTTTTGTGGACTGTAAATGTTTTATTTAAAATGTTTTTTCCATTCTTGGTTTTTCCCTCGTGTTCCCTCTCATTTCTCACTTCTCTCTCTCGTCAAAATGTGAACATCACCAGTTTCGTCTTTTGATATCCCTGAGGATGGCTATATAATTCTAGCAGAAACTGTTGGAGGAATATGACCTTTAACTAAGTTTTAATGTTTTTATTTTACATTGCATTTAGCAAAGTATAAGTACAATTTATACTTTGTGTACATCTATTTAATGCAATTTTAAAATGTTATTAACGTTTTTCTACTGAGTACTTTCGCACTTTCGGTAGCAAGCTCGGGCGAGCTCGGGCTTTGAGGACACAAAATTTTTCGGACTCAGATTTCAAATCGTTGTGCTCGAACTCATCTGTAATAGCTATACCTTAATTATTTTTTCCATATTTTCTAACTATCCTTCATCGCTCGGGCGAGCTCCGGTTCGGACACAAACTTTTTTGGGCTCAGATTTCAAATCGTTGTACTCGAACTCTTCTCTAATAGCTAAACCTTAATTATTTCTTCCCTATTTTCTAACTATCCTTAAACTGTTTACAGTAATTATGAAAAATTACCATATTTCAATGGTTCCATCTATCGGCGAGAAATCTCATTTTTCCAATGGGCGTAAAGCAGGGTTGCCAGGATGGCCCTTTTCAATTCCAAAATTTTACATTCATGCCAGAAATTCCCTATAATGTTATTTTCTTTATTTAATGATCAGACATTTCGTGATAGTTTAAAGTAAAAACTCTTGTTACAGAATTCCCGGTATAGATTCGAAATTTTTTAATTAAAAAAAAGGCCAAACTGGCAACTCTTGCGTAAAGTTGCTGTCAACGCGGAACTCCTTGAAAACTGACTCACATTGCTCGACAAGAAATTAAATAAATAGAGATATATCGAAATAAATTCTGGTTCAAAACGTGTTTCACTTGCGTTAAATCAAACCCCATTTTACGGGAAAACAGTACGAGGTGTAACATTTTAACATTTAAATAGTTCTAAACTTTCTTCTCTTTTTATTCCAGTTGATCTAGACCGATGTCATCCAACACAGCCTTTCCGGTGTCCTGGCCAGGAAACCATTTGCATTTCGATCCAGTACCTCTGTGACGGAGCATCAGATTGTCCAGATGGATATGATGAAGATCTGAGATTATGCACTGCAGGTAAAACACTTTTCGTTTTTTGCATGCTAGCTGGGTGCTACATAAAAGCATCCCTAATTTTAAAGTCCAATATAACTTCAAATATAACAAATACAGATATAAAATAAAATTTTTCTAATAACTGGATAAATATTTGTTGGCTGTAAAAAAATTATTTAAACTGATAAAAAAAAAACTGAAATGCACTAAATTGACTATGAATTCATCTTTAAATCCAAAAAGAATCTTTTCCCAAGTATTCAATATCTCCAGTTTTTTTACAGATTTAAGTCATACACTTTTTAAATAAACTTTTCTCTTAATATGATAAAACAAATAAAATTCAAACCTCTGTAAAAGAAATATCACAAAACAAGACATTTTCTTACATTGTTTTACAATTGATGTAAATAGCCAGAAATATAATTCCGTAACTGAACTGTATATTGATCCATGGAAAAAGATAATTATATATTAAAAAGCAACTTTTCTGAAAACTCGATACGTTTTTGTGGACTGTAAAAGTTTTATTTAAAATGAAAACAAAAACTGAAATGCACATACTGACTATGACTTCATCTTTAAATAAGAAGGGAATTCTCTTCAAGTATTCAAGTTGTTCAGTTTTTCTTAAAGCTTTAAGTCATTATCTTTTTTAATAAACATTCATATTGATAGGGTAAACACATTTGAAATTCAACCCTCTGTAAAAAAAAATTCAGAAAACAGTACGCTTTATTAAGATAAGTCCGTAACTGAACTTTATTTTGATCCATGAAATAAGATAAATATTTATTACAAAACAACTATTCAGAAAACTGGATAAGTTTTATAGACTGTAAAAGTTTTTTTTAATTTATTTTAGTAAAAAAAGGAGCACATATTGACTATGAATTCATCTTTAATTCTAAAGGGAATTTCGTTAAAGTATTTAAGTTGTTCTGTTTTCTTATAGGTTTAAGTCATACTCTTTTTAAATAAACTTTCCTTTTGATAGGATAAAAACATATAAAATCCAAACCTCTGTAAAAGAAATATCACAAACAAGGCGTTTTCACCAAAAAAAGTTCTTTTACCATTGCCGTAAAAAAAGGCAGAAAGATAAATCCGCAACTGAATTTTATTTTGATCCATGAAAAAAGATAAATATTTATTACAAAACAACTATTCTGAAAGCTGAATAAGTTTTTTAAACTGGTAAAAAAATGATTCAAATTGAAAAAAAAACTAAAATCCACATATTGACTACGAATTCATCTTTAAATCCTTCCTTAAAATATTCAATTTTTACAATTTACATAAAGCTTTAAGTAATACTCTTTTTAAATAGATATTCCTATTGATAGGTTAAACACATTTGAAATTCAAACTCTGTAAAAGAAATTTCACAAAAGAAGACGCTTTCATAAAAAATCTTCTTTTACAATTGACGGGAAAAAAAGGCACTAAGATAAATTCGTAACTGAACTTTATTTTGATCCATGAAATAAGATAATTATTTATTAAAAAACAAGTATTCTGAAGCTGGATCAGTTTTTATAGACTGTAAAAAAAATATTTAAATTGAAAAAAAAAAATTGAAATCCCTATATTGACAATGAATTCATCTTCAAACCTAAAAGGAATTCTTTTAAAGAATTCAAGTTGTTCTGTTTCCTTACAGCTTTAAGTCATACTCTTTTTAAATAAACGTTCCTTTTGATCGGATAAAAACATATAAAATCCAAACCTCTGTAAAAGAAATATCACAAACAAGGCGTTTTCACCAAAAAAAGTTCTTTTACCATTGCCGTAAAAAAAGGCAGAAAGATAAATCCGCAACTGAATTTTATTTTGATCCATGAAAAAAGCAATTATTTATTACAGAGCAAATTTTTTGAAAACTGGATACGGCTTTGTAGGCTGTAAATGTTTTATTTAAAATGAAAAAAAACCCCACTAAAATACACATATTGACTATGAGTGCATCTTTAAATCCAAATGGAATTTTCTTAAAGTATTCAAGTTGTTTAGTTTTCTTAAAACTTTAAGTAATACTCTTTTTAAATAAACATTCCTATTGATAGGATAAACACATTTGAAATTCAAACCTCTGTGAAAAGAATTTCAGAAAACAAGACGCTTAAAGGAAAAGCTTCTTTTACAATTGACGGGGAAAAAAAGCCAGAAAGATAAATCCGTGACTGAACTTTATTTTGATCCATAAAATAAGATAAATATTTATTAAAAAACAACTATTCTTAAAACTGGATAAGTTTTTGTAGACTGTAAAAGTTTTATTTAAAGTGGAAAAAATACTTAAATGTACATATTGACTATGAATTCATCTTTAAATCAAAAGGAATTTTCTTAAAGTATTTAAGTTGTTCAGTTTTCTTAAACCTCATACTCTTTTTAAATAAAAATTCATATTGATAGGATAAACACATTTGAAATTCAAGCCTCTGTAAAAGGAATTTCAGAAAACTAGACGCTTTAACCCAAAAAGTTATTTTGCAATTGACAGAAAAAAAGCTAGAAAGATAAGTCCGTAACTGTACATTATTTTGATCCATGAAATAAGATAAATATTTATTACAAAATAATTATACTGAAAATTGGATAAATTTTTGTAGTCTGCAAAAGTTTTTTTTTTTTTTTTTTTTTTTTTTTTTTAAGTGAAAAATAATACTGAAATGCACATATTGACTATGAATTCATCTTTGAATCCGAAGAGAATTTTCTTAAAGTATTGAAGTTGTTTAGTTTTCTTCAAGCTTTAAGTAATACTCTTTTTAAATAAAAATTCCTATTTATAGGATAAAAACATATAACAGTCCCTCTTTAAAAGAAATTTCATAAAACAAGACGCTTTCATAAAAAATATTCTTTTACAATTGCCGGAAAAAAAAGCCAGAAAGATAAATCCGTGACTGAACTTTATTTTGATCCATGAAATAAGATAAATATTTATTAAAAAACAACTATTCTTAAAACTGGATAAGTTTTTGTAGACTGTAAAAGTTTTATTTAAAGTGGAAAAAATACTTAAATGTACATATTGACTATGAATTCATCTTTAAATCCAAAGGGAATTTTCTTAAAGTATTTAAGTTGTTCAGTTTTCTTAAACCTCATACTCTTTTTAAATAAAAATTCATATTGATAGTATAAACACATTTGAAATTCAAGCCGCTGTAAAAGGAATTTCAGAAAACTAGACGCTTTAACCCAAAAAGTTATTTTGCAATTGACAGAAAAAAAGCTAGAAAGATAAGTCCGTAACTGCACATTATTTTGATCTATGAAATAAGATAAATATTTATTACAAAATAATTATACTGAAAATTGGATAAGTTTTTGTAGTCTGCAAAAGTTTTTATTTTTTTTTATTTTATTTTATTTTATTTTATTTTTAAGTGAAAAATAATACTGAAATGCACATATTGACTATGAATTCATCTTTGAATCCGAAGAGAATTTTCTTAAAGTATTCAAGTTGTTTAGTTTTCTTCAAGCTTTAAGTAATACTCTTTTTAAATAAAAATTCCTATTTATAGGATAAAAACATATAACAGTCAAAGCTCTTTAAAAGAAATTTCATAAAACAAGACGCTTTCATAAAAAATATTCTTTTACAATTGCCGGAAAAAAAAGACAGAAAGATAAATCCGTAACTGAACTTGTTTTCATCCATGGAATAAGATAAATATTTATTAAAAAACAACTATCCTGAAAACTGGATAATTTTTTGTAGACTGTAAGAGTTTTATTTAAAGCGAAAAAAAAACTGAAATGCACATATTGACTATGAATGCATCTTTAAATCCAAAGGGAATTTTCTTAAAGTATAGTTGTTCAGTTTTATTAAACCTTTAAACCATACTTTTTAAAAATAAACTGGTCTTTGAATGCTGTATTAAGGGATCTGAAAGTGGTTTTAAAGTGATGAAATGTCAAAATGTTTTTGATCCTGCATTTAGGAAAAATTGTTTTTTTTTCACTTTCTTTTCGTAAGTAGCGAAATCTTTGGCAATTTATTCGGCTATTAACTCCTGGCTAATAGGTAAGTATTGGTTTTAGTGAATTTCAAAGCTTTATTTGGATACATAATTGGTATTTTTTATATGAAAATGCATTTTGGTGTTGTTAGTGGACAATCTAAAATGCATAATTGGTACGAACAGAATACAAAAAGGTCCTATAAAAACCTAATAATATAAAGTTCGACATGTTTCATCGCTCAGACGGCGCCATTATCAAGATCTACAGTGATAAAGAAAAACTATTCTCGCAAATTTTTGAAAATAAACTTAAAAAACATAAAATACGAGATCATATATGTAATAAAAGCAGGGGCTTAAAAATAGTCAACTGTACACTTGAAAATTAATATTTCCTTATTGCTTCCTTAAAATTGAAAAATACCTCGTGCAAAATTTTAGGTAATTCAAATCAAGCTGATTCATTGCAAATGTTCTCGTTAAGTTAGGTATTTTTCAATTTTAAAAAAAGCAATAAGGAAATAGAAATTTCCACGGTTACAGTTGACTATTTTAAGCACCTGCTTTTATTGCATATATGATATCGCGATTTATATTTTTCAAATTTATTTTAAACATTTGCAAGAATAGTTTGTTTATCATTGTAGATCTTGATAATGGTACCGTTTGAGCGTAGAAACATGCCGATCTTTATATTAAAAGGTTTTTATAAGACTTGTTGCGTTCTGTTTGTATCACTTGAGCACTTGTATCTATATTTTAAAAATATTAGTTACAATGGTTTTTTTTTCATCTTTATCCTGTAACCCCGAAAACCCGTGTTTAGTCCCTTAGTCTTTTTATTGAAAAGATGTTTGAAAACACATCGATATTCTTCCTTTTGAAGCCGAAAGATAAACAATGGGTGTTCCCGATTTTCTTTTCATTTTTATAAAATAAAGTTAATTGAAATTGAAATTTCCATGAAGAAAAAAAAAATCACAAATCAAGACATTTTCCAACAAAAAGTCCTTCTTTGTTTAAGGAAAGAAAAGCCGGAAAGATAAATTTTTAACTAAAGTTATTGAATTTAATTTAAATGAAAGGAGCGCAAATATTGACTCAGAATACTTCTTTGAATTCTCCTTCAGTAATCAGTTATAGTTTTTTCAAATAAACTGGTCTTTAAATATTATATTAAATTATTTTAATTTATTTTGAATTGCATGAAATCTTAAACTATTTTTTATCCTGAATTCAGAAAAATGTAGATTTTTACATGAAATATTCTTGAATCTTTTTTCTCAAAAGCATTTCTTCTGTAATAATAATGAATTGACAGAGTGTAAACTATCAGAATGTTTTAATAAAGACATAAACATATTTTATGAAGATTTACTTTATTTTTTTAATATTATTATCTACATCTTACTCAAAAACAACCAAACCTATAAAACGCGTTTGGCAACTTTTACACAAACAATGGCTTTTATTCATGGATGGCTCATGAGATATGATATATATTATATTTGAACAAATTAAATTCAAACTACAATGAAATAAAAATCTCAAATCATGATACACTTCCAAAGAAAAGTTCTACTTGCAAATAATGAAACAGAAGCCAGATAGGCAAAGGATCAGCGTCCATAAGCCGTGTTTTTGGCCCATGAAATAAGACAAAACTCGATTTTGTTATACTGACTTAATTATTTCACTTTTTAATATTATAATGTTCATCCTGTCCGATTTCAACTGTAGTTTTTGTATTTTGTTTGGATTTATATGACTTACACAAGCTCAAAGTTCGTGATATTCGTAGTTTTTGATGAAAAATGCGCAATTTCTCCTAATTTTACCTCAATTATTTATAGGAACGCAATCGTGCAACACTTTCTTCTTTACATATTTTATAAAATACATCAAAATGTATAATATATGTAAATATAAAAGTGTGCAAAGCTGCGCTCATAGTAAAATATTTAAAAAATATCTTAAAAATCGAGGTAAAATTAGGAGAAATTGCGTATTTTTCATCGAAAACTACGAATAATACGAACTTTGAGCTTGTGTAAGTTATATAAATCCGAACAAAATGCAAAAAATATTGTTGAAATCACACAGGATAAACCTTCTAATATTAAAAAGTGAAATAATTAAGTCAGTATAACAAAATCGAATTTTAGTCTTATTTCATAGGTCAAAAACACGGCTTATGGAGCCTGATCCTCTGTGACACATTTTGGTCTGTAAAAACAAATATTTACTGCACGATCAATATTCTGAAAATGGGATGTTTTTATTACGTCGAAAAGTATTATTTTCAATAAAAAAGGCTGGAATGCAAATACTAACTCAAAATGTTTGTTTCAAGCAAAAAAAGAATTTTCAAATATAACAATATACATATAATAAATTAAACCTATATAAAACCTATTTTACTGCTTATAATATTTTTGTTTTACCCCTTTTATCAATTAAAAAGAAGTATATAAAAATATTTTCGTTATGTAACCAGTTATAACGTTTTTAATAAGCTAGTCAATGAATAAAAAACAAAATAATCGGAATGCGCTATGAAATCCATGAAACGTCAAAGTACTTTTCATTTTGAAAAAAAAAATAGATATTTTTAATAAAATGTTTTTGGGATATTTTTATGGTAGGGTATCTATTGTCAAATAAGGTGACGAAACATCATCGAATTTTGCAGAATTTTGGGTGGGAGTCAAGTAGTTAAACACAGTTTCTGTTTTAAAATGCTTATTAATTTTTAAAACTTTATAAATTCGAGACTTTTAAATTGCTTTACAGTAACCTTACTGTAGAATAAAGCGTTGAAACAGTGCAAGCAATGAAAATATTTTAATAAAGACAAGTATTTCCTACCAAGACCAGTGACCAGTGGAACAAATTTAAAATTCGATAAAGTTTATAATTATCATTCGTCACATTATTTTGATATTACACAATTTTTATAATGTTTTATTTTATTTGTTCATTTATAAAAACATCTAACACAAAAACAAACAAACCTCTAAATTACATTAGAATACTTATTCCACGAAAAAATAAAAAATAAAAAATAAGACTTTTTTTCATGATTAAGTATATATTTAAAATTTATAAGGTTTTTTTTTTTCTGTATAAGCCAAAAGGTAAGAAAGGTAGTTCTAATACTATTTTGTTCCTTTCTTTAAAGAAATTTAAATTGATACCAGTATGAAAGAAATTTTGCAAACTATGATACTGTTCTTGTCAAAAATATTTTTCATTTGACGGAAGAAAACCCAGAAAGATAAATCCGCAACTGAACTGCATTATGATTTCATTCTTTAAGAAATAAAATACATATTTATTCCAAAAGACATATCTTGAAAATTGCATAAAGTTTATGAAGACTAAAAGTGTCATTTTAAAAGAAAAAAGTGAAATTCGAATAGTTCAGCATTTAAGTTTAAAAAAACTCAGCATTTAATTTTAAATCCAAAGAAAACTTTCATTAAAATACTAATTATTTTCTTTTGAAATAAATTATTTATTAAATATGAAGATACGTTCTCTGTAAGTGTTTTAATGTACATGAACTGTCTGAATGTCTTTAACCTTGCATTTAGCAAAATATTTCCTGATTTTTTTTCCGCGTGTACACAACATTTTATTTTTTCCTGAAGACAAAGAATCACAAGAACAAATTTAAAATTATCTATAACATTACTTTAACATTCGTGACAATACTTCGATTTTATACAATTTTTACCGTATTTAATTTTACATCCTTCTTAATTAGTCACATATAACAAGAAAACAATCAATTACATTAGAAATTGTCACCGATAGCACATTTTCAAAAATAAGTATATTTAAAAGAGGGTGAAATCCATCTATTTGACTCTCAAAGATTAAAAAAATAATAATGCCATGGAAATTCTTTTTTCTTTTTAATATGATAAGAAAAATTTAAATTCAAACAACTTTGAAAAAATTTCACAAAGTAAGACTTTTTCACAAAAAGTTCTTTAACATTAAACGGAAAAAATAGCCAGAAAGATAAACCGTAACTGAAATGTATTTTGATCTCTGGGGGAAAATAAATATTTATTTACAAAGCAACTATTTTGAAAACTGGAGAAGTTTCTGTAGACTGTAAAAGTCTTATTAAATGTGAAAAAAAACTAAAATGCAGATATTATCCATGGATTCATCTTTAAATCCAAAGGTAATTTTCTAAAAGTATTTAAGTTTTCCAATTTCCTACAGCTTTAAGACGTACATTTTTTAAATAAACTCTCCTGTTGATAGGATAAAAACAGATAAAATTCAAACCTCTGTAAAAGGAATATCACAAAACAAGGCGTTTTCACGTTTTTCTTTTACAATTGACGTAAAATAAGCCCGAAAAATAAATTCATAACTGAACTATATATTGATCCATAAGATAAAATAATTGTTTATTACAAAGCAATTTTTCTGAAAACTGGATACGTTTTCGTAGACTGTAAATGATTGATTCAAAATGAAAAAAACAACTGAAATACACTTTTTGACTAAGTTAATCAGAAGGGAATTTTCTTAAAGTATTCAACTTGTTCAGTTCTTTTAAAGCTTGAAGTCTTACTTTTTTAAAATAAACATTCCTATTGATAGGATAAAAACATTTAAAATTCAAACCTCTGTAAAAGAAATTTCAGAAAACAAGACGCTTTCACGAGAAAATTTCTTTTGCAATTGACAGAAAAAAGCTAGAAAGATAAGTCCGTAACTGAACTTTATTTTGATCCATGAAATAAGATAAATATTTATCACAAAACAACTATTCTGAAAACTGGATAAGTTTTATAGAGTGTAAGAGTTTTATTTAAAGCGAAAAAAACAACTGAAATGCACATATTGACTATGAATTCATCTTTAAATCCAAATGGAATTTTCCTAAAGTATTTTCTTAAATCTTTAAGTCATACTCTTTTTAAACTAACTTCTCTTTGAGCGCTATATTAAGTGATATGAAAATGGTTTTAAATTCATGAAATGTGAAAATGTTTTTGATCCTGCATTTAGCAAAAGTATGTTTTTTTAACTTTTTTTTTGTCGTAAAATACTTTTTATTGGAGGATAATGGGTTGAAAGAGTATCAGAATCATATAGTAATGGTATGATTTGTAACTCAAAAAGAAAAAAGAAACCAATGCGACAAATGTGGAATTCGTTATATTCGTTTTACAATACCATTTTTTAATATTTAATTATTGTAACATTTTATTTTTTTTCTATGAATCAATTACATTTAAAAACAAAAATAAATAAATAAATAATAAACATTTGAGAACCTCTAGGGTCAAGTGCTTTTTAAAGTGTCAAAAATCCTATTTTTATTATTATTATTATTGCTTTATATAATTAAAATATGATTCTGCTTATAAATGTAAAGCAATAATTTGTTTACAACGTTATGGTATCCGTGCACCTTCGCAGGTATTTTTTTTTTTTTTTTACATTTTTTAAATTCCTTATTACACCAATTTTTATAATGACATTTAAGTTAAAACTTTGAAAAAAATATAAAAATTTTAGCAATTACACAGACATATTTTTTTAATGGAAAATAGTCAAAATTATGTGAAAAATTGACATTTCCGCAAAACATGATATCTCAAAACCAAACCATTGTATTCACATTTTGTAAAATGCATAATAAAGATACTAACTTTCTCTAGGATATTGACTTTTACATTATAATATCAACTCTTTCTCAGAGGCTGTGGAAATTAAAGTATTAATGTAATGAAAAATTCGGAAAATTTGTTGCAACTTTGTCATTTATACCAGTGTAAATATAAAACTAATTAATATATTATCATGCGTGTAGTCTATTCCCTCAATGAATATTTGTAAAAGAACTACAAAATTCAAGGCATTTCATGCATAATGTTTTGCTACAGGATGTTTTGCGTATAGTAAAGATTTGAAAATCTTCATTTTGAGAAAAAGGCTGAAAATAAGTTTTAAACATAATTCTTATTATAAAAATTATTATTATTATTTAAAGGTTTAACTATTTTTAACTCGATGTATTTTCTTGGACTTATAACCCAATTTAAATACTAAATCTCGAAAAAGAAGAATGTAGAACAATACAGTAATTAGCAATACAATAATTTGCAGAACGATATTTCAGGTTGTAAAATTTTCGGGCAAGTTGTAACAGCTGCAAAATTAAACGGCTATAACTGACGTTCTAAGTAAGATACGGACATAATTTAAGCAGAATTCGATAGATAAAAGATTAGATTTTAATATTATTGCAAAAATGAAAATCGAACTTTTTATCGAAAATGACGTTTTACAGGTGAACGGATACCCTACACAGGGATATTTAGCAGTAGAGCGGGTATATTTAAATATATGCGATCAAGAATAACTAATTTTTATTTTAAACTTAGAGGGTAAAATCCCTTTCCACAAATACTTATTAAATTTAAACCACTTAACGCAAATCAAAAATAGCTTCACTGTCCATTCTGAAAGAAACTAAGACAGGTACTTTAACTCACTGAAAAAAAATAGCACTATAAACTCGGTAATATCACTATGAAAAATGGATCCCCCCGCATTCCAATAACCTTTTATTCCAAATACTAAAATGAACATCTTACCGCGCTGGCGAGAAACTCACAGCCATAGATTCTATCCGAAACAGCTAATGGGAAACTTCACTTGCACTTAACACTTGGAGAAATTGAATACCAAGAAGACAAAATACGTTCAAAATCCGGAACTAAAGCTTCTTAACAGTGAGATGCGTTCCAAATCTATCGAATTCATTTCCAATCACACTATTTGTAGCAACTACACAACCACAGTTACCTAATTATCATATCATCGCCCACAAATAACCATGACAAGCAATTCCCCTAGATTCACACATGATTTGCGAAGCATAAAGAAATGACAGAATGTGTGTCATTCACGCACAAATGTTAGAATTCATGACGCCACGGTCGCACGCAAAATCTCAAAGTTTCACTCCACTACTAGAGTATCCATATAAAATAGTAGTTAGGCACTATGTTAAATCTTTTTTACACTCCTCTATTTAACTTAACTTGTCTTATGCATGTAAAAAAGAAAATTTGTAATAAATCGCACTTCCTCAAATGCTAGAATTATAAAAATTACGTGCACAGATGTGTTTTCGATGACAACACAATATTTTAATATTCAAAAGATTAAAAAAAATAATACCGCATATACTCGTGTATAAGTCGAAGAATTTTAGACAAAATTTGGGTGTTGAAAATGAGGGGTCGAATTATATACGATTTTGTAAATAAATAAATAAATAAAAAGTAGTCACCGGGTATAGGTTGGAGAGATGGATAAAAGCGGGTAATGGTCATTTCCGTGTGATTGACAAAAAAAAGTTGAATAATAATGTCCCTGTAATAGTCTGCCCCTATTTTCTCTTGGAAGAGAATTCCCTTCAATACAGGGGTATTCCATTCAACATTTTAATCCCCTTTTTAAAAAGAGTTCAACTTGAGAATGCTTCTAGATTTCTCTCCTAAAAGTCCTACAATACAAAGAAGTATTATATTTTAGCAGATTAAGAAGTTGTTTACCGTTGTAAGTAACGCTTGAATAGATTTTTCAAAAAAAATTTTCGGTGTGAATAGGTGTCAAAATAGTTTAAGCTTCTTCAGTTTCACATAATTATACAGTTTTAAAACGCTGAATTAAAAAAAAAAGTCTGAGTAAAAACGTAAATTTTTTTTTAATGTTTACTGATTTATTGTTTTTTTTTTTTTTTTTTTTTTTTTTTTTTTAAATCTTCGATTACAGATTATTTTTCAACATACTACCAAAAATGTGGTTTGACATATACAGGAAAATTCATTTTTTTTTTAATTTTGCGTAAGTGTTGGGGGGTTGACTTATACACGAGTATATAGGGTAAATTAATTTTAAGGCATTTTCCCTTTATCCGGGCGCAGGTGATAAATAATCAAATATTCTTTTTGGTTACAAACATATTCGAGTTACAAAAACACTACATTTAAGTATGCGCCAAACCCTACTCACTGAAACAGGCCAACTACCTGCGAAGCTACAACAATGTATTATTTTAAACACTGAAAAGTATAAAATAAAATTTATATATAAAATAAATAGTATAATATATATATATTATTACGCTTTTATTTTATACATAATTTTTAACTGCAACGAAACGGTAAATTTTTTATCTCTGTTTTTTTATTTTCAGAATATTTACTTTTATGAAAAATTACATAAATTAATTTTAATCAACGCTTTTTTATTCACCGGTGAACTTATTATATTTGCACAAAATGTTAAAAAATAAAACCATTAAGGGAATTAGAGATATAATAAATCTGCTGAACGTAAAGTATTTTCTTGGACTTATAACCCAATTTAAATACTAAATCTCGAAAAAGAAGAATGTAGAACAATACAGTAATTAGCAATACAATAATTTGCAGAACGATATTTCAGGTTGTAAAATTTTCGGGCAAGTTGTAACAGCTGCAAAATTAAACGGCTATAACTGACGTTCTAAGTAAGATACGGACATAATTTAAGCAGAATTCGATAGATAAAAGATTAGATTTTAATATTATTGCAAAAATGAAAATCGAACTTTTTATCGAAAATGACGTTTTACAGGTGAACGGATACCCTACACAGGGATATTTAGCAGTAGAGCGGGTATATTTAAATATATGCGATCAAGAATAACTAATTTTTATTTTAAACTTAGAGGGTAAAATCCCTTTCCACAAATACTTATTAAATTTAAACCACTTAACGCAAATCAAAAATAGCTTCACTGTCCATTCTGAAAGAAACTAAGACAGTCACTTTAACTCACTGAAAAAAAATAGCACTATAAACTCGGTAATATCACTATGAAAAATGGATCCCCCCGCATTCCAATAACCTTTTATTCCAAATACTAAAATGAACATCTTACCGCGCTGGCGAGAAACTCACAGCCATAGATTCTATCCGAAACAGCTAATGGGAAACTTCACTTGCACTTAACACTTGGAGAAATTGAATACCAAGAAGACAAAATACGTTCAAAATCCGGAACTAAAGCTTCTTAACAGTGAGATGCGTTCCAAATCTATCGAATTCATTTCCAATCACACTATTTGTAGCAACTACACAACCACAGTTACCTAATTATCATATCATCGCCCACAAATAACCATGACAAGCAATTCCCCTAGATTCACACATGATTTGCGAAGCATAAAGAAATGACAGAATGTGTGTCATTCACGCACAAATGTTAGAATTCATGACGCCACGGTCGCACGCAAAATCTCAAAGTTTCACTCCACTACTAGAGTATCCATATAAAATAGTAGTTAGGCACTATGTTAAATCTTTTTTACACTCCTCTATTTAACTTAACTTGTCTTATGCATGTAAAAAAGAAAATTTGTAATAAATCGCACTTCCTCAAATGCTAGAATTATAAAAATTACGTGCACAGATGTGTTTTCGATGACAACACAATATTTTAATATTCAAAAGATTAAAAAAAATAATACCGCATATACTCGTGTATAAGTCGAAGAATTTTAGACAAAATTTGGGTGTTGAAAATGAGGGGTCGAATTATATACGATTTTGTAAATAAATAAATAAATAAAAAGTAGTCACCGGGTATAGGTTGGAGAGATGGATAAAAGCGGGTAATGGTCATTTCCGTGTGATTGACAAAAAAAAGTTGAATAATAATGTCCCTGTAATAGTCTGCCCCTATTTTCTCTTGGAAGAGAATTCCCTTCAATACAGGGGTATTCCATTCAACATTTTAATCCCCTTTTTAAAAAGAGTTCAACTTGAGAATGCTTCTAGATTTCTCTCCTAAAAGTCCTACAATACAAAGAAGTATTATATTTTAGCAGATTAAGAAGTTGTTTACCGTTGTAAGTAACGCTTGAATAGATTTTTCAAAAAAAATTTTCGGTGTGAATAGGTGTCAAAATAGTTTAAGCTTCTTCAGTTTCACATAATTATACAGTTTTAAAACGCTGAATTAAAAAAAAAAGTCTGAGTAAAAACGTAAATTTTTTTTTAATGTTTACTGATTTATTGTTTTTTTTTTTTTTTTTTTTTTTTTTTTTTAAATCTTCGATTACAGATTATTTTTCAACATACTACCAAAAATGTGGTTTGACATATACAGGAAAATTCATTTTTTTTTTAATTTTGCGTAAGTGTTGGGGGGTTGACTTATACACGAGTATATAGGGTAAATTAATTTTAAGGCATTTTCCCTTTATCCGGGCGCAGGTGATAAATAATCAAATATTCTTTTTGGTTACAAACATATTCGAGTTACAAAAACACTACATTTAAGTATGCGCCAAACCCTACTCACTGAAACAGGCCAACTACCTGCGAAGCTACAACAATGTATTATTTTAAACACTGAAAAGTATAAAATAAAATTTATATATAAAATAAATAGTATAATATATATATATTATTACGCTTTTATTTTATACATAATTTTTAACTGCAACGAAACGGTAAATTTTTTATCTCTGTTTTTTTATTTTCAGAATATTTACTTTTATGAAAAATTACATAAATTAATTTTAATCAACGCTTTTTTATTCACCGGTGAACTTATTATATTTGCACAAAATGTTAAAAAATAAAACCATTAAGGGAATTAGAGATATAATAAATCTGCTGAACGTAAAGTTAAAAAAAACCCTAAAAAGTCGTCTTATTTGAGTCTTTGAAAGTGTGTAATTCATTTTTTCTTACAGAAACATTTTTTAGTATCATCTGAAAAACTTATTAATAAAAGAATGGTTTATTGTACTTCGTTAAGCGCTCCGCTAATTTCTACTTTCTTTTACTTGCATTAATTAACTGAGTATTATTTTTATTCATCATTCAGTTCAGCTAGGGAATAAATTTTAATTATATAATTAAAATTAGGCCGGTGAAAAAAGATTGTATTTTTATCATTTATTTAAAAAATATAAAAAATCATTCCTATTTGCACAGTGACTAAAACATATTTTTATTCGTGTCTCTACGAATTCACAATGCTGAGAATGGAATATTTTTACAATGTTTTATTTAACTCAACTTGTTCTTTTTATGTAAAAATGGAATTTTGTAATCGATTTTTTACTCGATTCCTGATAGGCTAGAATTATAAACATTGTGTACACAGTTGTGTTTTCTGTGACAATACAATATTTTAATATTTCTAGATTTTAATCATAGGTTAATAAATTAGTTTTAAGGCATTTTTCCGTTATCCGGCCACAGGTGATGAATTTAGGATTAAACTGTAAAAGAGTTACAACACCAATGGAGTTCATTATGTGCCAGATCACTCTCTATAAAAAATGTCAACAGGCTGGCAAACTACAATAACGAGATATTTTAAGCACTAAAAAGTATAAAACAATATGTATATGTTAGATTTTAGCTGTATGAATTAAAAATTCATGAGAAACTGTCATCTGGTTAAAGATGGTGAATGATTGCAGTTGATAGATCAAGAATCATGGCGAGGAGTGTAGGCAATGAATGCACCCATTGAGAATTATTTCGTAAAGACTAAGCCAGTTATCCAATTAAAGCATTTATTCAGGCACAGGAGATATGACGAAACATTTCCCACAGGACACAATTATTTTCTAAAGCCTTCAGGCTTGACTATAAATCATTGATGAGAAATGAGCTTAAATGGCTGGTTTAGAAATTCCGAATCATAAGAACCCCAGATAACCGTTTGTTCAGCACTTGAAAACAAGACAAAATTATGCTCTCCGAAGTCTTGCAATTGCTTTGTTAGATGCGCGAATAGCTACACAATCGACGTAATACGTACACGAACCAATCAGTGAGAGGCGAAATTTAAGAATTTAACGGCTAAGCTAATGACGCGAGATAGACACGTTTTATTAAGAAATAATTGCAAATCTAACGGCGCATTGTTTTTGAAGTTAAAAAAAATCTAGCGCGCGAATCCAGCCCGTGGAGTAAAATAACAAAATGGCTCTTAAAAAAATTCGAAATGAAAAACTAGCTTCTCTCAGAATATTATAGATGAGATAGTTGATAAAAGTTACGAATGGACTTAAAGTTTTAGATTGAGATTTTGAAAAAGATAATTATTAATATAAGCTTTGTTAATTTTAAAAGGAAAATAAATAGGAATAAATGTTACTAAGAAATAGGGAAATAATGAATATGTCAGAATTTAAAATAGTTTAAAGGAATATTGCGAAGTAAAATTTTTATATAACACATATATATATATATATATATATACACTATATTGCCAAAGGTGATTGATCACTTGCGATTTTAGACGTTTTGTTAACTATCTAGAAAAATACATGAGGAATTAACCTGAAACTGCAGGTGTGTAAACAGTATAATATAGGTTATATATTTCCGCGAAGATTACTTCACGAAACCCCATAGGGGACTGTCAACAAATTGAAAAAGGACGAATATCTTTTGGATAACCCTGTAAACACTAATGTAGCAAAGACGTTCAAACTCGAGATTATAAATAAGTGGCTTATTGTAATATACTATGTTCATTTGTATGAGGATAGCATGTATACTCGTAGAGAAATTAAGGTTTTTATAAAAACAGTCCTAAATTTCGCCTAGTTTTTTGCCTATAATTTCCAGAGTTCTTAACATAAAATAAAGTTATTTTCAGAAAATATGACAAATAAAATTGTACATATAACTCTGTAATCAGAATTAAAAAATAATAAAAATTAGATGAAAAATGAGCAGGTTTACTAAAAAATGTTTCACTGCGCACGCGCGAATGCAATCAAAATATAATATGCATAATGTATTAGCTAAGTATATAGAGCAACTTTTGTGAAAGTCTCAAAATCATAGCTTGAAAATTCTGAAAATTATCGTCGATAGAATAAGCTCGAAATCCGTTGTTCCCAAAAAGAAGCAAAAAGATGAAGGGTTGTATGAAATATCTGTTGATTAGTGTCAAGATAGCGTACACAATATTTCACGTACTACTATATTTGGATACAACCCCTCATATTTTTGCTTCCTTTTGGGAACAACGGATTTCGAGCTTATTCTATCGACGATAATTTTCAGAATTTTCAAGCTATGATTTGAGACTTTCACAAAAGTTGCTCTATATACTTAGCTAATACCTTATGCATATTATATTTTGATGGCATTCGCGCATGCGCAGTGAAACATTTTTTAGTAAACCAGCTCAATTTTTATCCAATATTTATTATTTTTTAATTCTGATCACAGAGCATTATGTACAATGTTGTTTGTCATATTTTCTGAAAAGAACTTTTTTTTATGTTAAGAACTCTGCAAATTATAAGCAAAAAACTATGCGAAATTTGGGACTGTTTCTATAAAAACCTTAATTTCTCTACGAGTTCCATGCTATCCTAATATAAATGAACACAGTATATTACAATAAGCCACTTATTAATAATCTCGAGTTTGAACGCTTTTGCTACATTAGTTTTTACAGGGTAATCCAAAAGATATTCGTTCTTTTTCAATTTGTTGACAGTCCCCTATGGGGTTTCGTGAAAAAATCTTCGCGGAATTATATAACCTGTACTATACTGTTTACACACCTGCAGTGTCAGGTTAATACCTCATGTATTTTTCTAGATAGTTAACAAAACGTCTAAAATCGCAAGTGACGAATCACCTTTAGCAATATAGTGTATAAAATAATAATTAAAATATATATGCTTTCATTTTATAAACAATTTTAACTGCAATAAAAAGTAAATTTTTTCTGATCTCCCTTTTTTTTTTTTTTTTTTTTTTTTTTTTGAAAATCAGAATATTTACCTTTATTAAAAATTACATAAATCAACGCTTTTTTATGTATCGGTGAGCTTATTATATTTGCACAAAATGTATTCAATTCTTTAATAAATAAAATCATTAAGGGAATTAGAGATATAATAAATGTGCTGAACGGTAAAGTAAAATGAAACTGAAAAGTTCTCTTATTTGAGTCTTTGAAAGTATGTAATTAATTTTTTCTTACCCAAACATTTTTTAGTATCATCTGAAAAACTTATTAATAAACGAATGCTTTATTTTACTTTGTTAAGCGCTCCTCTAATTTCTACTTTCTTTTACTAGCCTTAATTAACTGAATTTTATCTTTATTCATCATTCAGTTCATCAAGGGAATAAATTTTAATTATATAATTAAAATTATCTGGTGAAAATTTTTTTATTACTTTTTTATAATAAAGGGGCATTTAAACGTATCATTCAAGAAAAAAACGAAAAATCATTCCTATGTGCAATTGACAAAAACATACTTTTATTGGTGTCACTGTAAAATTACAATGCTGGTTACAATGTATATTTTTCTTTCTGATTTTTAACCCTTTGTGACTCAACAATTCCGGTTTGTAAAATATTTACTCAGACGTCAGAATACATCACTTATCATATCAGCTTACAAAATTCTTACAAAAGGAGGTGGGTAGATAAGCAGTGAAATTTAAGCCCCAGCGAGTTCAAATTGTTTTTTATTTTTCTACGATGTTTTAACTGATTTAATATAACTTAAAATCTATAACTAATGCCTCTGAATTAACAAATTATGTCTTAAAAATAATTATTTTTACAGTGCGCGCAAGTAACAAAAACACTATTTTGAGAAAAGCGCAGGCAAAGTTAAAACTCAATTAAGGTCACTATTAAAGTACACTTTTTCAATTTTAATTTAATCCGATTCATATTTGAATATTTTCATGCCGTTTGATTCAAAATTATATAAATTTAAAAAAGTAAAAAAAACGATATTTTGGAAGGTTTCGATTCCGAATAAAAAATAAAATATGGAAAGACTTTTCCCACAAAGATATTAATTGTTGATATTCATTTTATTTTTTTAATATGCTTTAACTTTCTTAATCACACAAAATCTTTCGTTAAACTTTTTTTAACCCATTCGCTGCCAACCACGAGTATATTCGTGTTTTTTCAATTTAAAATTACGAATTCGTACAGGAAATTCCGAAAGAAGAATTTTTATTTTATGTAATCACGAAATGTCTGTAATTAAATAAAGTAAATATTGTTATTAGTATTTTCTGGTATGAATTCAAACTTTCTAAATAAAATAAAATTCCGGTAATTTTAACCTGGCAGAGTGAACGTGTCAATATGCGGAAAATAAGAATAAAATCTGTTTTTCAATCTGTAACATTATAAGAAAATTTCGCAAAACCTGGATAACGGTAGACACTTTTCGAGGTTACAATTATAATATGAATTTTTCATTTTCTTCAGAATCCATCTGCTCACTTAATTTCAAATAACTTATATTTTGTATTAATTAAGGAGGAAAACTAATAATTAATTTCGAGCAGTAAAAGGTTAAGTTTGCCTCAGGTAAAGACAAAAATGCCTCCACATTGCAGCTGGCTATCAGGGATAGCCTCGGGCCCAAAGTAATTAATTTACTATAAGGATCTGACTTCATTGAAACTTTATTAAAATCGTTGAATTATCCATTTATTCTATGTTTTCGTCTAGACCAGCCATACTCAACCTGCAGCCCGCGGGCCGCATGTGGCCCGGCGACAATATATGTGCGGCTCGAGACACAATCATTAATCCATAATTTACATGCGTATAAAAATTATTTAAGACTTTCACTGTTGTTTGACATATTTTCATGGGAAGACAAATTCTGTCTTGCTATTTATATTTAATTTAAAATCATGTTAAAGCATACTAAATGCTGTTTCCTTAGTCAAAAGTTATTTTTATTATATTTATTACATTTCTTAATCTTCAACATTAATCAAACATTATTCAAAATTTCTACAATGAAAAAGGATAAGGGTTTTCATTGAGCGAAAGACTGATTTATTAGAGAAAATCTTATTTTTTTCCCCTTAGAACTTGAAAATTCCATATTGTTATATTATAACGTTTTATACTTATTATATAGCTAGTACTACTTTTTAGGATTTAACGTTTGTCGCAGAAAAAATTGGCACCCTCATTTTTTTACACTGCTATTTCCAAACTTTTTACAAACTTTGCGGCCTATTTCTGCAATATTTGCAATAGAAATCTACCACGATGTTTACTGTTTGGAAATAGTGGTGTTAAATATTTTTGGTAACATTTCTTCCGCGACAAACATTTAACCCTTCTGAAAACATTAACTTTGTTATACTACTTTTGTTATCTTTACTATTTTGATTAGCCTTTTTTAAGTGCGTTGAGGTCCGCCTAACGTCGCAAACGTATGTTTACGGCTCGCGAGAAAAAAAGGTTGAGTATGGCTGGTCCAGACGATATTCTGAAACTGAAAGTTTTGTGGTTATGCGAATTGTTATGCTTTTCAATTAAAAGAAATTCGTCGATTTTTTTTGGTCGAAAAGAAATTTTTATTTAAAAGTAGGAATTAATTTTATTGCTGTTGTAAAAACATTAATTTTACTTTCTTGATTTAAAATTTATAAGTACAGAAAAAAAAGATCATTTTTTGTTATTCATTTTATGCCTTGCAAAATGGAGGTTGCCAACTTTCTTACTACCGACCTCTGGTGCGCATTTAAAACTTACAGATGGGTGGTGATTTTTTGTGGATGTTAAAAGAAAAATAAACTACAAATATTATCCAAATATAAGTGAATGCATGTGGTACAAAATATCTGCATGTATTTATGAATCAATAAAATTTAAATATATTTAAGATGTTGAGCATTTTGTAAGGGGTAGCCTCTGGGGCACAATTAACTATAAATATCTGAACTCATTAAAACTGTGTTAAAACAGCTGAATTTGCCATTTATTTTATGTTTCCGTCTAGACGATATGCTGAAATTGAGAGGTTTTGTTCTTACGCGAATTGTTATGCTTTTCAATTATAAGAAATTGGTCTTCTACCAAAGTTTTATTTAAAATAGTAATTATTTTTATTGCTGTTGTAGAAACATTAATTATACTTTCTTAATTAAAAATTTGTGAGTAAAGGAATAAATGGAATTCTTTCGTAAACTCACTTGATATCTTGCAGCAGGAAGTTGTCTACTTGGTCATTACCGCCCTCTAGTGAGCAATTAAAACTTAGAGATGAGCGGTGATTTTTTTGTTCGATATTAAAAGAAAAATCAACTGCAAAATTTATCGAAATATAAGTAAATGCGTGCTATGCAAAACATCTGCGTCTATTTATTACTTAATAAATTTTAAATATATTGAATTTAATAGAAAGAAAAAAAAATATCTTAGCAAGTTGAAAAAAGGAATCCTTCCAAGTTTTGCACATAATATTCTGATCATTTGTACGATAACAGCTTTAAAACCTTTATTGGAAAAACCAAGACTCCCTTAATAGATAAGACTTGACAATCCGGAGAAAGTCTATGGGAGAAAATGTCCGCGGTAATTGCCACTTATTAATTGACTTTCTCCGGAAAGTATCGCCGCCTGGTGGATACTACCGCAGAGTTGCCAAGTCTCCGGCTTTTTGAACACCAGTATATTTTTAGAGAAAATGTTGTTCTTTTAAATCCCAGAATTTTCCGATCAAGCAAAACAAAATTGTCTGTACTAAAAAACTGGTATCCAAAAAGAGAATAGAAAAATCTAGCAGCTCTGCTACCGCATAGCTTCCAACTTTTACGCTT
Source organism: Maratus michaelseni (assembly GCA_963931845.1). Classification (NCBI taxonomy): domain Eukaryota; kingdom Metazoa; phylum Arthropoda; class Arachnida; order Araneae; family Salticidae; genus Maratus; species Maratus michaelseni. The sequence continues at coordinate 209,568,081 of OZ007600.1, read as the reverse complement.
TTTTCTTACCACTAAAATTTAATAGAATTTTTTTCGTTAGGTAATCACACGATCTTGTCAATTTAATAAGATAAAATTTAGTATAAAATTTTAGTGGTAGGAATTAACGTAAAAGTTGGCAGCTATGCTACCGATACTAGTTCATAAGCAAATGCATAGAACAAATGGAGCTGTGAAAAAATTTCATGTCGAAAATACTCCTATTACTGACGATTGATGGCGCTAGTAGCAGGAGAATATAGCGGTCAAAGGAAACTTTCTGATTGTGAGGCCTGATACTATGATAAGGAGGCCTTGGGAAAAACATTTCATATTAAATGTTGACATTTATTTTTAAAATATTCTTTAACTTTCTTAATTACACAAAATCCTTCGCTAAACTTTCGTTAATATGTGGTAAATAAGAATAAAAACTATTTTTCAATCTGCAACGTTATGGCAAAATTTTGCAAAACCCGGCTAACAGTAGACACTTTTAGAGATTACAATGTTAGTTTATGATATACATTTTCAATTTTCTTCAGAATCCATCTGCTCTTTTAATTTCAAATAACTTATACTTTGTATTAATTAAGGAGGAACATTAATAATTATTTCCGCGAAGTAAAAGATTAAGTTTGCTCCAGGTATCGACAAACTTTTCTAAGTCTGTTCAAAACGTTGTAGCTATTTTCAAAGATAGCCTCGGGTCAAAAGTAATTAACGATAAAGATCCGAAATCATTAAAACTTTGTTAAAACCGTTGAATTTGCCATTTATTTTATAATTTTCGTCTAGACAATATTCTGAAACTGAGAGGCTTTGTGGTTATGCTCTTCAGTTAAAAGAAATTGGTTGCCTACAAAGTTTTATTTAAAAGTAGGAATTATTTTTATTTTCGTAGAAACATTAATTTTACATTCTTGATTTGAAATTTATAAGTACAGTAATAAACGAAACGGTTTTGTTATTCATTTTATGCCTTGTAACAGGGAGGTTGCTATTTTTCTCACTATCACCCTCTAGTGCGCATATAAAACTTACAGATGGGCGGTGATTTTTTGTTGGAGGTTAAAGGAAAAATCAACTGCAAATATATTATCCAAATATAAGTGAATGCATGCGGCACAAAATATCTGCATGTATTTATGACTTAATAAAATTGAAATATATTTAAGATGTAGATCATTTTGTAAAGGGTAGCCTCTGGGGGCCAGAGTAATTAACTATAAATATCGGAACTCATTAAAACTTTGTTAAAACAGTTGAATTTGCTATTTATTTTATGTTTCCGTCTAGTTGATATGCTGAAATTGAGAGGTTTTGTTCTTACGCGAATTTTTATTCTTTTCAATTACAGTAACTTGGTCGTCTACTAAAGTTTTATGTAAAATAGCAATTTTTTTTATTGCTGTTACAGAAACATTAGTTATACTTTCTTGATTAAAAATTTCTGCGTACAGAAATAAACGAAACTTTTTTTGTAACTCACTTTATACGTTGCAATAGGAAGTTGTCTACTTGGTCATTACCGCCCTCTAGTGACCAATTAAAACTTAGAGATGGGCCAGTGATTTTTTGTTCGATGTTAAAAGAAAAATCAACTGCAAAATTTATCGAAATATAACTGAATGCTGCTATGCAAAATATCTGCATCTATTTATTACTTAAAATAAAAGTGCATACAAAAACATGTGATTCCATTATCTAAAAGATGATTAAAACTTTAATTTTAAAAAGTTAAATCCTAATAAAGAAATAAATCGTAATAAATTCTAATAAAATGTTTTAATCATCTTTTAGGTAATGGAATCACATGTTTTTTGTGCACTTATTTTTTAAAATTTAACAAAGATGAATTTAAGCATTCCGAACTTGTTTTATATTTATTAATTAATAAATTTTAATATATTTAATTTCATAGAAAGAAAAAAAATATATTAGCAAGTTAAAAAAAAAATCCTTCGAAGTTTTGCACATAATATTCTAATCATTTGTACGATAACAGCTTAAAAACCTTTATTGGTTTACAACATTTCATATTAAATATTGACATTTATGTTTTTAAATATTCTTTAACTTTCTTAATTACACAAAATCCTTCGCTAAACTTTCGTTAATATGCGGAAAATAAGAATAAAAACTGTTTTTCAATGTGGAACATTATAACAAAATTTCGCAAAACCCGGATAACGGTAGACACTTTTATAGATTACAATGTTAGTTTATGATATACATTTCTCATTTTCTTCAGAATCTATGTGCTCTTTTAATTTCAAATAACTTATACTTTGTATTAATTAAGGAGGAACATTAATAATTATTTCCGAGAAGTAAAAGATTTAGTTTGCCCCTGGTATAGACAAACTTTTCTAAATCTATTCAAAACGTTGCAACTATTTTCAGAGAAAGCCTCGGGCCAAAAATAATTAACTATAACGATCCGAACTCATTAAAACTTTGTTAATACCATTGAATTTGCCATTTATTTTATGTTTTCGTCTAGACGATATTGCTGAAATTGAGAGGTTTAGTGGCTATGCGAATTGTTATGCTTTTGAATTAATACGCAATATAAAAATTAATTGGTTGTCTACAAAATTTGGTTTAAAAGTAGAAATTATTTTTATTGCTGTTGCAGAAATATTAACTTTATACTTTATTAAATTAAAGTTTGTGAGTACAGAAATAAACGGAACTTTTTTGCTATTCAGTTTATACTTTGCAACAGAGAGTTGCCAACTTGGTCATTACCACCGTCTAGTGACCAATTAAAACTTACAGATGGACGGTGGGATTTTATTCGATGTTAAAATAAAAATCAACTGCACACTCAGAAAAAGAAACTGATTAAAACTACAAAACATATTTTTGGAGTATATTTTGTTGTTTTAGCAAAATTGGAGTAAAATTGGAGCATTTTACTTCAATTAACAAAACATTTTTGGTGACGATACAATTTTTTTTTTTTTTTTTTTTTTTTTTTTTTTTTGAATTGAAAAAAAAAAAAAAAAAAAAAAAAATTGTTGATTCAAACAAAATTTTTATTGACCTATATTTAAACAAAAAATTTGTTTAAATAGAGGTCAATGGAAATTTTGTTTGAATCAACAAAAAATTTTGTTTTGTTGAAAACCATTTTTTTTTTTGCAATTCCAAAAAAAATTTTTGTATCGCCAGCAAAAAATGTTTTGTTAATTGAAGTAAAATGCTGCAATTTTACTCCAATTTTGCTAAAACAACCAAAATGCACTAAAAAAAATGTTTTGTAGTTTTAATCAATTCCTTTTTCTGAGTGCAAATGTTATCGAAGTATAAGTGAATGCGTGCGGCGCAAAAATTCTGCCTCTTTTATGACTTAATAAATTTAAAATAAATATAATATTATAGAAAGAAAAAACTAACAAACCATGTTTAAAAAAAAAACTAGCAAAGCAGGTTTTTTAAAAAAAACCTGCAAAGTATTTTGATTTGATTTCATAGACTAAGAGGGACTGCTCAGAGTAGTACAAGTCTGTAGAGCATAGTGTCCTCCCGGTCCCCTTTATTAAGGTCTTAAAAATACAATCTACAGCCGAAGTTGGACCCGCCGTTTAACGCGTCAAGGGACGGGATTGAATGTTTATGAAAAATACAAACTATGGTCAAAGACCAGATCAGGTATAAGCCGGTCTGCAAAGTATTGCACAAAATTTTCTATTTATTTTTTCGATAAGAACTTTCAAACATTCGGTAACGTTTGTTGATTCAAAAGTACTCGAACTCTTAAGCATATTTGCATGTTACAATATAAACCTTTTGAAATTATTTACACTTTCACACATAAGTTAAAGAACCGTAAAATTTAAATTATTTGTATGAATTACCATTAAAATAGTGTTTCAAATATTCGGAGAAAAATAATTAAGAATCACTTAATTTAGACGATAATACAAAATTATCCATCTGGAATAATAAATATGCATTAATTAATTTATCTTTTAAACATATTTACTACACATACAATATTTCAAAACAGTATCAAAATTGAGTTAAACAAAAACTTAATTTGGTATAACTGGCACCTTTGTCATGGCGTGACTTTTTATAAGCAATATACAGTTTAAACGATATATAACATAAAACTTCTTACATAATTCGAAAAACAAATATTTTAATGATTAAAGTTGTATGTAGTGTCTAAAAAAATTCTATTTAGATTTTAAATAAGTAAGCAATAAACATAAATGCATATATCAGCAATAACAAAAACAAACATGTTATACGTCTTTATTATCATTTAAATTTCTCTTAAATGATCTGTCCATATATATATATTATCGATCTCTCTCTCTCTCTCCCTCTTTATATATATATATATATATATATATATTAATATAGCATATTTAATTATTCTAAAACTTTTCTACAATTAATTTATGATTTGTGTCTTAAAATATTTGTTCTTTCACTTTTCCTTTCAAAATTCCAATGGCAATTCGGATTGCAATTTAGGTCAATTTAAACATAACACAAACGCAGCTTTGCAGAATGACCTACATTTCATTTTTTTTTAACAGAAATCAATTTCTAAAAATTCAAATATACGAATCCAGTATAAAATCTTATTCCACGGATAAACTTATGGATAAGTTATTCCACAAATAAGTTATTCTTAAAAAACTACCCATCCCCGACCGCCTCCAAAGAGCAATGAGGAGCTCGAAGCCGCAGCGGACGTCCGAAGACTTCAGAGCCCCGAGCCTGAACCTTCCCGCTTTTCGAGACATTAAATTTGTGGAATCTACCGTTTAAATTTTTCCGATATTGAATTCAGCTTTTAAAGAGTCAGGCGAACTGTCGGGAAGAGGCATAGGGTTGTTGGAAGGTCGCGCGCGCCGCCTCGTCGGCGAATTCGGTATCGAAAGCGTATCGTAATTTTCTTCCGTTTCTAAATTTATTCGATTCCACAACATTCTGTTTGATCAATGAGCTTATTCTATATTTCTTCAAGAGACGCTTCGAATGTTTTTCTCGCCTCACTCCGAACCCATTAACAAATAATTAATTCTTACGCCAGTGAATCCTCCAGAACGTCCTTCATTGATTCATTGTTTTGTCGCAATGTGTCTTTTGTTTCCCGACGCATGCTCAGAAGCACCTCTTCCTGTATTTTCATATTCCCAAATGAATTGTACAACATCAGCGAAGAGTTTTCCCATTGATTTTCACTGAGTTTAACGAAGTGTCTAATATTTTATGAAGGTTGGTCTTGGAATTTTTCTACGAAATTTTAATATTTTTGAATTTTTGTGAAAGTGTCATGGAAATCTTGCTGCCTCCGTTTGTGATTGAATGAACTGGTCAATAGACCCGTTTAATTCAATATCTTGACTGATCTATGTTTTACGGGTAAACATCACTGGATTCTTAAACCAGATGTCTTCACATAGCTCGAGAATTTTCGTCAGGAAGTTTTTTTTTTGCCTTCATTGCTGACGTGTTTAACCCTTCTTTGCATGAGTTTTTCTTTTACAATTGTGTTTTTTTATACATATATTAAATATTAGACACCAGAAATTTTAAGATAGATTTTTAACTTTGTTCAGCAACATAGTTCACGGGAAATTTACTCCATTAATATTTCTATATAAATATAGTGGTGGCGAAGAAGTTGATTTATTTATTAAAAGTTAAATAAACAGTGATGGAAATTTACATCACTATGCAATTAAGGGTTAACATCTTACTTGCTATTTTTACCGAACTGAAGCAGTTCGTATCATCTCCAACCACCGTATATTTGCACCGTATATTTGTATGTGGCTTAAAAGATGATTGTAACAAATGTAGCACAAGGCTATATATATATATATATATATATATATATATATATATATACTATGTTTCTGTTTTAACAATATATTATTTCAAATTTAATTGATAATTATAACGAGTTGAGTTTTGTTATAGCTACAAGTATAAGTCTATAAATATTTCACAAAGAATTCTTTATGTTTGTTTTTAAAAACCTCAGATTATTTCTTGTACATTCCTCTCTCAAATACATTATATCCTTAAATACGTTTTTTTATTCATTTCAGCCAAAAGACCTCCCGTCGAAGAGACAGCTAATTTCCTCCAGGCCCTGTTGCAAAACCATGGACCTAACTATTTGGAAAAGCTCTTTGGAACCAAAGCCAGAAACGCTCTGGACCCCTTGGGAGGAGTACAGAAGGTGGCTGTTGCACTTTCCGGTACGTACACAAAATCATGATTTGTTCCTCATTTACTGATATGTATGGACACAGAAAGTTTTGACATAATTCAGGTCCGTTTTCTTAATACCAGTAGTTGCGAAAAGTAATTTTTGTAGTAGATTTTTACAACATTTTAAACCCTAATAACCTAAGGGGTGAGTTTCTACAAAATTTGCAAGAGAAATCTAAAAAAAAGTTTATTCTTTGATTGATAAGATATTCAAAAAAAAAAAAAAACCGAGTGAGGGTATACTCTATCTTTCTATTCTCATATTCCAAGAAATCCGAAAAACTCCTTTAGACATTGAAATTGGGCATACATATTTCATAAATATTTCAAAAATGTAAAGCAGTAAATGTGTAACGCAGTGCAAAAGTTAGCAGTGTAAGTTATAAAGTGTAAAGCAGGTGAGGAGAGTTACGCGGTTGGCGAAAAAATCCAAAATGGCATCCAAAAGGCAAATTTATCATCTTACCAATTTTTTATTTTATTTTATTTTACTTATAATATATTTATATTATTTATATATTATTATCCATATATTATATATTATAATATTATAATGTAATAATTTATAATGTATTGTAATATTACATTACATTATATATATTATATTATATATAAATATTATATATTATTATTTATAATATATATATATATATATTAAATATTGTTATTTATAAATTTATTATTATTAGCAAAACAATTAACTGTTTTGGACATATTGAAGTAAAACCTCCAATATGTGTGTGAGTACTGTACTGAATTTTGTTAATTGTTTGTAGTTAAATTATCTTATTTTCAACATACATAATGAGTACTTTTTTAATGAACGAAATATTTTACGAAATTTTTATTTCACAACCGTAATCTTTTTTTATGATAAATCCAATTACCGGGATTTCGCATTTCTGGATTACGCCCACAAGATATTATTCGTATCTATAAAATTAACAAGAGAAATCTATAAAGAAACATTTTGTTTTAAAAGGTGGTATTCAAAAAACAGACAATATATAGTAAAAAGTAAAAAAGAAAGAAAGAAAGAAAGAGCTATTCTCTTTCCTTTGTCCACTGAATACATTAATCCATTCCCTGCTGATGGTGAAACACTCCCCATTTTCTTAAAAAGTTTCTTTTTCTTATGAAAATATATGTGTGGATCAACAATATTTTTCTTTTAAACTTGAATGTTTTTTTCAACGTATTAATTTTGTTGTTGTTGCCAGTCGCAGTTTTTTATAACAAAAAGGAAAAATATGCGAAATTGCAATTTTTGATTCTTTGCAGAAAATGCAGCCCAATTGTACATACTAAGTGTTTTAAAATATTATATAAATAATTCAACTTTGAATTCACAATTTTTTTTTTGCAGTTTTGCTAATAGTTTAATGTATTTATCATAAAATATAAGTATGAATCAAAACTTTTAATAAAAATTTATTGCGGTGATCAATGAGTTATGTTCTTTGCGATAATGCTGCAGCTGACGTTCAGCATGACTCAAACTTGAGAGATTGAATATTTTACAGTGCGACAGATTAAGGTAAACATAAGTGTTATCCAAAAGTCATTTTTATCATGTTAACACTTCGCTACATCATATGATACGTGTCGAAAAATACTATAAAATTCCCCATTGCCATGCATTTACACTCACGATGAAATCTTAGCTGTATATCAAAAACAGTCGATGTTCGAAATAAAATCAACATAGTGGAACAACTGCAATAAACATTTTACATTCATTTACAAAATCATGAAACTGGGAAACGGATGTTAAGATTGCTAAGATTTCCTTTTTTTACGATATAAGGTTTATGGCCTTACAGAAATGTGGCCAACAAAGGCCATAAATTTAATCCAATAAAAGACTAAACTCTAATATATAGAGTGTCAATCACGCTTACCCAGAAGTTTATTCTACAAAATCAAACATTACATTTAAAAGAAGACATTCTACAGAACATGCGCTTGTTATCATGTATATGTTACAAAATCTGAAAATGAATAAGAAAGCTTAACACATCAACAGTACAATTTTATAAACCTATTTAAAATTTAAATGTAAACAATTTGGAAATAAGATAAAATGCAACCAAAATGTAGCTCAATGTCACGTATAAAAAATAAATAGCGGTAATCTGAGGACGGTTATTGGAAGATGTCTTACATTACGCATGCGCCAGACATGTCTCGGCCATTTTGCAACGTGTCGAAAATTTTCCAACTATAATAAATGCTGTAATTCAGAAACAACTATAATAAATGCTGTAATTCAGAAACAACTATAATAAATGCTGAAATTCAGAATCAACTATAATAAATGATGAAATGCTGAAATCCAGATATATATATGCAGCTCACTGTGGCCTAATGAAATCATTTTTGGTCGAGCCAATCACACACATGTGAACTGAGTTGCTTCCGTTGGTTTATTGTTGCCACGATAATCCACCATTTCACGTCGGTTATTACAATTCGTTAAGCCTAAGTTAGTACTATTTGAGTATCAAGGAGTGCTATTTGAGTAGTAAAGATTGTTACTTGAGTATCAATGAGTGCTATTTGAGTGGTAAAGATTGTTACTTGAGTATCAAGGAGTGCTATTTGAGTAGTAAAGATTGTTACTTGAGTATCAAGGAGTGCTATTTGAGTGGTAAAGATTGTTACTTGAGTATCAAGGAGTGCTATTTGAGTAGTAAAGATTGTTACTTGAGTATCAATGAGTGCTATTTGAGTGGTAAAGATTGTTACTTGAGTATCAAGGAGTGCTATTTGAGTAGTAAAGATTGTTACTTGAGTATCAAGGAGTGCTATTTGAGTAGTAAAGATTGTTACTTGAGTATCAAGGAGTGCTATTTGAGTAGTAAAGATTGTTACTTGAGTAACAAAGTTAGTACGACTTGAGTAATTCACCAAGCTACAGAAGTAGTCTCGAGATTTTATATTTATTTTGTGTCTTAACAGTATTTACAAAAAAAAGAAAATAAATAAATAAAATTCCCCGCGAAACTTTCCGACACATCTATGGATTCACTTTTTGAAATGTAAAACTATTACACTTGAAGGCATGATCATTAAATTATTTGGAATCGAAAAGTATTTTCCGTTTTTTCTATAGATTTGTTAATCCTGCTTTATCAACGATTGCTGTCTCATAAGGAACTTTCACGGGCTGTCCCGTTCAGAAATTCAGTTCAAAATGGCAGCTTTGATAGTATTTTCTGAAAGATCCGCAGCCTTTATAGAACAGTGGAAAAATATTCGATTTATAGTTTTTTCAACAAAAACCCCTGTCAATCTCATGCGTTTAGGATCGAAAATAAATTCAGGAATATGTCAGAAAGTAACCAGTTTGGATTTTAGAACAGTCTGAAACATGTTAATCAGTTTATCATTGTTATTACAAAAAGTTTTATTTACAGTTTGCTACCACTGTTAATAGATATCTTCTATTAAAGAAAACGGAAAATTTGGGAATTGGTTGAATTCGTTACCAATTCTCATTCACTCTAGCTACTTATGAGTGAGATATATAAGCGTTTGATCTTTTTTCATAAGTCAAAGCAGGTTGCCGGCTATAGGTACATGGTCCATAATTGCCACACTTATCTTATGTATTCAGCTAATTGTACCCTAAAGTAATTATTTTGATGAAATCAAGCACGCAATGAGAATTGAATCCCTTTTATTAGTTCATTTTTGTCACGTAAAGAATTCCCTCTATTAGTTTATTTTTGTTACGTCAACCAATCATTTCCCAACGGTTTCTACATTTCCCCATATTAACTACTAGTGCTAAGAGTCTGTGTAATTATATATTCATTTTGTGTCCTAAATATTGTTTAGTTCAGCATTGTTATTGCAACATTTTTCATTTATTGTCACATACCACTACTAATAGATATCTTCTATTAAAGAAAGCGAAAGATTAGTGATTGGTAGAATTCTTGACCAATGATCGGTCACTCTAGTTACTTATGAGTGCAATATATAATCTTTTAATTTTTTTTCATAAGTCAAAGCAGGTTGCCCGCTATAAGTGCATGATCCATCATTGACACACTTATCTTATCTATTCAGCTAATTGTAGCCTAACGTAATTATTTTGATGAAATAAAGCGCGTCATGGGAATTGCTCTTCCTCGTTAGTTTATTTTTGTCACGTCAACCAATCATTTCACAATGGTTTCTACATTTCCCCATATTAACTGCTAGTGCTAAGAGGGCAGTCTGTGTAATTTCATATTCCTTTTGTGTCTTAAATATTGTTTAATTCAGTATTGTTATTGCAACATGTTTCATTTATTGTCACATACCATTGCTAATACATATCTTCTATTAAAGAATGCAGGAGATTTGGGGATTATGGTTCAATTGCTCAAAATGATCATTCACTCAAGCTACTTACGAGTGTGATATATAATCTTTTAATTTTTTTTCATAAGTCTAATTAGGTTGTCCGCTATAGGTACATGGTCCGTAATTGTCACACTTATCTTATATCTGTTCAGCTGATTGTAGCCTAACAAAATCATTTTTAGTGAAATCAAGCACGCAATGAGAATTAAATTCCCTCTGTTAGTGTGTTTTTGACACGTAAACCTATAATTTTCCGATGGTTTCTACGTTTCCCCAAGGTAACTATTAGTGCTCAGAGGGTAGTCTGTATAATTTTATATTCCTTTTGTGTCTTAAATATTGTTTAGTTCAGCATTGTTATTGCAACATGTTTCATTTATTGTCACATACCACCGCTAACATATCGACATCTTCTATTACAGAAAGCGAAACTCTGGAAGACTTTGGTAAAGCCTTGCATCTGATGCGATCCGACTTGGAACATCTACGCAACGTCTTCATGGCTGTGGAAACAGGAGACATGAGTCTTTTGAAATCTCTCGGAATTCGTGACTCAGAATTAGCGGATGTCAAGTTCTTCTTAGACAAGCTAGTCAGCACCGGTTTCATGGACTAATAAATATTTTCCCTCCAAGAAATCCCAAAATTTAATCTCGCGAGTAAAGATAAAAATAAAAATGGTAACATTGCATCGAAATCAGATATTTTCACTTCCTTCTTTTGTCAGCGGTTACATTTATTGTCATCTCAAGTTATGTAGCATTTTTGAGGACAAATTTTGATTGGCTGTATCAAAATCCAATAGAATGTTTATCTTTTTTGTTTGTTTGTTTTTTTGTTCTAAGCCATTTCCAGGAAAAGTAACCCCTCAGAACTTGACACATCGAGAATGCTACGTAACGTAAGATTATAATAAAGTTATTATATATATATAAGAACATACTATATCTTCTTTAAAGAGATTTAAGGCACAGCGTTCTACAAAACCTATAAACCCTACTCCTAGCATGTCAACGTGTCTGAGTTTTGGTTGTGACTTCTTTCTTTCCGGTACAATAGAAGTCTAACAGGTAGTTAAAACTTATAAGATACAGTGACGTCAAAGGTATGTGCGAATACTCGAAAGAAAAAGACCTCGAGTTCGAAAACATATCGTTTTGAAAAAAATATATATTCTATTCTTGATATATTTTTGACAAAAAATAAATAAAAATGTTCGTTTTTTGCGCTTGAACAAGCACAGGAATGATACATATCATCTATTACATATTAAAACTCCACTGGGAGCAGAAACTAGGGTTGTCAAACTTGTTCTAATTTGCATGGCTTTTGTTGACTGAAGCAGTACCCTGCAGTCGAGTTTAGTTGCATTGAAGATGCTTCTGAAAGGTGAGCCATGCAATATTTCATTTTATCTAATAAAGTAAATTAAATTGGAAAAAAATCGTAGCAGATAATTATACTTCTGAAAATAAATTGGAAAATGTTACTTTTACGCATGCATTCAAGACCAATTTTGCAATATCAAAAACTAAAGACTATTTTAATAAAGTGAATCCGTTGATAAAAAATAAAATATTGCTACAAATAAAAGCAAAAGAACTTAACTTTTAAGGTAATTTAACTTAACCAAACTTAACTACTATTAATAAAACCAGCAGCACCTAAATTGCAAGATAAACTAACTTATTTCTAAGCTAACATAATTCAACTAAATTTATCAACGTACGTACAGCACGAATGTAGTCAATAACCTCGTGCAATAAGCTAATCAATAAAATTAAAAGAAACTTAAAACTTAAGAAATTAACGAATAGTCTCTTAAAACTCCTTGTTTGATTCTTTTTTTTCCTGTTTGCACACGAATGACAACGATAACTCTTAATACATATCTTGCTATTAATAAAACTTGCATTTCACTATATTTCTCTATATTTTGTACAAGAACAACAAAGAAGGAATATTTTTGAAAGTTTATGTATATGTGTGTAATTGTTTTGAGATCTGTATGCTAGTCAAATTTGGTAACCCTAGTAAACGAAAAATTTGCCATGTTTTTTATAGATTTTTCTATTACTGCTTACGCACAAGAATAAGTATATAAAGCTTCTTTTTTATGACTGTAATGTTTAAAGTTATGAGGAAGAAGCTAGCTTCATTTGTGTACAGAAATATTTGTTGGAAATATATATATATATATATATATATAAATATAATATGATTCTTACATGTTGAAAAAGAAGTAGCTAGACGAATACCTATTTGGAGCGATTGATTTTCTTATTACATACCTACCTGATATTATCCATAAACTAATTATCTCATTATATTATACAGAAAATCTTAACATCCTTCAATGAAATTTGTTTTATTATACTCCAATGAATAAACATCTAAAATTAGATAATTGTTTTATAGAACTGGAATGCTCAAAATTATTCAAAGTTTTATTTTAATAAAATACATGGTTTTAAAGTAAAACTATTTTTAATACATTTTACTATGTATTTATTTTCCGTAGTAGTACGTAGCACTTCAAAAACGACATTAATACGATATTTTCGGATTTTTCACGTTTTTAAAACGTTGTGTGCTATTAGGTTAAGGTATATATGAGAACGTCGAATTTAAAAACATTATTTTTTAGAAAAGGTATTTTAAAAATTATATTTTATAAAACTGATATTCGTCATTGATAATTTCAAATTATTTTAAAAACTGTATTTTAGAAAGACATTTGAGATAGACCGCAGAAAGAATTTTCAGAGCGATTTTTGAACAAGTTTAGAATGATTTGTGAAATTTAGAAGGATCCTTGAAATTTTAATGCAAATTTATAAATATTCTTAAAGCTTGAAAGGAAATTTAGATAAATCATTGCAATTTTGATGAAATTTAGAAAAATACTTGAATTTTTGATACAAAATTTGAAAAATCTTCGAAATTTCAATTGATTTTCTTTTAAACGTTTCCATATTAAAATTTCAGAAAATTAAGAGATATCATATGAAATCGCGGTGAACTGCCTCCGAAAAGGAAAAGATAATAAGTCTTATAATTACAGAGTATATAAGAACAAGTCAGGTAGTATGTAATTAGAAAATCATTTAAGAGTGTTTGGAAAAAAAATTGTTGCTAGTAGTTTAAAAAAATACTTTCGCCTTCTTAGCTAGTATTTACCCGTCGCAGTAAATTTTTTGCGCATTTAATATTACAAAAGTACATACTACCCCTTTAAATCCATCCAAAATTTTAGAATAGATTTAATTTAACATTTCTATGTCTAGCATCTTTTGAGAATTCCTGTCTGTATAACTGACAAATTTCCAACAGTGAAAGTGTGGTGGTGTTTTATTGGAAACTTGAGATGCTTCTAGTGTGTTGTACATGATCATATCAAACCGAACTGTCCATCAATATTATCTGAGCTTTAAAGTTTAAGGACATATCAAGGGGGAATAAAGATGTTCTGGAACTTATTTGTCTATAGTATAAATCAATCGTTCCTTGAAATCTTTTTCGAAGACTTTGCCATAATAAATTATAATATTTCTAATATTCATTTTATGAAGTATGATTACAGAACTAAAGATATTTAGTTACAAATTTCATATAAATGATGCACCGTATTTTACGAGGTAGAGTACCCAATTATTTAATTATTGTATAAAAATTATGAGTTAAACATTTCGTATAATGAATTATATGTTTAAATTAATCAGTTTTAAACAAATAACAAATAATGTACAGTTATATTTTTTATCTCTTAATTTATTTTCGCTCCATCATATTTCAAATGTTAGAAAACAACGGAGTTTCACATTGATATTAAAAATCTTTAAAGAACAAAACAGACATTTATAATATTTAATTTCCTGTTACAAGAGTTGCTACATCACCAAAGAAATATTTGTAAAATAATCTTTCTATTTAAAAACTAAATCATATAATTAAGATTTTTTTTTTGCATTTGTATTAATCTATCAAGCATTTTCGGTCATCCGAATTTCCAGAAAATCCTGCCAAAAATATAAATTAAGATTTTTTTATTTGATTTTGATAACTTTGTGGAACGGCAAGCCTCGCTGTGTATCTAAAATTTCTTTTCTGCCACTATTATAAAACAATAAACTTGATCGGAAATTTCTATTGCAGATGTTAAAGGAATCTACAAAGAAATTTTTTGTTTTAAAATAGTGGTAGAAAAGGTAGAAAAATTTAGGAACGCTGCGAGCCTTTGGAGATTAGAAATAGATTGCAGAATAAATGCAGTTGTAGACTTTTGAAAAATAAATTATGCATATGCTATTAACAATTGACCAATTAGTGCAATATTACATTTTTACGCTTACGATGTATTACTCAGTTATAATAAGTGAAACACTACTAACAAATACTAAACAATACTATTAATATTACATTTATTGTTCCAAAGTTTATTAAAATAATCTAGAACTGGAAATTTGTTATTCTTCTTTGGGAGGATTAAGTGTGGTTGTTTTTGGAGCTTGTTGTGCAATTTATAGATTTATTCTTGAAAAGAAAATTTTCACTTCGAACATGTTTTACAATGTCAAAACAGGCTTCTATAATTTGAAAGAAAAGTTTACAATTTTTAGTACCTGTATGGACAATGTTTGGGGATATAAATGGAAAATTTTCAAAACTGTCAAAAATTTGAGTATTTTTTTAAAAAAACCCTAATTTCTAAGTTACATTTAAAGTTTAGTAATATGTACTGTGGTTTAAAAAATTACTGACAATGTTTGGAGAAATAACTAAATAAACACACTTAAAAAAGGGAATTAAAATTATTTTATGTAATGTTATTTCAATTAAAATCAATCTATATAGATCAAATTGTTCTGTTTTATTCTATGAAGTATGTGTTTGAATATTCTTCAACAATTAATACACGTTGTTCTGTGATTTTTCTTCATATTTTATCACTTTCAGATTTTTTTTTTTTCAAATTGTTTGTCAAAAAATTATATAATATTTAAGTATTCTTCAGCGATCATTATACGTCCTTCCGTGTTCTATTTTCATGTTTTATAAGCTTTAGAATATTTGCTTCAAGGTTATTTGTAAGAAAATGGCATCATGTTAAAATTTCTAAACGAATTGCTTTAAATATTCTTTAGTAATCGATATATGTTATTCCCTGGTGCATATCGATATTTTTTAAATTTTAAAATTTTGTTTTCGAATTACTTCTAAAACAAAATCCATCATGTTTAAAATCCTAATGACATGGGTTTAGATTGTTCAATATTCAATATACGCTGTTTTGTGGTGTATTTGGATATTTTATTAAGTACAATTTTTTTTTCCTTTGTAAGAAAAAGGGGTTATGTTTGTAACGTAACGGAAATCGATTCTTAGTGTTAAATGGAATTTTAAGTTTGGAAAGTGATTTCTGGACCACAGTATAAAACTTTTTTATAATATGCGACCAAATTTTTCATCAGATTTTGTTAAAAGTTTTACTTCAAATAATTAAGACGAGAGAAGACGATAAATTGACTGTTGCAAAACAATTAAACAGTTTTTATTTTAAAGGGTTACTTTTAAAAAATACTCAATTAGAATGAATGTTTGACAGTTTTGATAAATTATGTGTCTGGTGACATAACTAGATGTATGATTTGTTTCGATATTCGCACATTCCTGCTGAGAATCTTTTACGTAAATAATAAAATAAATATCTTACATAGTTTTTACTTTTAGTCACAATGTTAGTGAAGTAGTGTTTGCACGCCAATATCAGTGAATGTAATATGTATGTACATAAATTGTGAAAAATTAAAAGAATACTGATATATATATATATAAAGGAACTTCAGTTAATAAAATGATTTATGAATAAATAAATCTATGATTTTTTTTCTTCTGCTTTTACAGGTCTTTTAATTGTATGATTCTATCAATAAAAGGAAATATAAAATAGATTTCTTTGATGTTTTTTATGAAAATTAAGCACTGGAATATAATAATTGTCATAGCAGTGTGCGTCTAAAGTTCCGGAATCGTGTATGTCGCCAAGGTTGGCTTCAAATATGAGCGATGTTCGTAACACTCTGGCAGTGTCTTTAACTGTATCTCGAGTTGAATAAAAATGGATGTATATTGTTATAAAATCTGCTTATGCCGTTAAAAAAGTAATAAAAATCACTAAGTTACATAAATTTATTAAAAGTTTTATTCAAAATATTAACATATTAACAATGTTTGGGAAAAAAGAAGAAATGTTTCCGTATTTAACACGTTCTCAGCCGTGTTAAAATTACAGTAATTGTATATTTTATTTAGAAAGTTCGAATTCATACCAGAAAATATTAATAGCAATATTTACTTTATTTAATTACAGACATTTCGTGATTACACAAAATAAAAATTCTTCTTTCGAAATTTCCGGTACGAATTTGTAATTTTAGATTGAAAAACCACGAGTATATTCGTGGTTGGCAGTGAATGGGTTAAGAAGACAGAGTGGACATTAAAAACCAAATCTTACAATTTTCAAAGCATTAATTAAAAAATTACAGCCTTGTTAATGGTAAACTGATATAGTTATAGTCAAACTTTGGTGTTAAATTAATAAAAAAAATTTAAATTATTCTTTTTTAAATTTTAGAATTAATTAAATAAATACTGAAATAAATCGTTAATTTCATAAAGTAAATATACAGGACAGTCTAAAATTATTGAGCGCATTTCATGTTTGAAAAAAAAACAAGAGAAATATGGGGTACGTACATGTTTGAATGCCTAAGGGGGGGCCACTCGGCCCAGCAAAGCCAGGCCGTAGAGCGTTAGCACCTCCCCCGGGATGTTCCCCGGCACGCGGGGATTCGTTTTGGGTGATTCCAGCCACCGGCGGAAGGGAAGGCACGACGCCGAGACCGCCAGCGCACGCGCAAACGGCCCAAACAACAACAAAAAAGAAAAAAAAGAAAATACAAACTAGGCCAAAGGCCGGCACTGCCAGGACAAGCCTAAGCGCGACAAGGGGCAGGCAAGAAAGCTAAAAACAAAAAAAAAAGAAAAAGAAACTGAAAAAAGCCTGAACCGCTGGAGCCTGCACTCCCTCGCGACAGACAGCGGCAGGTGCAGTGATGAAGAACTTGTAGGTGAACAGTTTTTTTATTGGAAATACAATTTAAAACAGTTTTACACAACAACATTTTAAACATTAAATAAGTTCCACATAAGCTGGCAGATGGCGCGACAATATTGGGTGTAAAAAATTTACTAATTGCGTCAGTCTACAAATGGCTACCGTACAGGAAAAAATAATGTGTGTTTTGTGGTTCCATGAAAGCAATTCCGTTGTAACTGTTCAGAGACATTTTCGTTTAGAATACTCAAATCGTCGTCTTCCAAGTTAGGATTTGTTAAAACGTTGCCAAGTTAAAACGTTGGTACCAAATATTTAAGGAGACGAGAAATGGGGATTTACTTATTTAATGTTTAAAATATTGTTGTGTAAAAATATTTTAAATTGTCTTTCCAAGACAACATTAAACATGTACGTTCCTCATTTTGTTGTTTTTTTTATTACAAACATGAAATGCGCTCAATAAGTTTGGACTAACCTGTTTTTCACAAATAAAAACTGACAAATTAGGTTACAAACCATAAATTAAATTTACTCCAAGCCACGCTCAATAAAATACTGCACTTAGAGACATACCTAATTATGTAACTCCACCCAATATCTTTCAACAGCATCAGAAAAACAGTAATACAAGAAACAGAAATATTTATTTTACTTTATTTTAACTTCTCCACCGAACAACTTTTTTAAAATATTACAAAACAGGTATTCACAAATACAGGATTACTCTACCATGTGTACAAAAGTTAAGTGGTTGTACATCTCAGTAAAACAAACATTTTTGTATAGAAAAGCTGGATCGTAATCCACTTATTCAA
Source organism: Maratus michaelseni (assembly GCA_963931845.1). Classification (NCBI taxonomy): domain Eukaryota; kingdom Metazoa; phylum Arthropoda; class Arachnida; order Araneae; family Salticidae; genus Maratus; species Maratus michaelseni. Next base: position 209,549,559 of record OZ007600.1, on the reverse strand, counting down.
TCATAAATACGGGTGTTTCACGGCAAGTCGAACAAGAGTTTTCGTTCACAACGTTAGCGTTAATGAAGATATTTGACCAACAGACTTACTTTACTTAGTGCGAAATATGATAGATATCGTGGAAGATCAACTGTAATTAGTTCAGCAATTGATTACAAACGTTAAGTGGTTGTACATCTCAGTAAAACAAATACAGGATTATACTCTACCGCGTGTACAAACGTTAAGTGGTTGTACATCTCAGTAAAACAAACATTTTTGTATAGAAAAGCTGAGTCGCAATTCACTTATTCTATCATAAATACGGGTGTCTCACTGCAAGTCGAACCAGAATTTTTGTTCACAACGTTAGCGTTAATGAAGATATTTGACCAACAGACTTACTTTACTTAGTGTGAAATATGAGAGATATCGTGGGAGATCAACTGTAATTAGTTCAGTGTTCCATATGAGGACGTGAGTTTCAAAACTCGTCTTACCCAGAAAATCAAATTTTTAGAAATCGCGAAAAAACTCTTGTACACATGTCAAAACTAGTTTTTTGTGGACTGAAGTGCTTTTTCGGTGCAAATTTAACAATAGAATAGATTGATAGAGAAAACACTTTTTTTTGTTTTGGATAAGGCGAGTATTGAAAATCACGTTCACAAACGTACAATGATCTACATTCCGAATTATGAAAGTGCTTGTTTGGTCAGACTTGTTTGGACGCAGATAGTAGACATTTCCATCAATTATTGTGGCGTTATCACATTTTGTTGAAAGCAAAATATGCCTGTTGAAAATATCGGTAAAATATCTTCATTATCGTTAAAGTTGCGAACGAAAACTCGGATTTACTTAAAGAAAGACTGAATCAGTGGATTTCAACCCATCTTTCCTTCACAAAAAATGTTTGTTTCACTGAGAGGTACCATCCCTCAATGTTTGTACTCGCGTTAGCAACTTTTTCTAGAAAGCTATCTCGGATTTGTAGGAAACATATTCTTTCAAAACGAAAGCTGCACACATTCTTGACAGACCACATGTATACAAGTGTTTCGCTAAATAAAAATCATTTACTAAGGGTATGTTCTGATTTCTTACTTTCACACAAAGCCATAATAGTTGGAGAAATCTTCTACACATATTTTTAATAGCTATCATCGCCTTATTTAAACGCAGAAGTTCTGTCTAAAGTAAGCCAAAAATAACGATTCATAAGTACCGACAGAAGTTTGAATCCACGGAAATCTAGCTCTGGTTCCATCTATGTAATTTTTTATTCATAAAATGTTGCTAAGCTTCCCTGACAAAGAATATGCATTGATATCATATATTCGGGCATATTTGTTAAAATGTACGACATTTTATATTAAATACCTTATCGTACCATGTTTATTGATGCGTAAATTTGAAAAATGTATCCAGTCAGTTACTGTACCAATAACTTTCAAAAGAGGGGGGGGGGATTTTTTTGTTTCAAAATCAGATTTCAAATTAAATTTAACGCATCAACTATGTGTTAGGAGTACAAGGTATATCATGGTTGTATATGGGAGATTCAATTTCAGGCATTACCACACTAATTTAGTTTGAACTGTTGAAATTTTACCTTTTAAATACATTATATTATAAACATTAGAATATAATAGTTTTTCCAGCAATATCTTTCACAAGAATCAGAAAAAGATAATCTAAAAAAAAATCCATTGTTTTTCAATAGTATAACTTCTTTAATAAACAGATTATTTAACAGTATTACATAACAAAGCAACTGTTCTCCAATGTAGACGCTATAAACGATACTCTAGCTTAATTTTGACAAAATTATTCAAATTGGTAAAGAAATCATATGAGATGTAATCTTCCGAACTGGGCGAAAAAGCTAGTGTAATCACTTTTCCAGCGTTTACTGTAGGTCGCATCACCTGCCACTTATTGTATTGAGCTGATTCAGATATCAAACCATTTGCTATGATCTATAAATTTAACTGGGTGAATTAGTTCTACCATATTCGTCCGGGATTTCTCAAGTTGTAGAGCATTGGCAGCTTCAGCCAACATATCCCTGGTTCAAATTCTGGATCGGACTTTTTCGCCCAGTTGGGAACATTACATCTCTATAAACAATGTCTAGAAAACAGTATCGAAATTATATGAAGCCCACCGATGTGGCACAAGATTTTACAGTGCAAATAAAACCATCGTGGCATACGAAACATAGTTTCTCTCTCACGGCGGTCTGTTTTAAACTTATTTTTATTTAATATTTTTATCCATTAAACACATTAAAATATAAGGATTTGCCTAGTCTTTCAACATCATCAGAAAACGTTATCTAAAAAAACATGGCTTTGCAAAAATGTAACCTATCTAAGAGATCACTTCATAAAAAAGAGATCACATCATTCTTAATATAACTAAGCTGGTGTTTATAAACATAGATTTTTAATGATGTCTAGAAAACGAAATCGAAATTATATAAAGCACACTGTTATGGCATGATATTTTACTGTGAAAATACAATCATGGTGGCATAAGAAACCTAGTTTCTCTCTCTCGGTAGTCTGTTTTTGTCTAGAAAAGTAATTTAGTTCTACAAAACTATTTTATATAGTACTCATGAAACAAAGTTATTTTACATAACTATTTTACACACTGATAGTACACAATTATTTTGCATAATAATGATTTGTGAAAATAAGTACATGATGCTGAATAACATTTTAGACTTCAGTACACCTAAAACATGAAAAAAAATCATCTAAACTCACACTAGGCTTTAACACTTCTTCCATAACATTAATAGAAGTGGACGATATTATCAAATTTTGAGATGCTGATTTCAAATAGTATGCGATAAATTTTCGCAACTTATAAAGTTTTGTTGGGATCGGTGTAATGCCGATCAAGGTATGAATAATAAGAATTTGTTATCTACTTATAAAAAAAATCCGAAGGCAAGAAAGTGTCGGTAACCATTCCGGGCGCGACCACTCTGGTCTGCGAATCGACCGTACTTAAACGCCATGTTAGGCTTAATGAAAAACCTATGCTAACATATGACAGCTATATGATAATATTTTCTACTTGAAATCATGTCTGTTCAGCATATTTTCCTATAAAACATGTATATCATATCCTATTATAATGTTTTAAGTTCTTAATTAAAAATCCAGATTAAACATTGGAATCCCAGATGTAAACAAACGAACACTGTTGCCATTGAGCATCACAAATTCAAATGGTCCACAAATGAAAGCTTCACATCCGATTCTGCTCTTAAAATATTTGTAAAAGCATATAAAAGCTTATAATTTTTTTTAATTTTTTGAAAACCTTCAAAAACTATTTTAGCAGTCATCTATCGACAAATCCAAGCGTAGGAAAGTATATTGTAGGTAATCATTCTAGAGCGAACCGAGTCGGAGATGCGAACCTACTTCCATGGCGAACCCGAGCATAGCGAAACGCCATGTTAGGCTTAATGAAAAACATATGTTCACATATGACAACTAAACGATAATTTCTTCTGCTTCAAATCATGTCTGTTCAGCATATTTTCATATAAAACATCTATATCAACATTTCTGTAATCAATTTTTACTGTAAACACTTTTTTCAGAAATAGCGATGACAGCTTACGTAGGGAGGCTTTGCGGTGATCGATCCAGTACTTTATTACGCTTCATTTTTTAAATATTTTTGCGCCATCTACTGGCAGATAATACAAACAAATTTTGAGATTTTGTTTCCATCGTAAATGAAATGATTTTTTCATATGAAACGTAATTAAAGTATAATAAATAAATAGTACCGAGAAATTCCCATTTAATTTTGCTTATATAATCAAAAAATGAGCGATGTGGTGAGTCAAGCTCTTTAGAAAGTCATTGATAACACTTTTTTACAGAAACTTTCGCACATGGATTATTTTTTAATATTTAATTTGAATGTTTCATTCAATCGTTGAACTATTTCAAAAATTTTATAATGAGTAAAAAAAAAAAATAAAGTAAATAAATAAATAAAAAATCCTCATCATTTGTATTTGTAGAAATCGTTTGTCATTTTTAAAATGTACTTTTCCACAATACATACAAACCTTTCAATAATAAAATATCCATGCTAATTGTTTGTATGAAGTCTTATGAAAATGCAGCGCAGATCAACTATCTGTCATTTTTGACGGGGTTTATATACTAGTTTTATTATAATACAACTTAATATGCAGAAAAAAATTGACCATTGCTTACCAATATGGTTATTGCAAATGGAAATATATTATTTTAACTTATTTATAATAAAAGTACTATAATTCATCACGCACTATAAAAGCTGGTTCCAAAATATAAAATACCATACATGAAACAAAAGTATACTTAATAATTGTTTGTTTTGGTTCTTTTGTGTTGTATTTAATTTTCTGACATAAATATCCTACTACAATAACCAACAATGATTCACCACCATTGTAAATTTAAATTTAACCTATTCTTATGTGAATTAATTACCTTAATATAAACCTTAATATCTTCCTCAATATCTTATATAAATAATTCCTTAATAGTTATAATATTAACGTTACTGCCTTAATACATATACTTAGTTCTTAATATAAACCCGAATATCTTCTTTAATATCTTATATAAATAATTTCTTAATATCTTAATATAAACATTACTGCCTTAATATATATATATATATATATATATATATATTTATTTAATTCTTTAATATAAACCTTAATATCTTCCTTAATATCTTTTATAAATAATTCCTTAATATCTTATGTAAATAATCTTAATATCTTCCTTACATAGTTCGATGATCTTGGTAAAATCTTTTATTTTGTTCGACGCTTAAATGTCCTAAATTGAGAGAGAAAAAATCCATATATACATTAAAATGTATACATCTATCTCATTCTACATACATTTTTTCTATGATTTTTGATTAAATTTTGTGCAAGCCGTGAATTATGATTTTGTCTTCAATTTCTTAATCCTTTTATTGTGGGCCAAGACTTGCGTCTACATTTATATTCAATTGCACCATAATTTACAGAAACATTTTTTTGTGGTATATTTTTCTTGCAAAATATGCTATTGTACAGTCCCTGGCCAAATTATTAGACGCAGTTGTTTTTACTATAATTTGTTAAATATCTGGAAAGATACATGAGGAATTATCTTGAAACTTTAGGAGTGTAAACAACATGATAAACGTCATATATTTCCGAGAAGATTTTTTCTTGAAACCCCATAAGAGACCGTCAACAAATTGAAGAAAAACGATTACGTTTTTGATAACCCTGTAAAAACCAATATCACAAAAGCGTTGAAACGGTATCACACGCTTAGGAGGCTTATTGTAATAATTTGGGTTCATTTTTATGAAGATAGCATGTATACTCGAAGAAAAATTCAGGTTTTTATAAAAACAGTCCCAAATTTTACTAAGTTTTTTGCTTATAATTTGCAGAGTTTTTAATATAAAAACAAGTTATTTTCAGAAAATATGACAAACAAAATTATACACAATACCCTGCAATCAGAATTTAAAAATAATAAAAATTGCATGAAAAATGAGCAGGTTTACTAAATATTTTTTCACTGCGCATGCGCGAATTCAATCACAATATACTGTGCATAATATATTAGCTAAATATATAGAACAACTTTTATGAAAGTCTCAAAAACATAGCTTGAAAATTCTGATAGTGATCGTCGATAGAATAAGCTCGAAATTCGCTGTTTCCAAAAGGAAGCAAAAAGATGAGGGGTTGTATCCAAATATACTAGCTTTTCAAAGTTGACATAATAAGAATGAAGCGTCTCTCATTCTATATTTGATACAACCCCTCATCTTTTTGCTTCCTTTTGGAAACAGCGAATTTCGAGCTTATTCTATCGACGATCACTATCAGAATTTTCAAGCTATGTTTTTGAGACTTTCATAAAAGTTGGTCTATATATTTAGCTAATATATTATTCACAGTATATTTTGATTGAATTTGCGCATGCCCAGTGAAAAAATATTTAGTAAACCTGCTCATTTTTCATGCAATTATTATTATTATTTAATTCTGATTACAGGGTATTGTGTAGAATTTTGTTTGTCATATTTTCTGAAAATAACTTGTTTTTATATTAAAAACTCTGCAAATTATAAGCAAAAAACTTCGTAAAATTTGGGACCGTTTTTATAAAAACCTGAATTTCTCTTCGAGTATACATGCTATGTTCATAAAAATGAAACCAAATTATTACAATAAGCCTCCTAAGCGTGTGATATTGTTTCAACGCTTTTGCAATATTAGTTTTTACAGGGTTATCCAAAAGATATTCGTTTTTCTTCAATTTGTTGACGGCCCCTTATGGGGTTTCAAGAAAAAATCTTCTCGGAAATATATGACGTTTATCATGTTGTTTACACTCCTAAAGTTTCAAGATAATTCCTCATGTATCTTTCTAGATATTTAACAAATTATAATAAAAAAAACTGCGTCTAATAATTTGGCCAGGGACTGTATGTGTATGGCAGAGATTATATTTCAAAACGTGGTTATGAATAGAATAAAAAAAATACCTGGGATGTACATGTCCCGGCCCGCACTTCATAAAAAAAAGAGGCGGTGGACACAATAACGTACTTAACGTATAACGTACTTAACATACTTAACCTAGAATAATGACACAAAAAACAGTGTGTTTAATCCAGAAGCGAGTAAAACATGTAGGTCTTTTACAAAAGAAGCATTTTTAGAGAAGTGACACCAACTCAAAGTAAAGTGTAAATTATCAACCAAAACTTTCGTTACTTAATGTGACACAGAAAACCGAAATATCAATATTTCAAAAAATTCCGGTGCATTCAATTAGAAAATATATTTAATTTCCAAAAATATCAAGTTTATTGATTGACAATTGGTGGCAGTGGAAATAACTCGATGACCCATTTCCCGGTCATTTGATTTCCCGACGTATTCGTCCCATAAAATAGCCACCTAGATCACCTGACCTTACGGCAATCTCAACTATTTTATCTGAGTCATCTGAAACAACTTTTGCATCATTTGAAAATCCATGACAATCACCCTTTTTAGCAATCAATACTGAATTCATTATCAATATCTATCCTAAGATTTGAACGCGAGTTACTTACAAGTTCTAAAAACGACATTTTAAAAACTGAGCAAAAATACTCAAATCTGAGTATGTGGCAAAGTCAAATTGCCTCCGAATCAAAATTACTCAAGTTCGAAACATGTATATACTCATTTCTGAAAACATGCACACACTCAAGAATAAAACATCATGTGCTCCTATTTGAGTAAGGAGCATTGCATGTTTCAAAAATGAGTATGAACTAACTTCCATGTGCTCATTTTTTAGTATTTGCATGTTTCAAAAATGAGTTTGAACTGACTTATGTGCTCATTTTTGAGTAAGTCCATGTTTCAAAAATGAGTATGAACTGACCTCTCTGTGTTCAGTTTTGAGTATGTTCATGTTTCAATATTCTGAGTATTTCTGGTATTTCAGAGTTGAAAGCAGTGGGTCGTCCTATTTGAAACAAAACGTTTCATAACAAAATGAAAACATCGATTTGCTCAGATTTGAAAGTGTTTTTTTTTTTTTTTTCTCAGTATGAAAAGTCTTTTGTTCTGTATTCAGCAATAAGAACGATAAATCTAATATATGCTGTATCTGCGCAATACATGCTACTTAAAATGCTTGTTTACTATTTATCAGCGTTATTTCATGTGAATCAAATCAGTACAAATATCGAAATTCTAATCCGTGTAAACACTTTTTTGAGAGCAGGGAGGCGTTATTTCATATGCTATATGGCAATCTCCGAATTAAAGAAATGATTTTGATCGAATATGCCAGATTTCCAGACGACTGTTATGCTCCCCAAAAAGGCTAAAAAGCTGACAACCCCAGCTTTTATTCTCTGATGGTTGATAAATACTAGTTTCAGTTTTTTTTCCTTTACAGAAATATAAGGCCACCATTTATTTACAAATGATAAAATATTAATTTGGAACTTATTTTTTTTATGTTTAAACCATTCTGTATGTTTAAACCATTCTGTTTAAACCATTCTGCATTCTGTATGAAATATAGCATAATAAAAATTTATTGCAGAATATAAGCTATATCTTACATTGAAAATGAAAGTATATGGTCAAAATGTAAAATAAAAAGAATATGCTTAATAGTTCTGTATGTTAAGCAACAAACACAAAAATGCTAATTTTCATACAACAAAGTTAATGAAAAAATAAAAGTAATATAAGCATCAAGTGCAGTAAATGGGTAGTACTTTTAGCACAACCAATCAATGTGACGTCAATTTGACGTCACAAATAGCCACAAGTAACACAATAACTGTGCAGAACCAAAATGTGATATCTTTCATTCGTCTTATTATTATTTCCAAGTGATCGCCATTTGGTGACTCGACGAGTCACTTAGTGACGTAACAGTAAAATCACCTTGTGATTCTGATATGACCGTCTGTGGGAGACTCCATTGTATAGTCATCATGGACATTGCATTGTGATGAGAAACCAAATAATATCACAATGAAGTAACATGGCGACTCTCTGGTTATCGACATTCGGCGACTGTACACTGAAGTCATCATGAGCGCTCCATTGGGACAAGTCACCAGATCACTTAATTTTGCTGCCACTTGGAGTTCGTCACAAAACAACTATCATGGTTATTTTACTGCGGAGTCTCCAAATGACAGTCATGTAACAGTGACAATGTGACTTCATTGTAGATTCTTTTGGTAACTCCCCAGAAAGTAGAAGTCACTGTGACATCTCAGTGGAGTGTCAAAATAATGGTTAATTGAGAATAGTAATCCGTCGAAAAATCACTGTGCATGTTGTTTTGTGACGATTCACCTGGTGACGTAACAGTGAAATCACTTTGAGATTCTTATGTGACGGTATGTTGGAGACTTCATTGTGAAGTCTTGTATTTTACAATGAAGTTTCACAAATGGGGTTTCACAAATGGAGTTTCACAAAAGAAGTTTCACAAATAGAGTTTCACAAATGAAACTTCACAATGAACTGAAATATCATATTTCTTTCATTGTAGTTACCATGACACATGCGACAATTTATGAAGCCAAAGAGACGTCATATCGACTGACTGTGCTTCTAGGGTGCTACCTATTTTGTAAACGTGTCGTATATTATTTTCTTTTAAGTACTCTCATTCAACGTTTGTTTCGAAAATTACCTTTTGTGTTTGTTGCTAAATGATTGGACATTCGTGTATGGGTAAATGTCAAATTAAATACAAAAACGAACAAAAGAGAAGAAAAAAAAAATTCTGCAACTCTTGAAAAGTCGAGATTAAGCAATGTTTTGTATTCGCTACCATCATATAATTTGTTTTCTCTTTAATCATTTAAAAAATATCAGAAACAACTCCATGAAAATCGTTTTAAATATATACTTTAAAAATGAATAAAGTAATTTTCATTTTTGTTATGAAATCATTTTGTAATGAATAAAGTAATTTTCATTTTTGATATGAAATCATTTTGTAATGAATAAAGTAATTTTCATTTTTTTCCGAAAAAAAAAAAGACAGAAAAAGAAATCTACAAATATAACAGAAATCTCATTCTTAATTACGCGACTGTAGTAATTTTCACTTGCGCCACTTTTTAAACAGTAAGCAATCTTAGCAAATCCTGAATATAATAAAAAATCTGAATTCTATTTGAGAAGAAATGGAAAAATGCCCCTAGACTTACGATGAAAAAAAAAAATACCAGAAAAGAATAATTTAATTTTTTTTTTTTTTTTTACTTAAATAAAAAAATATAGAAAAAACTCTGTAATACTTTTATAGTTAACAATGCTTCAGATGGTAACTAAATTCTAAAAGTCAAAGAGTCTAAGCAAAATTTGTTTATATTTGCTTACGTCAATGTTTTTTACTTTAATTTAAGACTTATCAAAAGAACACATTTCAAAATAACTTTTGAATATATTTCGTTAAAAATAAAAAGTTAACTAACATTTATTTTTCAAGGATAAAACTTCATCAAACAAAAACTTGAGTATAATATTTACATAAAAATTTAAGAAACATGAGCTTTTTTATGTAACAAAAAAAGGTTATTGAAACGTCATATATTTCAGAATTTTTGAAAAAGATTATTTTAGCAATATATAGACAACTTATGCGATTGTTTCTTACATTTTCCAAAGCAGTTTTTGAGTTAAGTATATTTTCATTTTTATGTGAATAAATAACCTGAAATTTATTTTTGAAAAAAGGTGCAGATACGAGTTATTTTCAACTATAAAGAAATTTTTTTTGGCATTTATGATTCTTGAATTTTTAAAACAATTTTTAAATTTCTTATATTTTTATTAATTGTTATGTCTGATTTTTATGTAAATAAACAACCTGGAATTTTTAAATTTGGGATACAAATTATTTCCAACATTTTCTTATGTTTAAAATTAAAAATATAAAATATATGAAAATATTGTGCGACTTATAAATGTATTTTGCGTACTATGGAAAATTATATTGTAGCCTGCAAAATTTTAAAAGAACATTTATATATAACAAAAAATGTATAATGTTAGGGAAAGGCTTGTTTAAATAAATGCTAAAAATTTTTTTTTAGAAAATTGGGAAATGCTATATTAACAGTCGTTTTCGAAAACAAATGCAATTTGATTTTTCTAAAACATGCCATACATAGATGACATATTTAAAAGTTAATTAACGTATTTTTTTGTTTATGTTGTAAATTAATTTCAACATTAGCGATAATGCAAAGATTTTGCGTCTTTATGATTAGTGTGAATTATAATAAGTTCACTGTATATAAGAAAACAATACATAATTTCGTTGCCAAAAATGGGGAGTGTTTTGGAAATTTTTCTATCATTGTCTGCATACATAAACACGAATGAAAAATCATACACATTAGACACAGATTACGAGATTCTTTTAAATACTATCATAATGTTATTAAAAAATTTCCTTTTTACATATAATAAAATGAGATTTCAAAATAAACAATTTAAAACACTAATTAAATCTATATATGTATTTAAATTTTGAGCAGAGCTGAAATTACGCTGGCAATTATTGAATACGAAGGGTTGAATTATCACTTTACTACACAGCGTAGTACAACCAACAGAGTGAAAAAGTGTCCAGACCAGGAATCGAACCCGGATACCTTGGTATAGCGCACCAAGTGCTTTACCATTTAATCCACCAGAACGACATCCAGTCTAGTATTCTCTCACTCTTATATGGTAAGGCTACATCTTCTGCAGCACACGATGGAGCGTCAATCATGAGCACAACTTCAGTGGCATGCATGAAACAAATTAAATCCATTGCGGTGAATATTTATATATCTAATTAAATTTTCTAATTAAAATTATCTATTTTAAAATTATTTTAAATACTCACCGATTCTGGGTTTAATTTGTCTTTCGCATGCCACTGAAGTTGTGCACATGACTGACGTCTCATCTTGTACTGCAGAAGAGAATGCTATACTGGATGTCGTCCTGGTGGCTTAAATGGTAAAGCACTTGGTGCCTTATACCAACGTATCCGGGTTCGATCTCCGGTTTGGAAATTTTTGCACTCTGTTAGTTGTACGCTATGTAGTAATGTGATAATTCACAGCCTTTGTATTCACCACTTAAACCTATAAAATTCAGTCAGGAATAGCTGTTCATTATCTGTAGTACGAACAATAAATGCTGTGCGCTTCACAATCTATAGAAAATATGATGTAATGAACTTCAGTAGTACTTTTTAATTTCATTATGCTTGAAGTATGTATCATAACATCATTAAAATGTACTGCAAACGATTTTTTTTCCCATAGACCATAATAAAAAGAAATTTTTTTTGTGTGTCCCTGTAAATGAGCTTTAAAGGCTACACACTTCATTTTTAATAAAAAAGATTCTATAGTAAACCTCAACAACATATAAAAATTACGTGGCCATCTCAGTATATTTACGAGAGTTAATATTCGCTGTCAGAATTAGATAGACGGACAGATGGACAGATGGCAGACAAACCGAATTTTTAAACACTTTTCAACTATGTTGGAAAATAGTTAATAAAATCTGCTATATTTAACCGTTTATTTTTTATTTACTTTATTGCAGAAATTGATAACTCAGTTAAAACAATTCCACTAATTAATCATTGATTACAGTATCTGAGATTTAATATTTGGAAATGATCTGTTCAAAATCAAATAATGAAGAAACAGCCTAATATGGTTTTCTACTCCTATATACCAGTAACTCGTTCAATTTATTGCACGACAAATTCCATATATTATTTTTTCGCAAATTTTAAGAATCTATCAAAACATAGTATTTTCTGATGAAATTAAAACAGCAAAACTATTAATATAGAAATTTTTTTATTTAAATTTCTTATCAAAACACACTTCTCTAGAACTTCATGCTATGCTATAAGTGAAATTATTATCCTTATAATTACACTGTTTTGCTAGTTAACTTTAAAAAAAAAAAAGTAGAACGAAATTATCTCTAACTGTCTAATCTTGAGCCATATTAGTCTGGATGCATACAAATTGTTTTAGAAAGTTACATTTCATTATTATTATAATTTAAGTATTTATGCAGATGTTGTAAATGTTTGTAAAAAATAACTTGAAAATGTGTATATTTTGTTATGCATTAGAAGCATAATTAATTGTAACAGATGAGTTAGAAATATCTAATGCAGGTAATATTCCGCTGGGAAACCTTGAATTAGATAGGAGAAGGTCGTTTGTGTGCGGGGTGGGGTGGGGGGAGGTATGGTAGAAAATGAGCTATTGCAACCATCTAGATTGGCTTCACATGCAAATAAAAAATCTATAAATATCGATATTTGAGTAAATGTTATTTTAAATGAAAACGTATGGAAATAGTATATTAAAGGTTCATTCTCCATATTATTAGATAGTTTTGCAACAAAATTATTTAATGCTTTTCATTAAGTGACAATATTGTTTACTCCGAAATAAATAATCTGAATGTAAAGAACATGTTTGACTTCAAGAACAGTAGAAACAGTATACTGCAATTAATATATTGAATATTTTATGAGATATGATGCATTTGTATGAAATAATTTTTTACTGCACATGCGCGAACTGTACCAAAGATTTTTTTTCGTGATTTGGTAGTCAAATATGTAGAGTAACTCATACAAATGACAAGTCAAATGTCGTGAAAACTCAGAAAGATATCGGCATTACAGTGGGCAAATTGACAAATTGGGGGGGACGCATCCAATTGGATGATAAGAGATTTCCCCCAATTCGTCAATTAGTTCACTGTATTGCTGATATCTTTCTGAGTTTTCACGATATTTGACTGGCCATTTTATATGAGTTGCTCTATAGAATTGACTACCAAATCATGAAAAAATAATTTTCGTATAGTTCGCGTATACGCAGTTAAAAATTATTTCATACAAATGCCCATATCGCATCAAATACTCAATATATTAATCTCTTAATTGCAGTTTACTGTTTCTACTGTTCTTGAAGTCAAACATGTTCTTTGCATCCTTGAAGTTTAATAAAAATTCGTCTCACAAATCAGTAGATATTCGACAAACTGTGTAAAAAGCGAAATCGTCCGGTCACTGACCATCAATTTTTGAACAACAATGTACATGACTCAGTTTCTTCTAAAGAACTGGACTACTTAAACATTGCATTTTTTGAATGGAAAGAAACATTTCTGTTAACACTTATTTTTCCGTTTTTCAGTCTGATGTATATTTCTCGAGTTATTGGAGTGTTTCCAGACATTGCAATGGTGACGATTCTCACAGCATTGCACTCGATTACAGAGGGAACATCCAATTGGATGATAAGGGGTTCACCCAAATTTGTCAATTAGCTCACTGTATTGCTGATATATTTCTGAGTTTTCACGATATTAGACTGGTCATTTCATATGAGTTGCTCTATAGAATTGACTGTCAAATCATGAAAAAGTAATTTTCGTATAGTTCGCGTATACGCAGTTAAAACTTATTTCATACAAATGGCCATTATCGCATCAAATATTCAAAATATTTTTATTGCATTATGCAGTTTCTACTGTTTTTGAAGTCAAACATGTGCTTTACATCATCCAAGTGTAAGGACAATTCATCAAGAATTTAAGTAGATATTCGCCAACCGTGTAAAAAGCGAAAGCAGCCGGTCACTGAACCCTTAATTTTTGGACAGCAGTGTAAATCCATCTAATTCCGATTCTGTGTGATGCCCGCTAAAAAGTTCAGCAAAGTTATTTTAAGTCATGAACATGCCTTCACATACAGATGAGTGACAAAATAATACGAACACCCATGAAAAAGAGTGAAAGTTCAATATCTAGAAAAATATATGAAGAATTATCCTGAAACTTCCGGCATGAAAACAGCACTGTTGGTGTCATATATTTCCGTGAACATTTTTTCCAAAAACCCCATTGGGGACCGTCAACAAACTGAAGAAAAACGAATATATTTTGAATAACCCTGTAAAAAGTAAAGTCCCCTAAGCATTGAAACTTTAGCACATGATTAAGAGGCTTATTGTAATAAACTGTGTTCATTATTTATGAGTATAACATATATACCCGTAGATAAATTAAGTTTTTTATAAAAACAATCCCGAATTTCACCAAGTGCTTTTCTTATAATTTGCAGAGTTCGTAATATAAAATAAAGTTTTTTTTTTAAAGTATGACTAACAACATTATACACAATACCCTGCAATAGAAATAAAAAATAATAAATATTGGCCGAAAAAAGGGCAGGTTTAAGAAATAATGTTTCACTGCGCATGCACGAATGTTATTAACATGTAATGTGCATAATATTTTACCCAAGTGCATAGAGAAACTTTTGTGAATGTCTCAAAAACATAGCTTGAAAATTCTAAAAGTGGTCATCCATAGAATAAGCTTGAAATTCGTTGTTCCCCAAAAGAAGCAAAAAGATCAGGGGCTGTGTCCAAATGATGACAAGTAGATAAATATTTCTTAAGAAATATTTCTCAATTTGTCATATTTGGATCCAACCACTCATATTTTTTCTTCATTTTAGTAACAACGGATTTCGAACTTATTCTATAGACGATCACTTTCAGAATTTGTAGTATTGTTTTTGAGACTTTCGTAAAAGTTGCTCTATACATTTGGGTAAAATATTATGTACATTATATTTTGATAACATTCACGCATGCGCAGTGAAACATTATTTAATAAACCTGCTTGTTTTTCATCCAATATTTATTATTTTTTATTTCTGATTGCGGGGTATCGTTTACAATGTTGTTAGTCATATTTTCTGAAAAAAACATTCTTTTATATTAAGAACTTTGCAAATTATAAGCAAAACACTTCGTGAAATGCGGGATTGTTTTTATAAAAACTTTAATTTCTCTACGGGTATATATGTTGTACTCATGAAAATAAACACAGTTTATCACAATAAGCCTCTTAATCATGTGCTAAAGTTTCAAAGCTTAAGTGACATTACATTTTACAGGGTTATCCAAAAGATTATCGTTTTTCAACAATTTGTTGACGTTTCCCAATGGAGTTTTGGGAAAAAAAATTTCACGGAAATACATGACGTCAACTGTGATGTTTACACGCGTGAAATTTCAGGATCATTCTTCATATATTTTACTAGATATTGCTCTTTTCACACTTTTTCATGAGTGTTCGTATTATTTAGTCACCCATCTGTATATCCTCAGTTTTATCAATATGCATTTTGTATAAATTATTTCCGTTGTCAATTAAAAGTAATACGTCATCCCCTATGTCTTCAGGTTCGTTGTTGATGCAGCATTTTTTGAATGACCTGATGATGTTTTCTGCTGGTATAACGGTCCCGTTCATGCATCGCGTAAACAATGTAATATCCGGGTTTTTCACATTTACCTCTGAACTCAGATAGAAAATTTTAGCTGATCCAGCTAGTACTTTTTTTTTTATTTTGGACACTGCATTTGAACAGTTTGAAGAGGAAGACATCGAAAGGAAGAAGCAATAATTTCAGACTAGGGATGAAAGCAAGAATTGGATGAACAAGAATTGGTTTAATTTTTTAAGTTTGATATTTTATTGTATAAACACAGCACTCTTAATTCTTAACATACCCGCTAACCAAAATAGGACGACTGTCGTAAGCCAAATTTATTCAGCGTTTGATCAGGAGCCACCAGTATTTTCTTAATGTATTCTTTCTCCTTATGTGATCGGGAAAAAAAAGTCGAAAGAAGAACACTTAAAAAAATTATTAATATTCAAATTCAAGGGACAAAACAAATGTTAAAAAAATTCACCTACGACAGCCGCCATTTTTGTGTCGGCGTGAAGGCCTAATTCAGAAGGCTGTGGTACAAGTGTAGTAAGCAGAACATGAATCCCAGAATAAAAACTAAGGCTTTTATTTTGTTTAATTTCCACTAGGCCTATTCTCCCAGTTATTTGTTTGACAATCCTTAGTCCCGGTCTCGTTCATTCAAACTATTTTTTAATCACGAATCATACCACAATATTAAAATTAACATTTTGTGGAAGATTGTTTCGCCTAAAAACTGTTACTGTAGCCGAAAATCATCTACGAAATCCGAAAAGTAAAATACTTAGATCGTGACGATTACAACATATAATTAAAAATTAGCTTAATACCTTTGTTATATTGTACGCAATATCGTAACATTTGTACTCTTAAGTCTTTTATTTATATTTTGATTTGTTCTGTTAGTGAAAAACTGCATTTCAAATTTATAACTTTTTTATCGCATGTACACTGTAAAAAATTATCAATGTTTCTTATTTTATGAAAATATACTATAACCACGAACGAAAATATAATATAATCTTCTGAGTTATGCGAAATTCCGAAAAGCGTGTTCCATTGTCTTTTGAATCTCCAGAAAGCAATACATTTCAAAAATTTAAAGAATTATTTATAAAAACAAAATTTCTCTAGCTGCCCGTATTTTTCAGAAACGTTTCCGAATAGTTTTTATAGTGTATTAAAGAGTTTCTTCAGCCTGTAATACCTATTCATCGAATGTCATCCATTCTCAAGTAGACGTTTTCAGCTGCATAAGTTAATTTATACATGAAAGAGTAAAGAAATAATCTTAATTTTATTGTTAATGTTAACACTGTTAATTTTGCATGTTTGTCTGTTAAACATATTTGTCGAACATGAAAATGTTTACTTGAGAATTGATAGCATCTGAAAAAACTATATTCCGGGCTTAGAAAACTGATTAATACACTTTAAAAGTTACTCGTAAATTTACGGGCAGCTAGAAAAATTTTGTTTTTCTAAATGATTCTTTAAATCTCAAAATGCCATTGATGTCTGAAGTTTCTAAAGATAAAGAAACACTGTTCCGAATCAGGGTTAACAAGGATGAGATTATATTATAAATTTATTCGTCATTATATTATATTTTCGTAGATTCAGAAACATTCGTCAGTTTTTACAGTGTATAACTAGGCCTATATACACTATATACCTTGATTTTTTGTCCAAATTTCTCGACTTACACGAGTTTTCGACTCATTACTTGAATCATTACTTGAATCATTACTTGAATTATACGAGTACATGCATTATTTAAAGAACACGTAAAACAAATTAGGCTTTACACATGCAACAGATTAGGCTTAACAAAGATGGCCTTTCTACTTCTTACTACTTGCAGAATGAATTGAATTTTCAGATAGAAGTGTGCATATGCTGTAATGTGCTGATGCTGAGCTATTTTGTAGCTATGAAATTTATGTCCATGAAAATGACTCACTTTATTGTGACGTCCGTTATTCATTAATAATACCACTCAAAATTATCCACTTAAATTTAAATTGGCAGTAGTTTTCAAAAGCATTAAATTAAAAATCAATTATTTATCAAGAAAAAAAAAATAATAAAATAAACGTTTTACATTTAGTAAGATATAAAAACTAGGGATGTGGCAGTCCATGAAGATACTTTGTCATGTTCTGTAGCACATAAATTTTATTAAAAAAGTAACAAAAAAAATAACAACTTACATTATTTAATAAATTGCACATATTTTGCGATTATATTATATTACATATCCGTCATTGTGTATTTGCATTTTAACATAATACATTATTACAGTTAATTTTTTTATGAATTTTCCATGACATCATTTTATATTTCTAGGAAAATTATCCAGGTTCATTATCCAGTTATTCCATTCACAATTTTTGCAATTTAAATAAAGCTTTTTTCTTCCTTTTATTTAAATTGTATTTTAAACATTCTGGCAAATACATCCATAACGCGTATTTATTTAACATGCATAACATGTATTTTGTTTTATTCATTGCAAGTTTAGTGCATTGATATAGATATCGAAAACGTTGATATCAAAATGTTTCGCATAAAATTTCTCAAATTTTAATAAATTCAAAACAAATTATTCGTTCGAAATTGCATATATATATATATATATATATATATATATATATATATATATATATATATTATAAATATCATATTTATTTCATTTCATTTTTGAATAAGAATTAGCTTTTATTTGGTATTTAAAATTATTCCATAGCAAATATAGTTAGTGTTTTTCTCATATTTACAAGTACTTAACAGTTGAGTTGTAATTTCCCAACTGCTCTAAAAAAGGCCAGTCCAGGATTCTAACCAGGTACCTCTAGGCTAAAGCTGCCATTGCTCTACCAATTGAGCCATTCCGGATGAATCTGGATGACCTAATTCACTCAGTTAATCTTATTGACTATATCTTCTGGTGTGATATCTGAAGGAATTCATTATTGCGATTTATTCGGTTGAGCTGATTCAGATATCAGACAAGGTGCTATAACCAATAAGGTTGTTGTTGTTGTTATCGTGTCAGAGAAAGTACTGTGGCACTTCTCTGAAAGAAGGGGTGCCAGAGCCACTAGAGAGGTTGGCCTTCTAGAGCTGGTCTCCTAATTTTGAACCAATCCCAGATGAGAGACCTGCACCTGGATTGGCACCGTCAGAAGTATCGTTTTGTAAACTTGGAGGAGATTAGAGTCACGAACAGATTTTACGTGCACCAGCTCCCATTAACGTACACAATCCCACAGCAGCCGCAGTCGAGAGAAGTTGTCACCCGCCCAAGCATTGACCATAGTCGATGCTGCTTCACTTTCGATTATCTTGACAAAAACAGAGTTTAATCGTCTGCACCACTGCGGGACCAACTGGGCTAAAAACCAATGAGGTGGACTGGATGAATTAGGGGCCACAGATTCGTCCGGGCTGGCTCAGTTGGTAGAGCATTGGCAGCTTCAGCCAAGATATTCCTAGTTCGAATCCTGGCAGGACATTATTCGCCCATTTGAGAGATTACAACTCGTTTGATTTCTTTACCAATTTGAATAATTCTGCTGAAATAAATCTAGTGCACTTACATTTTTTTTCTTTTTGTTTAAACCTTATTTTAAAAATATGTTTTTCTTTTATAAGTGCCACTTTTATTGCACTTCGTATTGAAATGGATGTCATTTTTATTCCAATGCATAAAATTCACTATTTGCATAAGAAACTTTGCATCTGTGGCTTGCTTATAATTTACGAATATTTTTGTTTTTGATCAAAACATATAATAAAAATATAAACATTGCTCTGGAGTCCTTCTTAAGTGCATGAATAATGCACGAAGATGAAGAAAATGTAAATTGAAAATACATCTCTCTTGTGTAGCTGCATTAATTTTCTTTTATTTACTGAAAGTTTAGGAAGCTGTATTTCTAAGATTAATCGAAAAAAAAAAAACTCACTGTCAGATAAGTACAAAAACAGACATTTGTTTCAAAATTTGGAGTCTTACAAATGAATCTATTTCAATATATTGAGATGTGTTTCGTGTACATTCTATAATTATTCAAAATTTGTAGTCTTTTTACTTATTCATCATAAGTCTTGCGATCTTTTTGAAAATCGAAAAAGTTTTTTTACGGATTTATACGTTTTAGACACTGGAGATTCCTAAAAACATATTTTTAGAAAAAAAAAATTGCCGTCCGTCTGGCTGTGTGTGTGTCTGTAAACGCTCTATTTCCCAAACAAATTGAGATAGAGACTTGAAATTCGGCATGTACTTAGTATGTAATAATGGAAAGAAGCTTGTTGAGTTTCAGTAACTACGATTATCCGGAACTTTTTTTCGGACTCTCGAAATGTTCGTTCTGATAAAAGGTATTTAATTTTTTTCGAAATTGTTTATTTTAAGAAGTGGATATAAATGTGAATAAAAAAATATAAATTTTACATAAATAATGTAGTTGATCGGATAATAAGTTTCCGAGATATTTGTAATCATATTTTCCACACTTTTTCATGACTTTTTGGCAGCCATTCGACTAGTTTTATGATTGCAACAATTCATTAAAATAATTTTATCGCAAACAGGCATATTAATAGTTGTTTTTTCTTGTGAGATACTAATAAAATCATGCACCATTGTTCTTTAACCAAGGAGGATGCGTGTCACTTTTTGTTACACGGAAGCCCGCGGCCGATTTTCCAAGCCCTAGACATATTTTCTTCAAAATACATGCAGTAAATTTTGCATTTTTGTCACAGTTTTGAACTAAGAGCTCTAAAATTCAATCTTGGTATTACCATTTTATTCCATTTTTACTAATTCCCTCTCTTTTAAGATATTAATCACAAATGCCCGCGCGATCAGTCACTTGAATCTAATTCACTTTCAGAATTCTTCATCAGATGCTTATTAATCTTCTTCAATAAGTGATTTCTCATCGTTTCAAATTTCAATTCAGAAGGGCTATAAGAACTTCATTTCATCTTTATATTTTATATAACAACGCATTTTTCGTTCTTTAATAAAAAACAAGAGCACGCGTATTGGATCTCTTAGGAAATAAAAATGATTTTCTTTGATAATTAAATTAATAAATCAGGAAATAGCTATGACTTGCACGCAGAAAACCTTTCATACAGCTACGGTGTAGCTGGTTCTTTTTTATTGGAAAGATAGATTATAGCTGCATATGTTTGTAGCTTCCGGCCTTAAAAGACCCCACGCGTGTGCGCGTGGATTAAAAATCAGTTTTTAAATTAAGTTATTTCTCAATCTGTAATTTTTTTAATCAAATCTAACTATTAAAAGGTTTTACAGTATCCTATACAATGGCCATGAGGGAGAGATGTACGGTGCACTGTTAAAATTTTGCAGCAAATTTACCAGTCGACAGGTTTTATAGAAACAAGTTATATAACGGTAATTTAACTTTAATCTGACCGTAATAATGTCAGTAATATTGTCAAATATTCTTAATAATATGGTTAAGTAACCGTTAACTTTAAACAGTTAATATATAGGCAGGAAATGTAAGAAATTTAGTTTTTAATTTTTGTACTATTTATGTCTGTAAATATTTATTATAGCCTTTTTTTATCTTAATTCTATTATTTGTACTTTTGCAAAATAGTAATTGAACGTAACTATGTTTCTAAAATTGAAAATGTATAGCTCTGGGGCCCTTTTTCACTTCCTTATCTTCAATGCTTGGCAAACCAATCCCAGTGCAACAGCTTTTGGAAAAAAAAATCCACACCTCTTGCTTAAACCCAAAACTGAATGAGTATAATTTTTGATAATAAAAATTTTACATATTAAGTTAGGTACAATTCCACCTCATAGATGCTGAGGTTTGGCTATCACTAAAATCTGCAAAAGCACGGCATACTATTGTCCCTTTTTCAGCAAGATACATCAGTATCAATTCAGTACAAATTATGTCAAGATCTAGCTACATAAACTATGTACACCGAAGAGCCATTACATTATGACAACGTGTTTAGTACGACGTAGGACCATATTTTGCCATCAAAACCACCAACATCTGGCGTGGGATTGACTCGACAAGGTGCTGATAGGTAGTCGGAGATATCTGGTACCAAGCGCTTACCAATAGTGTGGCACCACGAATTCGGTTTTCCAGTTGGAAGCACAATTGTTCTACTGGATTCATGTCAGGTGAATTTGGAGGCCAAGACATGACCTTGAAAGTTATTAGAATGTTCCTCGAACGACTCCTTGACGATTCGACCCTTATAACATGGTGCATTATCCTGTTGGTAAACGTCATCACTCGCCGGAAACACTGTTGTCATGAATGGGCTACGATGTTCAGTTAACGCCAGATATCAAGGATTGTTCTATGGAGATCATGGGTCCTAATGTGCTCCATGAAAATATCGCCGACCAACTGTGGATTCGACAGTCAGGGTTTCCGTTGGAAATCGGCGTATTCGCATGCGCCCGTCGATGTGATGGACCAGAAAACATGATTCATCGGACCATGCAACTTTCTTCCATTCTTCTATGGTCCAATTCCGATGTTCATGGGCCCATTGCAGGCGCTACTGGCGATGACGTGCTGTGAGCTCAAGGACTTGCTTCGGCCGCCGGCTGCGTAAGTCCATACGCAGCAGTGCATGCTGTACTGTGTGTTGAGAAACACTGTCTGGATCGCCACTGTTGTAGCTGCTGGTGATTTCGGCTGTTGTAGCTCTTCGTTCGCGGTGAAAAATGTTTAACAATCTCCGCTCACCTCTGGAATCAATGCTCCGCAGGCGACACACCCCTGGCTGGCGACCTGTTGTTTCACCATCCCTACACCACTTTCGATACGTGCTCACAACGACTGCATGTGAACATCCCACCAAACGCACCGTTTCTGATATCGACGTTCACAGTTGACGAGCCATAACAATTTGACCTGTATCAAAATCTGACAAATCTGCTGCTTTTCACATTATGACACTAATCCTGGTATGTTTTGAAATACAATGCATGGATGCTTTATTGTTATAGATGGAGGGATTATTGTTATAGATGGAGGGGGGGTCATAAAGTAATGGCTCTTCGGTGTATCCTAATAATATTATAAATCTCATTGTGTACAAATGTTAGGCTGAAGCCAGCGTCAAAATGGAGCATTTAATGATCCTGTATTTTTTCATATAGGTTGATTATAATCCTCAAATTAACATAGGCTGGTTTTTGTTTATTTTATTCAAATATTTTCTTTAATAATTAAAAATTTCATTATTTTCATAGAGAATAAATGGACATTTTTCCATACAATTTAACCATTTTACTTTATCGTTGCTAGGGCTTTGATCGTTGCCACAAAAAAAAAAACACGGAAAAATAATTTTTCCACAACAACTAATTTTAAATTGAACGATTTTCACGTGAAAACTGAAAATTAAAAAAATTAAAAAGAAGGTGAATTTCCGTGATATTTGAAACAAAAATATGGAGTATTTGTTATTATACATGAAGTATGAATATCGGTTAAAATAAAAAGATATTTTTCTGTCAAAAACTGCGTTATAATTAGAAGGAAAAGTGCAACAATAATTATATTATTAAAAAATAGATTTCGCTTGGACCATGGAACTATGAAAAGGATCCTCCTCGGCTTGGACAAATATGACGTCATAAATAAAACATGTATTTTCAAATATTCGTAATAATACAAGGAGCATGAATATCAATGTATAATGAAAGTAAATAGATAATGGACGTAATATTTAAGATGAAAAACTGAAATATTTTTTATCGATACTGATTAATAATTAGCTTGACTACCAGTTACACACAAATGTGAGTTTTCCGCGAAAATTTACGTCCTGATTGCCAGAAAAAGAAAATTAACAAGAATTGTGCCCTTTAAAAGAGATTTCTCTGAGAAAAAAGTGACGTCATATTTGAAATAAAATGGGAATTTTCAAATGTGTTTTAGAAGGAGCGTGAATCAATTCATTACATTAATAATACAAGAATCGGTAAGTTTAGAAAGTAGATGAGTTTCACGTCATATTTAAAATGAAAAATTTAAATATTTTTTTTTAGCTAGCGATTATTATGCATGAATATCAGTTACATACAGATGAGAGTTTTTTGCCAAAAACCACACCATGATTATTAGGAAAATAAAAATAATTACGAATCTATTATATTAAAATCTGACTGCCTGTTTGTATTTCGCAGAGGATTTCATAAACTCTCAGAATTTAAAAAAATGATTTAAATTCAGAGATATGATTATTATTATTTTTTTTTATAAATTTAACGAAGTTGCTCTAAAAATGGCAACTAAATTATTCCAATTTTGTGGATAAAAAAGAAGAAATGAAACGGAATAATATATTTTTTCTCATTAAAACTGAAAAAAAAAAAAAAAAGAATTTATTTTCAATTTGAATAGATGGTGAAAGAAAAAAAAAATCTTGATTACAGTAAATTTTTTAAAAAATAAAAACGTATTTTCACATTACACAAATTGTGCTTATTAGTTGCTAAAATCAGTGTAAAAATTGTTTTAAACTCATAAAAGAGCTAAAATCCTACATGTTTCGGCTTTAAACTTAAAGCCATCATCGGGGAAGAGGAACAACACAAACGACTACTGATCTTTTAATTTTCGACACGAGAAAATTGAAATCAACAGTATGGAAAAATTTAAATAAAATAAGCGGGCGCTCTCTGTTGCCAAAGAGCGAAAAACAAAATAATGAATTAACAAGGGGTTAAAAATGTATCCCATAAACTAGGTATGTTGAAAGAAAAGTTATCATTACAAATACAATCTTTTCTAATTTTAATTTCCAATGATTCCCTAATGGCGGCTTTAAATGGGTTATTGAACCTATGGATAATTCTTGCTTTATCGAAATTAATTACAGTATTATTATTTTTAGCGTAAAACCGGGAGAGTGCAGTGGATAACCTTCCAAATTTTATGTCGTTTTTATGCTCTTTTAACCTTTCCAAAAATTTTCTTTTAGTCATACCAATGTAAAAAATTATACTATTATTATTTAAGCTAATGGGGATTTCATAAACACCTGCGAATTGATCAGGGGGAATAGGATCTAATTTACATGAAACTAAGTCAACCAATTTTCTGGGAGGGACAGCAATAAGATGGATATTGTATTTACGGAGGGCCCTTTTAATCCTTTCAAATATAATAGGTATATATTGGAATTTCCGATAGTTTGGTTTATTATTGCTAGGGACAGGATGCTGAATTAAATGGCCATTGAATTTTTCTATTATTTTCTGTACGTGATGAGCGGGGAAACCATGGTCAATGGCGATATCTCTGATATAATTAAGTTCATCTTGGATGAATTCACTTGAACAAACCAGAAAAGCACGCTTGATGAATGAGTTGAAGGCAGCAATCTTATAAGTGAAAGTTGTAGAGGCATTAAATGGGATTATTGTGTTACTTCTCATCGGGCTTTCATTTGGCAAAAACTTTTTTAATTTTTCATTCATGAAAACTCACCATTGATATTAATATTGTTCCCAGAAGTAAGCTTAGCCGAGGTCCACACATATATTTCATTAAACAGCTTTCTTATATTCCCTGTATATACTTCAGATAAATTTCGTACCTAAAGATGTATGCTCAATTTCCCGGGGGGTTTCTAGCAGGCACATCAGGATGCTATAGGATTAATTAACATCCTATTGATGACATTTATATTTCCTTGTTAAGTAAGTTTCGTGAAGAAGTGCGTGATTTTCCTCTTAAGCAAACTTTTTTTTTTCAAAAAAAAAAAATAAATAAAAAAAAATAAATAAATAAATAAATAAATAAATAAAAATAAAAATATAATGTAACAAGCTAAAAAAGTGTGATCGAAGATCGCACAAAAGTTTTCGTTTAATATTCCTTTCAAAACACTTTATTCTTTCTTTAAAAATTCCAGAAAATTGGTTGACTTAGTTTCATGTAAATTAGATCCTATTCCCCCTGATCAATTCGCAGGTGTTTATGAAATCCCCATTAGCTTAAATAATAATAGTATAATTTTTTACATTGGTATGACTAAAAGAAAATTTTTGGAAAGGTTAAAAGAGCATAAAAACGACATAAAATTTGGAAGGTTATCCACTGCACTCTCCCGGTTTTACGCTAAAAATAATAATACTGTAATTAATTTCGATAAAGCAAGAATTATCCATAGGTTCAATAACCCATTTAAAGCCGCCATTAGGGAATCATTGGAAATTAAAATTAGAAAAGATTGTATTTGTAATGATAACTTTTCTTTCAACATACCTAGTTTATGGGATACATTTTTAACCCCTTGTTAATTCATTGTTTTGTTTTTCGCTCTTTGGCAACAGAGAGCGCCCGCTTATTTTATTTAAATTTTTCCATACTGTTGATTTCAATTTTCTCGTGTCGAAAATTAAAAGATCAGTAGTCGTTTGTGTTGTTCCTCTTCCCCGATGATGGCTTTAAGTTTAAAGCCGAAACATGTAGGATTTTAGCTCTTTTATGAGTTTAAAACAATTTTTACACTGATTTTAGCAACTAATAAGCACAATTTGTGCAATTTGTGTTTTTAAAATACTAGTTAACAGTGTAGTGTCCAAATGGATTCAATTGTATTTTCACATATTCAAACTTCATGAGTCAATTTATTCTGGAGATCAAATATCGTCTGTCAACATATTTTCATTTAGAAATAGACTTTTTTTTTCAGTTGTAGTACAGCGCCTAGAATATAGGCGCTGTAGATATAGATTAAATCAAGGAGACAAATTTAAGCTCCATGCATTTAGGTCTACAATTATTGCTCCCTATTCACAAGAATTGAATTTAATGAAAAAGAATATACTATTTCCATTATCTTTGAAGGATGGCTATTAAAACGTTTCACAAAGGCGTTAAAAGTAAAATGGTTTACCAGGTAAACTTAAAATATGTTTTTACACAATTCGCCGATTTCCACAATTTTATTTGGCCCGCCTTTTTTATTGGTTGCAGTTTCCTTTTCGTGATTATTTGTCACAAAATTTCACTTTTTTAAAACTTAGTTATGTCAAGGCCTCTATAACATAGAAATACTGTATTGTCTCCTATGGAATGTGATCAAGAGTTAGTTAATTATTTACGTTTCTAATTATCGGGAATGAAATATTTTGCTTAATTAATGAATTTATTCTTATTTTAATGATATGTGAACGAAGTCACGGGTAACAGCTAGTATTCTAATACAGCACGAATTATTATTTTGGAAATATGTTTCTTTATACTTATATTTAGTGTTAGATACCACACATTTTAAAGAGTAATTCTTTGCCTGATTTAATGGCAGACTTCTGTGATAACATAAAATGAATATTTTAATTTAAATATAGTGGTAGCATAGAATTTAATATAATTATTAAAAATTAAATTTTTATTGATTCATATATGCATCACTGCGCACTGTAGAGTTAAAAAGTTTCGTACGATTTCGAGCATTATTTATTGAGTTACAGTTCCCATAAAATTTGTGTAACACATAAACAAAACATGGGTCCAAAAATAATCAAATTGCATTCAGGACTTCCTTAAAAAGTAAATCCTTTAACTCCTTCCCGACGAGCGGCTCGTATAAGTGTCATATAAAAAGTCCACAAATTTGAACACTATTTTTTAAAAAAATTTGATTTATTAATTTACTAGATATCAGCGATTAAATAAAATAAAAGTTATAATAAAAAAACATACTTGTGTTAAAACATTAAAAGGAGCAGCTTTCATGCTCGTCGGAAAGGTGTTAATAACAAGAAGAGGAAAGGTTAACGAATCTAATAATTTTATGGGTACTTTTCCGTTATACCAACACGATTGTCGCCAAGCGTAATAGTCGGCGCCAAATGAAACATTTGAAAAAAACTAACATACTTTGTGCGAAAGGGATCATTGAAAAAATATAACATTTCAAATTTAAAGACTTTAATGAATTACTTTGCTAAATCATTAGATATATACGCTTAAAATAAAACTCGATTTATACTGTAGGCATGAAATTTGTAAATGTCTCTTAACACCTCATTTTAATAATAATAATAATAATAATAATAGTAGTAATAAGATTGCCGTTTAATAAATAGTGAGACACAATGTATACACAGTTTGCAATACAAATCTTTTCCACGGTCAGGGTTAAAATTAATGACGCATTAGCATACATTTTGGCTTGGTGCTGGTATAACTGAAAAGTACTCTTTTATGTATGAATATTGAAAATTGTTTTAAAAAATGTCTCTAAAGATGTCCATTAAAAAAATACACAAATTTTCTGAAAAACACAAAGAAATATATTTTTTTACAGTTGATTTCTACTCTATATTTCAAGGCTGCAAAGAAGTATAAATCCACTTCGAAACTAAACAGAACAAAAAAAATGTTAGCTTTTGTTGAACTACTTCAGATAACTGATTTTTATCTATTTTTTTGCTATTCGTATGCTTTATTTTCAAAGCATAGTATGACTTGTTAGAAGAAATTAATCAATCTTTGTATCAAGAAAAGTCATTGTACTTTATTACATAGAATGTAATATGATCTTCTTCAAAAACTATTTTTGTATGTGTGTGAAGATAACATTTACCATTTGCATCTAAAAGAGTGAACCAATTTTTTACTTATTTCAGACATTAACATTCAGTTAGTAATTTGACGATTTAGACTACTAACTTAATCGTGAATATGTATCTAGGAATGTGAATTTACTATAGATTGCACATGGTGAAATACTACTAGATACGAGGGTTATTTTTAAAGGAAGTACCGTTTTGAAATTCCGGCGTGGCGGCGCTGCAGTCCACATTCCGTTCATGCGCTCTGCTTACCTACAACTTTTGGCAAGCCACAGGTGCCCTTACGGAAACCTTCGACTATGTTAACGTTTGTTTTTCAGCATTTTAAATGGCTCCACCAATTGAGAACACCCTGCCGCCTGTGAAATACGATCCGTGATTTGTTTTCTTACACTGTTAAAAAGTTGCAACAAACTGTCCAGTCATTTGACCGTTTTTATAGAAAACAGTTACAAAACTGTAATTTAACACTATTCTGAACATAATAATGGGCAATAATATGGCCAGAATATCACTAAATTATGGTTATGGAACCGCTTTCTATAAAAACGGTCAAATGACTGGACAGTTTGCTGCAAATTCTTAACAATGTAGTGATAAAGACGTGAAAGCGGCTGAACTTCATCGTCAGATTAGTGATGTTTACGGACAACACATTATGACCAGTGGAATGGTACTGAGATGGGTTAGAACTTTTAAATATGGCCACACGAATGTTCATGATAGTGAACGAAGTGGGCAAGCTTCCGTCATTACTGAAGATGTGGTGCAGAAAGTTGTCGTACGAGTAAAACAGATGCTTTACGATTTCGTCCCCATCTGATGAATTTCCTCTGATTTCAAAACGACCATGTTACAATATATGTAAAATCTGTCGGCATTCTTCTACGAAGAGGAGATTCAAAAACTGGTTATACGATACGATAAGTGTCTTAATATAGGTGAAAATTATGTATAAAAATAGATTGAGGTACAGGCTTTTATATAAAAATAAAATTGGTAAGTAAATTATACTTGTTTCTTTTTTTATTTCAAAACGGCACTTACTTTTAAAATAATCCTCGTATCATAAAATTAGAAA
This sequence comes from Maratus michaelseni, assembly GCA_963931845.1. NCBI lineage: Eukaryota > Metazoa > Arthropoda > Arachnida > Araneae > Salticidae > Maratus > Maratus michaelseni. Next base: position 209,519,948 of record OZ007600.1, on the reverse strand, counting down.
TTATCATTCTGATCAAATGTACAACTCGATAAAGTGATTAAGTGAGATAAGGCTATTATTAATATAATTGATAGTTGATAATCGTTTGAAAAATAGTAACCTCCTGATGTCAAATTTACTAAGAAAAAAGCAAGAGTTTCTATAGATGTCGATTTTTTTTTCTCGATAGGTTACGAGATGTTGAAAAACACAAAGAAATATTTTTCTTTTTATGGCTGTTCTTTTTTTTTTTTTTTTTTTTGCAAGCAACAAAACTATAGGAAATAAACCTACAACGAGATAAAACACGGCAAAAAATGTGTTTTCCTTTGTTCGCATACTTCCGATATTCTTTTTTTTTCTTTTTTCCTTTTTTCTGTTTCCCTTTCTCTTCTCCTCTAATCTTTATCTTTTTCTAGATATGCGCTCTATTTCCAAAGCAATATGTGACAGATTTAAAGAAAATAATCAATCTAAGTGTCAAAAACGTTTTCTGTTGTTTATTCATCCAAAAGAATGATTTCGTTTTTAGGTGCGTTCATAGTTATAAAAATACGTAGCGCCTATAGTCGTCGTCTGGTCCGTGCGTCTGTCCGTCCGTCTGTCCGTCTTTCCACATATAACAGCGCAAAAACTACCCAACCGATTGGTTTAAAATTTAAGATATATAATAGCTGTAAAATTTTGTCGAGTCATTTCAAATTTTATAAAATCGAATCAAAATTTAAAAATATATTAATAAAAGTTTTCTTTATTCTATTAAATCCTATCAGACGCAATTAAATCTATGATATCCCATGATAGGTAATCATTCTGGTTGCCATGGTGATTTCGGCATATTTAATATGGAGTCATATTATTTCCATATTACTGAATTTGGAAACCAAATTTGCATACTAAAATTGTTCAAATATACCCATCCTATAAAGTTTGGAAAAAGAGTTTAAAAATATAGATTTCAAGTTCTGAAATTTCCAAAGCTAGGCTTCAGTTTCCCATTGAAATTTTTAGTAAATGTCAACAAAAGATAAAATGTTGCCAGCTTAAAATGTACTTATTTTATTACGGAAATTAATCATATCATAATAGCAGACCATATAATTAATTTTTTCAGTGAAATATTAACGATTATTTTTTACATTGTCTTCTATTGGATATTTGCGCATAGTATAATTTTAATGTAACATAATTGTAATTAATTTTTTGTAAAAGTGTATTGAAATTTACTTTCATAAAATAAAATTAATATCTATAATATGAAAATCTGCACATAAAATAAATATTGTATTCATGCATTTTTGAATACGAGTGCAACGGCTATTGCACCATGATCTGAATATTTATAAAACTAGTTCTAGTACGAACGCACCTCATTTGTCACGTTTGACGTACAATTTCCATCATGTTAAAAACTATTTTTGAGTATTTATGTGTGTTAAGGCGACAGTGGACGTTCAAAATCAGCAAAATCGCTCAAATTTTCGAAAAAAAATTTTTGTCCCCAAAAAATAAAGCTCCATGTAAGCTTTCATCTCCAACTTAAATAATTACAATCGGATGATTTTTTCGGATTTTATTTACATTTTTATAATTAATTAAACGGCTGTCGTGATCAGCTGATGTTTGTTTACAAATATTTGCAAATGAATTTTTTCTTCTAATTAACTGTTTATTTTTAATTTTCATTCAATTGCAACCGATTGATGAATTTCTCGGTTTCATCTTGCGACAGATTACCAAAATTCTTGATTCCCCCCCGCCCCCCCCCCTTGTTGAGTGACCAAAAAATAGTCATTTTTTACTGGGAGTAACTGAAAAAATTAAATTTTTTTCTTCGCAACGACTTGATAAATTTGTCGGTTTCATCTTGCGACAGATAACGAAAATTCTTAAATCTCCCCCCCCTAGCCCCCCCCCCCCTGTTGAACGACAGAAAAAATTAAGAATTCCAAAGTTTTGCTAATATGCCGCTAGATAAAACCAAGAAATTCATCAGATGGTTGCGAAGAAAAATATAAAAATTTATTAATCAATTGCAGTAAAAATTTAATTTTATCAAGGGGGGGGAGTGGGGGGGAATCCAGAATTTTGGTAATCTGTCGCAAGATGAAACCAATAAATTCAGTAACTGGTTTCGAAGAGAAATCTCAAAATTTATTAGTCAATCGCACTAAAAAATGAATTTTTTAGTCGCTCAACAGGGGGGGGGGGGCGGGGGGGGGGAGAGAATCGAGAATTTTGGTAATCTGTCTCAAGATGAAACCCAAAAATTCATCAATTGGTTGTGAAGAAAAATCTCAATCTTTATTAGACAATCGCAGAAAAAATGAATTTTTTCAAGGGGGGAGGAGCAGGGGGGGGGGCGAGAATACAGAATTTTAGTAATCTGTAAAAAGATGAAACTGAGAAATTCAATAATTGGTTGCGAAAAAAAATCTAAAAATTTATTAGTCAATCATACCAAAAAATAAATTTTTTCAGTCGCTCAACAGGGGGGGGGGGGGGGGCGGGGCGGGGGGGGAGAATCGAAAATTTTGGTAATCTGTATCAAGATTAAACCGAAAAATTCATCAATTGATTGCGAAGAAAAATCTCAAACTTTATTAGTCAATCGCAGAAAAAAATAATTTTTTCAAGGGGGGGGGGAAGGGGGCAGGGGGGGAGAGAATACAGAATTTTAGTAATCTGTAAAAAGATGAAACTGAGAAATTCTATAATTGGTTGCGAAGAAAAATCTCAAACTTTATTAGTCAATCGCAGAAAAAATTATTTTTTTCAAGGGGGGGGCAAGGGGGCAGGGGGGGCGAGAATACAGAATTTTAGTAATCTGTAAAAAGATGAAAGTGAGAAATTCAATAATTGGTTGCGAAGAAAAATCTCAAAATTTATTAGTCAATCGCAGTAAAAAATGAATTTTTTAGTCGCTCAACAGAGGGGGGGGGGAGACAATCGAGAATTTTGGTAATCTGTCTCAAGATGAAACCGATAAATTCATCAATTGGTTGTGAAGAAAAATCTCAAACTTTATTAGTCAATCGCAGAAAAAAATAATTTTTTCAAGGGGGGGGGGGGGGGCAGGGGGGGGGGGGGGGGGCGAGAATACAGAATTTTAGTAATCTGTAAAAAGATGAAACTGAGAAATTTTATAATTGGTTGCGAAGAAAAATCTCAAACTTTATTAGTCAATCACAGAAAAAATGATTTTTTCCAAGGGGGGGCAAGGGGGCAGGGGGGCGAGAATACAGAATTTTAGTAATCTGTAAAAAGATGAAAGTGGGAAATTCAATAATTGGTTGCGAAGAAAAATCTCAAAATTTATTAGTCAATCGCAGTAAAAAATGAATTTTTTCTGTCACTCAACAGGGGGGTGGGGGGGGGGAGAATCGAGAATTTTGGTAATCTGTCTCAAGATGAAACCGATAAATTCATCAATTGGTTGTGAAGAAAAATCTCAAACTTTATTAGTCAATCGCAGAAAAAATTAATATTTTCAAGGGGGGGGGCAGGGGGGCAGGGGGGCAGGGGGGGGCGAGAATACAGAATTTTAGTAATCTGTAAAAAGATGAAACTGAGAAATTCTATAATTGGTTGCGAAGAAAAATCTCAAACTTTATTAGTCAATCGCAGAAAAAATGATTTTTTCCAAGGGGGGGCAAGGGGGCAGGGGGGGCGAGAATACAGAATTTTAGTAATCTGTAAAAAGATGAAAGTGGCAAATTCAATAATTGGTTGCGAAGAAAAATCTCAAAATTTATTTGTCAATCGCAGTAAAAAATTAATTTTTTCTGTCACTCAACAGGGGGGTGGGGGGGGGGGAGAATCGAGAATTTTGGTAATATGTCTCAAGATGAAACCGATAAATTCATCAATTGGTTGTGAAGAAAAATCTCAAACTTTATTAGTCAATCGCAGAAAAAATTAATTTTTTCAAGGGGGGGCAGGGGGGCAGGGGGGGGGCGAGAATACAGAATTTTAGTAATCTGTAAAAAGATGAAACTGAGAAATTCTATAATTGGTTGCGAAGAAAAATCTCAAACTTTATTAGTCAATCGCAGAAAAAATGATTTTTTTTTCAGACACTCAACAGGGGGGGGGAGGGGGGGAGATTATAAATAATTATTTTGGTGGAATCATTCATTAAACATGTAAAGGTTTTGCATATATATGATTTTAGTCCCTTTCAGGGTATATTTTCTTATGTTTACCAATACTAAAACTTTAAAATTGTTTTTCTCATTTCAAAAATTTTGTCGGTTTCCATTTTTTCAAAATGCTCCATGCGCATACTATTTCATCTGAATAGTTTGAAATTTTTTGTAGCTATTTATCATTATATTTGTCATAAAACTTGGTATGGTTTTTTGAAATGAGGTATAATTTAAAAAATTTAAAGGTAGTTAATTGAAAAAATATGATGCAAAAATGCGGAAAATTTCAAAAAATTTTGATTTTTTTTTTTTTTTTTTTACCTTTATATTCAAATATATAAAATATGATACCAAGTTTTATTTGTATATATAAACCAAACCTGCATAAAAAATATTGATGATTTTAATTGATATGGAATGCGCATGGGACATTTTGAAAAATTCTGCGTAACGGTTAAAAAATTCAGAAAAATTCCTTATTTTTCTCCAAAAAAAATTTTTTTTTTAAATTCTGGTGTGATAAATACATGCCATAATGCATATAGTGTGTCCTTGAATAGTATTTAAAGTGAAATAAAAAAAAAATAAAAAAATGAGTTTGAACGTCCACTGTCGCCTTAAAGCTGAAAATATGTCTAACAAATTTGAATACATTTCTGGTTTAAAAAACTACACTAAGTTTGTAATTTTAAACTTTTTACACTAGTTAATTACTTGCGAATATACAATTACAATTATGAATTTACAATAGATTAGTGATGCTGAAAAAAGTACACCATATAAGAAATTTACAAAATATCTGTGTGACCAAATGTATATCGCGATAATGAGGTAGTCTGTGCGAGACAACAAAGAAATCGGGAATAAACCCGTAGCAAAGCGAAACAGAACAAAAGACCTTTGTTCAAATACATCGTTTCAGATTATTTTTCTTTTTTTTTCCTCTAGACATACGCTCTATTTTTAAAGCAATGTTCGATTGATTCAAAGAAAATAATAAATCTATGTCTCAAGAAAACGTTTTGTGTCGATAGATTAGATTTTTTTTTTTTTTCAAAACCAATTTTTGGGCGTGGGTGTATGTGTGTGCGTTAAAATGTAACATGCATACAAAAAATAACCGGAATTTTTTTTTCTTATTTCTGAAATATAAATTTAGCCTGTACTTTTATATTTTAATGTAATCAATTACTTAGAAAATTTATCTATATGCATGCGATTCCGTTTAATACGGGATAAAGTTTCGGCACCTTGAGGCAAAAAAACAATAAACTCGCTTAATACGCAAATTCACAGATCATGATGATAATTTCGTCTCTTTGCATATTTAGTGAGATTTTTTAAATTCAGATACCTACCACTATTTCCTAATAGTAATGTTCGCATTATGTAATGACAGATTAATTAAAACGAATGTTACTAATCTGAAATAGTTGTAGATATTTCAATATATTACTCATTATCACCAGTACTACATACAGTTTTATAAGTGGGTTGCTCTGCAAAGATTTCATGTTTGTGGTATATATTAAATTAAAAGTCTCACAGTAAAATTACTTTTGTTGTTTATTTTTTATTGTAACGTACTAATCGACAATAAAGACATATTTGAATCAATATATATTTTTCCAGTTTTTATTTCAGTCAGTCTTATAAAATCAGGCAATGAGTTAAGTTTGAATACAGTTAAATTTTAATCTAAATAAGCATAAAATACACAATTTTCAACCATCAACATATAAACGAAAGGTTTAAAATTCATTGAGGAGGATTAGATGTAGTATTGCAGTTCCTGCAACACTGTGTAAATCACGCTTAATACACGATAGCGCTTATTACGTGACTTTTTCCATTCCCTTGAAACGCGCCTTAACGGGATTCGACTGCACTTCTTTTGCCATTTATTTCTGTGATTTATAGAAATAAATTATTAAATTTTAAACACAATAACAAAAGTTTTAATATTATATGATAAAATTAATCTTGCAAAACTAGATTTGCCAGCATTTTGAAGTCCAGGTTTGCTATTTTTGAGTTATTTTTTATACTGCTTGTTACGTTGTCTATCGATTATATCTGAAAAAAAATGTGCAAAATTATAATAAAAAAATTCAAAATCCGTAAAAAAAATTATATATTTTGTGATATATTTTTTTAATGTTTTTGTTTGTTGTCAAGATTACTTTGTATTGAATTGAATTTATTTTATTTAAAAAAAGAAAAGAAACATGCAAGTCTCTAATTTTTTTCAATATTTATTAAGTATTTATTAAGTATTTTATTATTCAATAAGAAACAGGTTTCGAGATTCTTGAGAAGTTTTGTTTTCGCAGGTATCGCCGTCTGAACGTTTACGGTTCATGTGACCGTAATTTTAGGAATTTTTCTTTTGGACTAACTGTACGACATACATAAAAAGGCTAATATTAAGAAACAAAATAATTATAAAACAAATATAATTTTCCGACATTTCAAACCTTTTGAACCACCGCGCCGAAATCGCAGAGGAGGCGCGCGCGACCGTCCAACGTCCCAATGCCCTTTACCACGGCCACTTTCAACAGAGTTGGGACGCAAAATAGAATCCCCACTGGTAAAATTTAAGAGCCAGACACGTTTTAAGCTAAGAAAAGCGAGAAGAGTTTACATCTACAACCTCATCAAACAACGAAATCGTCTTCGTCGTCTCTTCCAAAACACAAGAGACCCTTCATTAAAACCTCTCATTAACAGACTAAACAACAAAATTAAAGACAGCATCTTCAAAGAAAAACAAAAAAACTGGTCCAATTTCATCCAAAACATTGCTAGCGAGGATAATTCTCTCTGGCAAATTAAGCGTAAAATTAACAATAACTACACTCCCATCCCGCCTCTTACAGTCAACAATAACACTGCTTACACTGACGAGGAGAAAGCTAACTTCCTTGCTAGGTCATACTCAAATCAATTTTCACCAAACCCCACCCTCGCTAGCCAAGATCACCTTACACATGTCAGCGACGCAGTCCATAGATTTCTTGCTCAACCCACTGATGAACCACCTACTGTTATTCAGCCTATTGTTATACATAACATCATTACCAAACTCAAAAAACGCAAATCCCCTGGGTACGACAAAATCAATAACGCAGCACTCAAAAACTTGCCTCCTAACTACATAAACTATATCACAAAACTTACTAACTCCATCTTCTACTTTAACTATTTTCCAAAGCCTTGGAAAATTTCCATCATTTCCCCTATTCCTAAACCTGGTACTAACCTAACTGACCCTGCTAACTATAGACCTATTTCGCTCCTTCCTTCTCTCAGCAAAGTTATTGAACGCGTCATTTGGTCGCAACTCCAACACCATATCCAACAAAACAACACTCTCATGCCTGAACAATTTGGCTTCCGCCCCAAACACTCCACAATACACCAGCTCCTTCGAGTTGTCGAATTTCTCAGTGAAAAGCTCAACTCGAAGATCCCAGCTGCTGCCATATTCCTTGACATCGCTAAGGCATTCGATAAAGTCTGGCACTTGGGCCTTATATACAAACTAATTAAGCTTAACTTTCCCGCCAGACTTATACACCTTATATACTCTTACCTTAGCGATCGCATTTTCCGCGTCCGCATAAACAACATTCTCTCCGCTATACTCTATATCTTAGCAGGCATCCTCCAAGGGAGCGTTATCGGTCCCTTGCTTTTTAACATCTACTTTAACGACATTCCCGGATCACCAAACACTCATCTTGCTCTCTATGCGGACGACACCACTATTTACACCCACGCTCACCACCCATATACACTATACAGGTACCTACAGACCCACATTGATGACTTCCTAAATTGGTGCGACCTTTGGCGTGTTAAACTTAACGAAAACAAAACTGCCGCTGTCTACTTCTAGAAAAAATATACCTATCCTAACAGAATTACAATTAACAATACCACCATTCCTTGGACCAACGAAGCAAAGTACCTAGGGGTGACACTTGACCGCAGACTCACATTCAACAAACATATCATCAACATTAGGAGAAAAGTCGCCGGCGCTTCCATTGCACTCAAACCTCTTCTTAAAACCAAAACCCTTGCTATTCACAATAAACTTCTACTCTATATCTCATGCATTCTATCCATAATCACATACGCTTGTCCGGTCTGGGCCTTCACTTGCAAATCCTCCATCAAAAATCTCAGTCAACTACACAACAGACACCTGCGCAATGTCAGGGGTGCCTCGCGCTACCTCCGTAACAGCACAGTCTACAGAAACCTCAACACTACCTCTCTTGTTAAACGTATCAACCATCTTTCCAAAAAATTTTATGACAATCTTTACGACCTCCCAATGAAATAATTGCTTAGCTGCCGGATTACGACGCATCCGAGCCACATCACCGTAAACGGCCAAAATACTCATGCTTAACTGATGGTAATCATTAGTGCTCACCAATCTCAGCTATCTTCTCTCAAATTATTACTCTATAAAAAAAAAAAACTTGTATAGCCTATTTACATACATTCCCCAGCTATACCATTATTTAAATAATAAAAAAAAAAAAAAAAAAAAAAAAAAAAAAACTGTATGGCCACTGAAAAGTGTCTTTTTTTTATGTTGCTTTGCCCGCCTTTCCATCTGGCATTTTGTACTGATCTTGGAACATGTCCCGAACCCTATTTTAAACTTTTTCCTTCCCAGTAGTATTTACTACAGCTAAACCATTTACTTCATGTTTAATCAACTCCATCTTTAGTCTCTATCGATTCTTCTCTTATTCCAAATTTCTTCATCCATTTTTAAATTTATCTTTTTAATTGCTATAAGTAATCTTAAATTTTACTTTTAATTTCTATATGCAATCTTTATTTTATCTTTAATTTCTATAAGCAATCTTTACCTTCCCCCAACGGCTCACTTTGAAATGACATTCAACTCACACTCGACTGGACGTTAAGTTGCTGCAACTAGGAAGCCCCTGAACCGGCATCAACTGTTCCGGACTGTTCCGAGAGTAGGGATATATATTTTTTTTATTACTAGTATCATCCTTAACCTTCCATACATCAAAATTAATATTACTTCGCCGTATGCCAGATATAACCCAAATTTTCCTGTCAACGAGCTTCTCAATATCATCAATCCACACCAATTTGCTTTCATAGCTCACATATAACGCTCACAATAGACGTTGGAAATGTCACAGAACTACTGGCCGCGGTTCTCAATTGCACAGATTTATCTCTCAAAATCAACTTAGCCTGCACGCCCCTGACACCCCCACTCACATATCTACCGGCCGCCGCCGACCATCTATCATTGACTTTGCTATCTCTAAAAATCTCACCTATCCTATCACTACCTCTGTTATTAACGCACTTAGCTCCGACCATTTATGCGTATCTTTTAAAATTTTCTTAATCAATCCTTTCACTCCCCCCCCCATCCGTTGCTATTGATTGGAATAAATTTCGTAACTATCTTAACAATACTGATCTTACTTATCCTTCCATTAAAAACCCTACTGACATCGACAACGCCGTAACTAACCTTAATAATATTATTCATGCAGCTGAAAAGCACGCTACCTGCTCCAAATTCAAAAACAATAATTATTTTTCCTTCCTATATACATCCGCAATATTTGCAATCAACGTAATAACCTCCGTCGTCTTTTTCAATCTACTAGAGATCCTGCACTCAAAACCACTGTCAACAGGCTTAATAACAAAATAAAAAATCTTATCCAAAAGGAAAAACAAAAAAGTTGGTCCAATTTTCTTGAAAATCTCTCACCCGACGATAACTCTCTTTGGCGTATTAAAAAAAAGCTTAACAACAATTACACCCCCCTCACTGTTAATAATATCACTGCCTACACCAATTATGATAAAGCTAACTGTCTTGCTAAATCCTATGAACTTCAATTTTCCCCTAATCAATTCATCGGCAACCAAGCGCATATTGATGACGTCACTAATACCGTACGCAACTATCTTACTATCCCCCCCGGACCTCTCCCGGGAATTCAACCTATCGTCATTTACAATATTATTCAAAAACTTAGAAATCGTAAAGCCCCTGGGTATGATAATATCACTAACCATACTATTACTCCTATTAACTGTATTTTTTATATTACACACCTTACTAACTCTATCCTTAAATTTTGTTACTTTCAGACACCTTGGAAAACCGCTATTATTTCTCCTATCCCTAAACCTTCTTGTAATCTCAGCGATCCTACTAATTTCCACCCTATCAGTCTTCTTTCATCTCTTTCTAAAATTATTGAACGCGTTCTCCTCACTAAACTTAACAATTTTCTTACCACCAATAACATTCTCATCCCCGAATAGTTTGGCTTCCGAGCAAAACACTCAATACTACACCAACTTCTTCGTGTCGTAGAATTCTTAACTGAAAACTTCAATATGAAGAAACCCACTGCCGCGATATTTTTAGACATCGCCAAAGCATTTGATAAAGTCTGGCATGAGGGCCTTATATACAAATTAATTCAGCTTCATATCCCATCCGGACTTATACACTTTATACATTCATATCTTGGCGACCGTAACTTTTTTGTCCGCATTAATAATACACTTTCTCTCTTACACTTCATCAAATGTAGCATAATTCAAGGATCTCTGATCGGTCCCACGTTATTTAGTATTTATTTTAATGATATACCCCGTAATCCATTTATATCTCTCGGCTTATATGCGGACGATATCACAATTTTATCTTCTACTCATCATCCTCATTACTTGTACAAAAATATTTAAAATTATCTTAACATTTTCATACAGTGGTGTCACCTATGGAGAATCAAGCTTAATGAAAATAAAACCACAGCTGTGTATCTTTCTCGTTCCTTCAACTTTCCAAGCCGCCTTACCATTAACAATACTAACATTCCTTGGTCAGATAAAGCTAAATATCTAGGGGCACTGTCGATAAACCTTCAAAAACCACATTACCACCATACGCGGAAAAGCTACCGGCATATTAAACTCACTATCCCCACTTTTTCTTGGCTCTAAACTTTCACTCAGCAATAAAATGCTTCTATATAACGCATGCGTATTACCTGTCATTACTTATGCCTGTCCAATCTGGGGTTGCACTGCTAACACTAATATGGATTTCCTTAAACGTTGTTACAATAAAAACCTTCGTCTTATTCGTAATGGTTCCAGATACCTCCGTAACTCTACAATCAGAAACGATCTTAAAACTGTTTCACTCGTAAACCGCATCAAATTTCTCTCCCGTAAATTCTACGGTAATTTTTATAAAGTCCCCAATGAAATAATGTATAATTTACCTGACTAAGACATTCGCGAACCTATTAATAGAAAAAAACTTCGCTGCTCTACTATACTTGCAGAGTAGACCTTTTGGTGCTAATACTTTTAACTTCATTTTTGTCTTTAAAAAAAAAACCTTAAAATCTGAGCATTTCCTTTAATACATAAAAAAAAAATCTCATGTATTTTTTAAATACAGCTATACTACATTTTATCTTTTATTTTTTAATGTATGGCAATGAGAATCGCCTTTTTTTATAGTTCACTTTACCACTCAAAATACATTTGCAAACGTATGTTGTTCCATTTCAGTAAAACATAGTTATTATATACATCTATCTCTCTTCATTCACAAATTATTTTCGCTTTGTCGTCTTCCTAAATACGTTCACGCAAGCCTATCTTCTTTCTCAATTAAATGTTTAATGCTATTTCTTTTCTAGTGGACATGTCGCGCCATCTATTGCATTTTCTACGCTCTAATTGTTATTTTCAAGTTCATACCCTGTTATGCACTAGACAATGGACATTTGGCGCCATCTCTCGCATCTTTTACGCACTATATTGCTATTTTTAAGTTCTAATACGCTGTAAAGCACTAGACAGTAATATTTCGCACTTTTTTTACATTCTTTTAAACTTTTTTTGTTACCTTATATTATTATAAACTTTCTCGCATTGCAATATTTCGCAATGACTGTAATTTATCGCATTTTATGCTTTCTTTTACATATTTTTTGGTACTTTAAATTATTTTAAACTTTTTTTAACATGGCTGTCTTAAGATGTAATATACAACTACCCATAAACTGGGAGTGGAGTTATTATTAACTGGGTATCTCTTTGAAGCATTATTCAGTTTCGCTGTTTAGAGTAGGGATATTCTGCCAACCGCCTTTAATCCCCCGTAAACAAATACAAATAATGGCTATTCTTTCTTCCGTTGAAAGCTTTCTGTCAAATCATTTGCAAATAATTTTGATTTAAAACCTATTTCTGAAAAAGGAATAGACACTTTATAAGTACCCAGTAACATGTATTAAAAAACTAGAATTAGTGACTATGTTAAAATGTACATAAAAGTAAAGTCATTCAATGAGATATGGCTATTATTAACAATGTTGCTAATCTGACTATCTCTCGAGAAATACTAATGTGGTAAGTTTCCTGTCAAATTTAAGAAGAGAAAATAACAATTTCTGTAGACGTTGAATTTTCTCTTCGATGACTGCAAGATGTTGGAGAACACAAAGAAATAGTTCTCAGTTGATTGTTACTCCATCTTTTGGAGGCAGAAAACATCCTGGAAAGAAAAATACACAATGAAACAAAACAGTACAAAAAATTGTGTTATCTTTACTTCGACAGCTTCAAATCGGATTCTGTGTTTTTTGCTGGATATAAACTTTATGTTTAAAACAATGAGTTTGTGGTCTGAAGAAAATAATCAGTCTGTGTTTAAACTAAAAACCACAGCTGTGTATTTTTCTCGTTCCTTCAACTTTCCAAGCCGCCTGACCATTAACAATACTACCATTCCTTGGTCAGATAAAGCTAAATATCTAGGGGCACTGTCGATAAAAGACTCACCTTCAAAAACCACATTACTACCATACGCGGAAAAGCTACCGGCATATTCAACTCACTAGCCCCACTTTTTCTTGGCTCTAAACTTTCACTCAGCAATAAAATGCTTCTATATAACGCATGCGTATTACCTGTCATTACTTATGCCTGTCCAATCTGGGGTTGCACTGCTAACACTAATATGGATTTCCTTAAACGTTGTTACAATAAAAACCTTCGTCTTATTCGTAATGGTTTCAGATACCTCCGTAACTCTACAATCAGAAACGATCTTAAAACTGTTTCACTCGTAAACCGCATCAAATTTCTCTCCCGTAAATTCTACGGTAATTTGTATAAAGTCCCCAATGAAATAATGTATAATTTACCTGACTAAAACATTCGCGAACCTATTAATAGAAAAAAACTTCGCTGCTCTACTATACTTGCAGAGTAGACCTTTTGGTGCTAATACTTTTAACTTCATTTTTGTCTTTAAAAAAAAAACCTTAAAATCTGAGCATTTCCTTTAATACATAAAAAAAAAATCTCATGTATTTTTTAAATACAGCTATACTACATTTTATCTTTTATTTTTTAATGTATGGCAATGAAAATCGCCTTTTTTTATAGTTCACTTTACCACTCAAAATACATTTGCAAACGTATGTTGTTCCATTTCAGTAAAACATAGTTATTATATACATCTATCTCTCTTCATTCACAAATTATTTTCGCTTTGTCGTCTTCCTAAATACGTTCACGCAAGCCTATCTTCTTTCTCAATTAAATGTTTAATGCTATTTCTTTTCTAGTGGACATGTCGCGCCATCTATTGCATTTTCTACGCTCTAATTGTTATTTTCAAGTTCATACCTTGTTATGCACTAGACAATGGACATTTGGCGCCATCTCTCGCATCTTTTACGCACTATATTGCTATTTTTAAGTTCTAATACGCTGTAAAGCACTAGACAGTAATATTTCGCACTTTTTTTACATTCTTTTAAACTTTTTTTGTTACCTTATATTATTATAAACTTTCTCGCATTGCAATATTTCGCAATGACTGTAATTTATCGCATTTTATGCTTTCTTTTACATATTTTTGGTACTTTAAATTATTTTAAACTTTTTTTAACATGGCTGTCTTAAGATGTAATATACAACTACCCATAAACTGGGAGTGGAGTTATTATTAACTGGGTATCTCTTTGAAGCATTATTCATTTTCGCTGTTTAGAGTAGGGATATTCTGCCAACCGCCTTTAATCCCCCGTAAACAAATACAAATAATGGCTATTCTTTCTTCCGTTGAAAGCTTTCTGTCAAATCATTTGCAAATAATTTTGATTTAAAACCTATTTCTGAAAAAGGAATAGACACTTTATAAGTACCCAGTAATATGTATTAAAAAACTAGAATTTATGACTATGTTAAAATGTACATAAAAGTAAAGTCATTCAATGAGATATGGCTATTATTAACAATGTTGCTAATCTGACTATCTCTCGAGAAATACTAATGTGGTAAGTTTCCTGTCAAATTTAAGAAGAGAAAATAACAATTTCTGTAGACGTTGAATTTTCTCTTCGATGATTGCAAGATGTTGGAGAACACAAAGAAATAGTTCTCAGTTGATTGTTACTCCATCTTTTGGAGGCAGAAAACATCCTGGAAAGAAAAATACACAATGAAACAAAACAGTACAAAAAATTGTGTTATCTTTACTTCGACAGCTTCAAATCGGATTCTGTGTTTTTTGCTGGATATAAACTTTATGTTTAAAACAATGAGTTTGTGGTCTGAAGAAAATAATCAGTCTGTGTTTAAACTAAAATTTTTTGCTTCATAGAATACAATGACTTCTTTTCTTTCTTAACTCTTATTTTGTGTGTGATTAAGTTAACCTTTTCAAGGGCAAAGTAATGATATTGGAAAACACAAAGAAATAGTTCTCAGTTGATTGCTACTCCATTACATTTGAGGCAGCAAAGATATTGGAAAGAAAAGAAACAGAACAAAAATATTCTGTTACCTTTTGTTCGACTGTTTCAAATTGGATTTTGTGTTTTTTGCTGGATATAAAACTTTATGTTTAAAACAATGCATGACTGTTCCGAAAAAAATAATCAATCTGTGTCTCAACCAAAGTTTTCTGCTTCATAGAATACAATTATTTCTTTAAAAAATAAACTATTATTTTGTGTGTGATTACGTTAACCCTTTCAGGGGCAAAGTTATTCTGTTGCTAAAGGGTGGAAATGATTTAATGAAACCAGAATTTACGAACGAATTGGTTTGAAAACAAAAACAAGTTCTTTCATTCGCGTGCATTAAAAAAGCTAAATATTGTATTAAAAATAAGTTCTGGGTGCCATTTGATAATTTGGGATTAAAATTATGTGGTACATAATTGAATATTGCAGCCTTTAAAAGGGTTAAAATTTTTCATATATACAAAAAAAAAACTCCCTTAATCCCCGTACATGACCACAAACAATGGCTATTTTTTCATGCGTTGAAAATTTTCTACAAAATCACTTGCAAAGAAAGTTGATTTAGGAAGTATCTCTCAAAAATATACAGACACGTTATAACCACCCTGCATAACGCATTAAAAAAATTAGAATTTATGACTATGATAAAATGTCAGTATCAATAAACTCATTTGAGGGGGTAGGGGCAAGAAAGGGCCAAGCCACATTTTTGAACTTCTGAGGTATTTCAATTTGAAAATTTGATCGAATACTCAAATCAAGATATATATCCTAAAGTTTTTTCGCCAACGGCTTAGTAACATTTCATATATTCTGAGTAACAGTATGTCATTACTTTAATGATATTGCTATTACGTTTTTTGTATATCAGCTATCGTCATTGGGGGCATAAACATCTGGGGCAAAAACGAAACCTGTCACATAGGCTGCCACCAAGTGACATTAGAAACAAATTATACGTTGGATATTATAATTTACAATATTAAGCAGCAGATTACAGTGTTAGATTTATTTCACCAAAAATGTGGCTTGACACTTTCTTGTCCCGATCCCATCATTTAATGATATAAAACTATTAGTAACATTGTTCTGAATCAGACAATCTTTCGAGAAATACTAATATTGGAAGTTTAATGTCAAATTTAAAAAGGGAAAATACGAATTTCGTTAGATGTCAATTTTTAGGTGCGTTCGTAATTATATAAATATGTAGCACCTATAGTCGTCTTTTGGTGCTACCGACTGTCTGTCCGTCCGTCCGCATATAACACTGCAAAAACTACCCAACCGAATTGTTTGAAATTTAATATATATAATCTTTGCAGAATTTTATCTTGTCATTTCAAATTGTATGAATGTCGAATCAAAACTTAAAAAGATATACCGATGGGTGAAAAAAACAATACGAACACCCATGAAAAAGAGTTAAAGGGCAATATCTAGAAAAATATATGAAGAATTATCCTGAAATTTCAGGCATGTAAACAGCACTGTTGCTGTCATATATTTCCATGAATTTTTTTTACAAAAACCCCATTGGGGACCGTCAACAAATTGATGAAAAACGAATATATTTTGAATTACCCTGTAAAAAGTAATGCCCCTTAAGCATTGAAACTTTAGAACATGATTAAGAGGCTTATTGTAATAAACTGTGTTCATTTTTATGAGTACAACATATGTACCCATATATAAATTAAGGTTTTTATAAAAACAATCCCGAATTTCACCAAGTTCTTTGCTTATAATTTGCAGAGTTCTTAATATAAAAGAATGTTATTTTCAGAAAATATGACTAACAACATTGTACACAATACCCCGTAATCAGAAATAAAAAATAATAAATATTGGATTAAAAAAGTGCAGGTTTAAGAAATAATGTTTCACTGCGCACCCGCGAATGTTATCAAAATGTAATGTGCATAATATTTTACCCAAGTACATAAAACAACTTTTCTAAATGTCTCAAAAACATAGCTTGAAAATTCTAAAAGTGGTCATCCATAGAATAAGCTCGAAATTTGTTGTTCCCAAAAAGAAGCAAAAAGATCAGGGGCTGTATCCAAATGATGACAAGTAGACAAGTATTTCTTAAGAAATATTTCTCAATTTGTCATACTTTGGATCCAACCCCTCATATTTTTTCTACATTTTAGTAACAACGGATTTCGAACTTATTCTATAGACGATCACTTTCAGAATTTGAAGTATTGTTTTTGAGACTTTCGTAAAAGTTGCTCTATACATTTGGGTAAAATATTATGTACATTATATTTAGATAACATTCGCGCATGCGCAGTGAAACATTTATTAATAAACCTGCTTGTTTTTCATCCAATATTTATTATTTTTTATTTCTGATTGCGGGGTGTTGTGTACAATGTCGTTAGTAATATTTTCTGAAAAAAACATTCTTTTATATTAAGAACTCTGCAAATCATAAGTAAAGCACTTGGTGAAATTCGGGATTGTTTTTATAAAAATCTTAATTTCTCTATGGGTATATATGTTGTACTGATGCAAATAAACACAGTTTATCACAATAAGCCTCTTAATCATGTGCTAAAGTTTCAAAGCTTAAGTGACATTATTTTTTACAGGGTTATCCAAAAGATATTAGTTTTTCTACAGTTTGTTGACGGCTCCCAATGAGGTTTTTGGAAAAAATGTTCAAGGAAATACAGGACGTCAACTGTGCTGTTTACACGCGTGAAGTTTCAGGATCATTCTTCAAATATTTTACTAGATATTGTTTTTTTCACCCTTTTTCATGAATGTTCGTATTATTTTGTCACCCATCTGTAAGTAAAAATTTTCTTTATTCTATTAAGTCCTGTGATACGTTAATCTATATAATAAAAGCGCAAGTCATGTGACTGGGGAAAACAAATACGGGCTAACCACTTCTTTTTTTCATATGCCAAGCGGCCATTTTTATTCAAAATTATTTTTTGGAATAAAATTGCATAAAAGTTACATTTTCAGAAAGATCGTTCAAAAAAATTGTCTGCTTGAGAGATGAGTTACATTTAAAAATGTATTGATTCATAGATAACTTCAGTAGAAATTAGGTTTACAGCCGAATTTTGCAATCCATTAAAGTAAATAAACACAAGAAATTCGTTAATCATGAGTTATAGAAATATTAAACAATGGAGGTAATCGTTCGCAAAGCAAGATAACCATGGTGATTTTTGCAGTGCTGTCTGGTGTCGAAAAAAAAATTCGCATATGTAAACGTTGCATGCATAATAAGAAATACAAAAGCATGCTTATTTCGCTCATAAAAGACGATATAATTCATTTCACTGAAATAATGACGATTTTTTTTTTTTACATTGTAAAACTAGTTATAATACGAACGCACATCGTTTGTCACGTTTAACGTACAATTTCAAAGGTAGTTTTTTTTTTCGTACAAGATGCTGTAAAATACAAAAAAATAATTCTCAGTTGATTGCCACTATCTTTTTGAGGCAGCAATGATACTGGAAAGAAAAAAAACACAATGAAAGGAAACAGAAAAATAGATTGTGTTATCTTTTGCTCCACTGCTTCAAATCGGATTTTGTGTTTTTCTCTGGATATAAACATTATGTTTAAAAGAATGCATGACTGGTTAGAAGAAAATAATCAATCTGTGTCTCAACAAAAGAATTCTGTTTCATAGTATACAATGACTTATTTTCTTTTTTAACTGGTATTTTGTGTTTGAGTAAGTTAACCGTTTCAAGGGCAAAGTAATGAAGTTGCTAAAATGAGGAAATGATTGAATGCGGATGACACCTGAATTTACGAACGAATTGATTTGAAAATAAAAAAGTTATTTCTTTCAGGTAAATTTCAAAAGCTACATTTTCTTAAGAAATTCCGGGTGCCATTTGGAAGTTAGGGATTAAAATTCAGTGGTATATTTTAAATACCACTGCCTTTAAAAGGGTTAAAATTTATCACATATACAAAAAAAGAAAACTAAATCCCCCTTCAATTCCCGTAAACGACCAAAAACAATGGCTATTATTTCTTCCGTTGAAAGCTTTCTATGAAATCACTTGCAAAGAACTTTGATTTAAAATCTATTTCTCAAAAAATGTATAGATACTTTATACACAGTATATATATTCAAAAATTAGAAATTTTCATTATGGTAAAACATAAGTAACAATAAAATCATTTAATGAGATAAGGATATTATTAAAAATATTGCTATTCTGACAATCTTTCCAGAAATACTAATGTCGTAAGTTTACTGTCAAAGTTAAGAAGGTAAAATAAGAATTTCTGTAGATGTCGATTTTTCTCTTCGATGTGTGCAAGATATTGGAAAACCCAAAGAAACAGTTCTTACTTGATTGCTACTTCATCTTTTTGATGCAGCAAAGACATTGGAAAGAAAAATACACAATAAAAACACGTCAAAAAATTGTGTTATCCTTTTGTTCGACTGCTTCAAATGAAATTTTGTGTATTTTGCTGGATATAAACTTTATGTTTAAAACAATGCATGACTGGACCGAAGAAAATAATCAATCAGTGTTTAAACAAAAGTTTTCTGCTTCATGGAATACAATGATTTCTTTTAAAAGAAATAAGTATAAAAGTAAAAATGGGTTTTCTTTTAAATACTCTTTTAGAAACATGCAATGTTTATCTTCTTTCTTTAATGTACATTATAAAAGCTAAATTTTATTACAAAATTCGGAGTGTCATTTGGCAGTTGGGAATTAAAATTAAGTTATATATATATATATATATATATATATAATATACCACTGCTCTTGAAAGTGTTGAAATGTATCATATATACAAAAAAAAATGAAAATATTTTATTTTTTTTCAGAAATTATTATTTAGATTTCAATTTTACATTTTAAGTTCGCTTGTTACTTGTGAATACGCACTGTAAAAAATGACCAATGTTTCTTATTTTATGAAAATATACTATAACCACGAACGAAAATGTAATATAATCTTCTGAGTTATCCGAAATTACAAATAGCGTGTTCCATTGCCTTTTGAATCCCCAGAAACCAATACATTTCCAAAATTTAAAGAATTATTTAGAAAAACAAAGTATTTTTCGCTGCCCGTATTTTTCAGAAACGTTTCAAAAGGGTTTTTATAGTGTATTAATTAGTGTCTTCAGCCTGGAATACCTGGTTTTCGAATGGTATCCATTCTCAAGTAAACATTTTCATGCTCAAAAAATATGTTTAACAGACAAACGTGCAAAATTAACAGCGTTAACAATAACATTAAAATTAAGATTATTTCTTTACTCTTTCATGTATAAATTAACTTATGCGGCTGAAAACGTTTACTTGAGAATGGATGACATTCAAAAAACAGGTATGCCAGGCTGAGGACACCAATTAATACACTATAACAACCCTTCGGAAACGTTTTTGAAAAATTCAAGCAGCGCAAAATACTTTATTTTTATAAATAATTCTTTAAATTTTGGAAATGTATTGGTTTCTGGGGATTCAAAAGACAATGGAACACGCTATTTGGAATTTTGGATAACTTAGAAGATTTTATTATATTTTCGTCCGTGATTATAGTATATTTTCATAAAATAAGAAACATTGGTCATTTTTTACAGTGCGTTTCAATGAGTGTGAATTTACAATAG
Source organism: Maratus michaelseni (assembly GCA_963931845.1). Classification (NCBI taxonomy): domain Eukaryota; kingdom Metazoa; phylum Arthropoda; class Arachnida; order Araneae; family Salticidae; genus Maratus; species Maratus michaelseni. Next base: position 209,499,309 of record OZ007600.1, on the reverse strand, counting down.
AAATGGATTTTCTCGTTTTTAGGTGTATTCGTAATTATATAAATACGTAGCACCTATAGTCGTCGTCTTGGCCGTTCGTCAGTTCGCATAAAACAGCGCAAAACTACCGAACCGAATAGTTTGATATTTAATTTATACACTGTAAGAAAATTCTGTAACCTCACTAATTATTTCCAGGAACGTTCCGTGTTTTCATAAGTTTCTATCAGATTCCTGAGAAAAACAAGTCTCTTTCGCATATAGTTTCCTGAATTCAGGGATTAAGCTTTATTTTACGTGGCAACGTCTCTGCTATTAGCTTTCGCCCTCCGCCATCTTGGCTCCCTTGCACCAAAGCTTACAGCAGCCTTGAGTTAAAAAATATATTATTGAAAGATATATCTTAGGAAATGAAAACTTTCCCGAAAATGTTTTGCGGAAGTGAGACGGTAATCTAATCATCTGCGGAAGACGAACAATGAATAAAACAGCCATACTGGACACCTGGTCAAAAACCTGCCATTTTATTCTTTCAACTACAAGCCGGTAGACGTACGTTCTTTTGGCTAGTGAAAATATTTTAAAATATTATTTAAACCTAATTTCATGCAATAATTAGTCAAGTGGTAACTGAGCTGGCTTTGCGAGGTGTTGTATATATTTACTCCATTGTCACTCGGTCGCTTTTTAGCTTTATTTCATTAATTGTGCTTGGTTCTTGGATTATAATCTTCTTACGATTCCCCAGAAAAAGAGTTGGATAACAAAAAAAGGTATGTACGTAATTTAATATAATTAACAATATTTTTAATCAGTAATTAATGGAAAATTTTTCACAATTCTGTGGGGTTTTTTCCCTTTAAGCTACAAGCTTTTAATTTCTACAATCTAAAATTACAAAACATTACAAACTGTTTAAAAGTATTTTTTTTTTTCATGCTTCTGACTTTTAAAGTTGTTTATGAACTTTTTGTACCAAATAAAATCCATAAATGGGAGTGTAAAATAATAATAATAATAATAATGATAATGATAATAATAATAATAATAATTATTATTATTATTATTATTACTTTTATAATTTGATGCATACATTGAGAGCAAAAGAATGTAAGTGTATAAAATACTTTTTCTGTTCTATTAAAAATAACCCGACAATCTGAAAAAAAAAAGAGAGTTAAACTTATATTGCAAGGATTATAATATATTTTAAAATGTACATTTACTCATATATGAAAAATATTACTATGTTTGTATATTTGAAGTATGCCTGCTTTTTAAAAGAAATTAAAAATTATTCTTCAAAAGATTAACTTTTTCGAAAAAAAAAAAACACGATAGAACAACATTGTTTGAGCATTTTAAGATAACCTGTATTAAAAATTCTGTATTTAAACGAGTAAGAAAATAAATATGTTGTTCTCAATGTAAGCAGTGATTAAAAAGATACTTTAAAGTGGTCTATCTCAAAAGTTAAAAACGTACTTTGTTTAAATAGGGCAGAACAGTTTTATAAAATTAGTTAATGTTTCTACCTGCAATCTTTGTGAATTTATTATATTAAAACTGAACCTAAATTTGTGTATATTTTAGCAAAATTTCTGTTTAAAAATAAAGTTAAACAGGTTGCATATTTTTTTTTCGGATTTTACCTATGCTTTTTTTTCTGTGTTTGGAATTATAAAAAAAATTGGCCCAATCTTAAAACATACATGTAATCTCTGAACCCATAAACTAATTTTTAATGTATTTCATGAATTTTCAAAATATTTAACTTAAAAAAGAAAACATTATACAATTTTTGAATGAAACAACATATATTTATCTTAAAAACAAGTTTATTTTTAACATCAAACTATATTTTGTAAGAAAAAATTTAAATACAATGACATTAAAAAAAAAAATTACAGATTTTGATGGTATAATTAAACAAATATGCTTATAAGATAAATATTAAAATTTAAAAAATACTTTTTATGTTAAATATTTTAAAATATTCTTAAAACCCACAAATATTACTTTGCAAAACTTTTAAGCTAATTAAATTGTGAGCTACATATCAACAAAAATCATATTGCTGTATCAGAAACATCCCTGAAATATACAGGCTGTTTCCTTATATTTTCAAGTACTATTACTGGCTTTCTGCGGGACTTTTCTAAATTCTTAAAGAATGTTCTTGGTTTTCATCAGGAAAATGACAGGAAGTGAACACGTCTAAAAAATTTTTTGGAAGATTGCTGATTTATTCCAGGAAGGTTACTGGATTTTACTAAGAAGATTTTAGTATGTTCATGGTTGTTTCCAGGAAGGTTACCGACTTAAACCTGGAACCTTTCTGAAGAATTGAGAAACCTTACCACTATAATTCCAGGAAAGTTACTGACTTTTAATATTAACTTTTCTGAATTCTTATAAAAGTTTTCTATTTTTTGCCAAAATTGTTACTGGTATAAATTAGGCACATTAGCTGCCCATTATTTTCCAGGAACGTTCCTGAATTTTTTTTTTACATTGTATAATCCTTGGAGAATTTTGTAAAGTCATTTTAAATTTTATGAAAATCGAATAAAAACTTTAAAAAATTGTAATATAAGTTATCTTTATTCTATTAAATCCTATCATACGTAATTATTTCAATAATTCCCATGATAGGTAATGACCCTAGGTTGCAACGGTGATTACGTCCTATTTAAGATGGAGTCGTATTATTTCTGTATTACTGAATTTAAAAACCGAATTTGTATACTAAAATTGTTTAATTATAGCAATTCTATAATCTAGCAACCCTTTTTTGGATAGATGGTTCCGGAAAAATAGATATTAAATGGAAAAATAATCTAATTATGTATTTTATGTTCTGAAATTTTCAAAGCTATGCTCATTACAATTTCCGTAAAATGTCAACAAAAGATAAAATGATGCCAACGTAAGATGTACTTATTTTATTACGGAAATGAATCATATCATAATAACATACGATATAATTTATTTCGCTGAAATAATAACAGTACGAACGCACCTCATTTCTCACGTTTGACGTAGAATTTCCAACTTGTTTTTCTAGATATATACTACGTTATTATTTAAATATTATACTATTCAAACCTTGGATCTCTTGGCTGCAACTGCCATGCTCTACGAACTGAGCTATCCCGGTCGAATCTGGAGGACATAATTCATCCAGTTAACCTTATTGATAAACATCTGGTCTGATATTTTAATCAGCTCAACAGAATAGATGACAGGTAATGGAACTCCAGTAAACGCTGAGTACGAGATTACACTAGATTAATTTTAACACAATTATTCAAACTGGTAAAGAAATCATACGAGTTGTATCAGCCAAAAGATCCCAGGTTGAAATCCTGGCCCGGACATTTTTCGTCCAGTTGGAAAATTACAACTCGTATGATTTCTTTACCAATTTGAATAATTGTGTTAAAATTAATCTAGTATTATACTATTCGTTTCAGAATGGTAGTAAAGAATGGTATCAGAATGGCTACAGAAATTTGCCATTTTGAAGATGGCGTTCAGAATGGTATTTATCCTAAGAAAAAATATATTCTACTTATTTTCTTAAAATATAACTCTTTGGGAAAATTGTCTCTGTACTTGTAAGCGTCTTTCTTCGATTAACTAAAGGTGTTTTTAGCATTATTCCTGAACGTCACGTTTAATGAGATAGTCTTTTGAAATATTTCTAACGATTCAGAGTAACGTCCATTGAAATACTCCATCTTTAATGAACTACCAGCATCGCATAATCGTATTAGAATTCTTAAAATAACCTAATTTGTTGGACATTTCAAATTTGTCTCGTCAGAATTTTAGGTACAGCAATTAATGCAAAGCGAAAGTTTCAGAAGAAGTTGAATTACTTTCGATACAGAATGCATGATAATGTTTTAATTTCATCATTTCTATAAGAGAAATTTTTCTGAAAGCTGAATTTTATTACAAAATTATAGGTGCCATTTTAAAATTGGGAATTAAAATTAAGTGATATATAGAGGGTGAAAGAGGATGAAAACTTATCATAGAACATGGGGTCGCAAACCACGTTTAGTGGGAGAAAATCGCAAATTTATTATGAAGGGTGTGACGTCGAGTGGAAGAAAAAGGGAAAATAATAAGTAGAAAAAACATTTGTATGACGTCAAGCATGATTACAATGCACTGCGGTTCAACGTCAGAAAGGACACGATGACACATTTGTATAGAAATTGTTCGAAGTTGCGACTACGAAGGTCATTGTACAGCCGACACTGACGGACGAAGGATTGCCGGACGCGTTAAAACATATTCCTATAAAAACAGCTCGTCGTCTCCTTCCTGACGTTGAACTGTAATGCATTGTAATCATGTTTTACGTCAAATACATGTTTTTTCTATTTATTATTGGCCCTTTTTTGTTCCACTCGTCGTCACAGCCTTCATAAATATATTTGCGATTTTCTTCCCTTAAACGTGGTTTGCTACCCCATGCTCTATGGTGAGTTTTCATCCTTTGATGCCTTCTATCACCCCTCTTAATTTGTCGGTCGAATGTTGGAACACCCTGTATAATATATTACTGTCTTGAAAAGTGTTAAAATGATATCATGTATAACAAACAAAATGATTTTTTTCTTTTTTCAGTATTTAACATTTAGCTCATTGGTTAAGTGTAAAGGGAGAAACGGGGGTTAATACCCCACCTTAATTTATTCAGAATTATCCAATTATCTGCAAATTTTGCATATAGGTTCATTGTGATAAGGTGCTTCTCTGATTAGTTTTGGGGGTTCATTGGTTAAATATAAAAGGGGAAGGGATGCTAAACCTCCCTTAATATATTCTCGATTTGTTTATTTTTCGAGGGGCATTATTCTTTGAAATAAGCGTATAATATACAATTAATGTGAATAGCCTTTGAGCTCAATGCCCTCCGTTTAACTGGGCACTTTTCGTTTTATGTCTCTATTTTCTTTCGTTGTCAAAATGCTTCTAAAATATGTGCTTAATATGTAATTTTATGTGTTAAAATCTTAGCAAAACTGAAAAAGATTTTACCACTTCACATAAAATTAAGTACATATTTTAGAAAAAATTAGACAATAAGAAAAAAAGAGACATCCTTTAAGAAGTGTACACAGAAAACAGAGGTCAAAAATATTAATTTATTGAAGAGATATTTTAAATATAGGAATGCATCCTACGCCCATAGTATTAACTTTAACCAGGGGAATCGGGAAATTCCCTCACGAGGAGCCATAATTTCCTATTTCCAATTTCGCATCATCATGTGTTCTCTACCATATACTTCTTGTACTCTGATTTTTACTCATATTCATCATTGTGTCACCATACTACAGTATTTTATGTGCTTACTTCAAGGCAGTCTCTCCATCTTTTTGATAAGTGCTTGTGATAAGTGTCTTTTTGATATTACATCATTTCTACTGTTAGAAACTATCGGACCGTCATTTACCATTGTGTTATCGTCATTGTTTTATCATCCACTGCCCAATGTTTATCTACTGCATACCACCACGCCCACTGTCGTGCTTACCGGCAGAGTCAGTTTCGGCTAAATTTTGTATTTTTTTAATACCCGAATAAAGGGGACCGGCAGGGACATCCATTCTCTATAGACTTGGTTTCCTAGTCTAAGCAATCTCTCTCGGACAGTAAGAATTATTTAAAATATATATTTAGGCATAAAAGGTAGAATTTAAATAAATACTAGTAGATGGTTGTAATTTTTAACAAGTTGGAAATTGTACGTGAAACGTGAGGAATGAGGTGCGTTCGTACTAGAACTAGTTTGCATTTGTACTAGTTTGTACTAGTACTAGTTCGTACTAGTTTTATAAATATTCAGATTTTGGTGCAAAAGATGTTACACTCTTATGCAAAAATGCATGAACACAAAATTTATTTTATGTGCAGATTTTCATATTATAGATATTAATTTTGTTTTATGAAAGTGAATTTCAATACACTTTTACAAACAATTAATTACAATTATATTACATTAAAATTATACTATGCGCAAATATCCAATACAAGACAGTGTAAAAAAAATCATCGTTATTATTTCAGTGAAATGAATTATATCGTCTGTTATTAAGATATGATTAATTTCCGTAATAAAATAATTACATTTTAAGTTGGCAAAATTTTATCTTTTGTTGATATTTACTGAAAATTCCATTGGGAAACTTAAGCCTAGCTTTGAAACTTTCAGAACCTGAAATTCATATTTAGACTCTTTTTCCATTTAATATCTATTTCTTCGCAAACATCTATCCAGAAAATTGTCGGTAGATTATAACATTGTTATAATTGAACAATTTTAGTACACAAATTCCGTTTTTAAATTCAGTAATACGGAAATAATAGAACTCCATCTTAAATAGCACGTAATCACCATGGCAACCTAGAATCATTAATTACGTATGGTAGGATATAATAGAATGAAGAAAACTTTTATTAATATGTTTTTAAGTTTTGATTCAATTTTCATAAAATTTGAAATGACTCGACAAAATTTTGCAACGATTATATATATTAAATTTCAAACCATTCGGTTGGTAGTTTTTGCGTTCTTACATGTGGACAGACGGACAGACGGATGGATCAGACGACGATTATAGATGCTACGTATTTATATAATTAAGAACGCATCTAAAAATGAATAATGAACTTTTTTGCAGTTTTAATTAATCTAATGTATTTCGCCATTTAACTATAACTTCTAGGGTGATTTTTTGGAATCTTTTTGCAATCGTTAAACTGATGTTCGACAGTACATTATTTTTTAATCATTCTACGATTCGTTTCAGAACAATAGTCAATATACAGTGTCTGAAAAGTCTGGAAATGATCAAATAACTCGAGAAATATACATCAGATTGAAAAACGGCAAAATGCATGTTCAATATTTTTGAAAAATCTATTTAGAGATATGAAAGTTTCCCCCCCCAACTTTGCCCAAAGGGGGGAAAGGGAAGCAACTTTGAAATGTTAAATGATGACCCCCCTTTTTTATTGCAGATTCGGATTCTACGGGAAAAAAATACGTAACTTTTGTATTGAACATTTTCTTAGAAACATTGTAGATGGCGCTGTAATCGAGTGCAATGCTGTGAGAATCGTTACCATTGCAATGTCTGGAAACGCTCGAATAACTCGAAAAATATACCTCGTATTGAAAAACGGGAAAATGTATGTTCAATAGTTTTGAAAAATATATTTACGGATATCATAGTTGCCATTTTCCTAATATATTAAACCTGTATTTTTCCGTTTATCAATCTGATGTAGCTTTCTCGAGTTATTCGAGCGTTTCCAGACATTGCAATGGTAACGATTCTCACAGCATTACACTCGATTACAGCGCCATCTACAATGTTTCTAAGAAAATGTTCAATAAACAAGTTAGGTATTTTTTCCCGTAAAATCCGAATCTGCAATAAAAAATGGGGGAAATCATTTAAGATTTCAAAGTTGCCACCCTTTCCCTCCCGGGGGGGACAAAGTTGGGGGGGGGGAACTTTGATATCCCTAAATAGATTTTTCAAAAATATTGAACATGCATTTTGCCGTTTTTCAATCCGATGTATATTTCTCGAGTTATTTGACCGTTTCCAGACTTTTCTTACACCCTGTATATCCTAAGAAAATATATTCTATTTTTTTTTCTTAAAATATAATTTTTTGGAAAAAAAATTCTCTATACTTCTAAGTTACCTTTCTTTGAAATCGATTAATTGAAGGTGTGATTAGCGTTATTTCTGAACGCCAGATTCAATGAGTTAATCTTTTCCCACAATTCCGCGTAAATTCCATTGGAATACTCCATCTTTAATGAACTACCAACATTGCTTAACCGAATTGGAATTCTTAAAATAACCTTATTTGTTAGGCATTCAAATTAGTCTCGTTAGTATTTTAAACATAGCAATTAATTCAAAACGAAAGTTTCTAAAGAAGTTTAATTACTTTCTAAGCGTAATGCATGTTAAACTTTTAATTTCATCATTTCTATAAGAAAACTTTTTCGACCAGTATTATTTATTGCATTTTGAATAAATTCTATATGTATTTTTTAACAAACGACTAGTTGACCCGCCCGGCGTTGCCCGGGCCCGTGATAAAACCTTAAATGAACCCCAAATAAAAAATTACTGATAATTAGTGACAAATGTACTTGCTCATAACACTGTTAATTAGGAATAAATGTGCTCGTGAGAAAACATTAAAAATAAGCTTTTGCTGTCCAAACCCTTTGAAATTTTTAATGGTATAAATATAAAGGTTTTACAGTCCGTGTAAAAATTACGTCAAAAATACAGTTATCGGGTTGTAAAATAAATATGTTTTCTTCCCGGAAAAACGACCCATTTTAGATTCTGTAGAAGGGGAGAGCTCTCCCCCCCATTTCCCTTTCCATTCCTGCCTTCAAAAAAAAAAAAGCGCCTCCCTCCCATTTAAATCCCTCCCTTTCCCTTGTAGTCGCCAATTCCCTTTTGTTCACACCTCTTTCAAATAAATCAGGTGGAAAATGGATGCTCGCTCCGAGAAAGGGAAATAAGCATAGAATTCAGCAGAATTCAGAAGGCGTATTTCCTAACGATAGGGTTGCGAGCAGTGCAGGCCATAGACGAGCTATTCTTTCCACAGCACGCTTGAATTCTATTTCCTTCCTTATTCAACGTTCAAAAAAAGTCGAGGCATGCGTAGAAAGGTCGATTTTGCACTGAAAAATTAAAACTTTTGCTTCTCACTTTAATATATATGATTAATTAGATTTATTAACTTTATTTATTCTTAATCGAATAATTATCAAGAGGGTTTGGCGAGGTGCATACACTCTTTAAAATTTCCGAGGAGTACAGCACCAATATTTCAGAATAGACAATTTCTATTTAATATTTAAATAGCAGAAAATGCAATAGTCTTGTTTAGCCGTAGAATTTGCTATATTTTTCAGTGATTAAACATGTCGAAAAATTACATTACAAAATGTGGTAAATCTATATGCACCCTTAGTTTTGGACTAAAAAATAATTCAAAGCAAAAGTTACGAAATAAAATATAAATCAATAATCATTTAATAAAATTACTAATGGTCATTAAAATACATGTGTAAATTCTTAAAGTGATATAAACAAAACAACAAAAAGGCTTATAAAAACCATTTATTACGATGATTGACATGTTTCGAACGCACAAACGGCGCCAATATCAAGATCTACACGATAAACAAACTATTCTTGCAACCATTAAAAAAAGAAACATGAAAAACATAAACCATGAGATCAAATGTGTAATAAAAGTAGGTATTTAAAAATGGTCAACTGTTAACATGAAAATTAGTATTTCCTTATAGTTTTTTTTTTTCAATTGAAAAACATTTCGTGCCAAATTTTAGGTAATTCAAAAGAGGTTGATTCATTGCATATATTCTCGTTACGCATATGGATTTCTATTGATCCATAGATAATAGATGCGAAATAAAGTCTTGGTGGTTAAATTATTTTACATCCATGTATACGAATACTATATTATAATCACACTACTTAATATTGTAAAGTTTAATTCAGCTTGAAAATTTGTAACAGAGTTGAAAACGCTCTTTCAAAACGTTTAGAAAGGACTCTGTTTTAATGGTAAATTTGCATAAAAAATATTCTTTATTAATTTTTTTTAACATTCTTAAAATACATGGTACAGCCAGATGTTTTGATTTTAGGCATTTGTTGATGTAATAGAAAAACTAGTCGTTGCGGGCCAACGTAATACTTACCCATTATGGATATGCTTAATATAAAATATGAAAATAAAACCTGCGTAAACTATTTATAAAATGCATTGCAATTCGAGTAAAATCGTGACGTGATGACGTCCTAAACTTTAAATGCTCTGTTACTGAATTGCGTAAAAGAAACATCCTTATAACTCCAAAATTGATAATCCTGTTAACTAAAAGTTTACAACGTCGGATTAAGCGTCTCATTTCCAATTAAAATATATCTTTGAATTGAAATTTGAATAAAATACAGGGTCATGAAAAATCAAAGAGTGTGGAAAATAGGATTACAAATATCTCGGCAACTCATTCCCCGATCGACTTCATTCTTTATGCAAAATTTATGTTTTTTTATTGTCTTTTATATTTATTCCTTAAAATAAACAATTTCAAAATTTTTATATACCTTTTATCAGAACGAATAGTTCGAGAGTCCAAACAAAATAGTTCCGGATAATCGAGGTTACTGAAATTCAATAAGCTTCTTTTCATTATTACCCACTAAGAACATACCAAATTTCAAGCCTCTATCTCAACTTGTTCGGGAGATAGAGCGTTTACAGACGCACACACAGCACACGAACGGCAATTTTTTTTTTCTAAAAATATGTTTTTCGGAATCTCCAATGTCTGAAAAAATGTAAATTCGTCAAAATTTTTTTTTTCGATTTTTAAAACGGTTACAAGACATACCCTATACTACGTATGATGGGTAAGTAATAATAGACAGATTTTTCTTCAACTTTGGCAGTGTAAAGAATGTTCTTGATCTCACAATTTCCAGTGAAGATTTGAGTTACAACTTTACCCATGTCACGTCAGCTGCAGGTATACGGAAATAAACCCTAATAGAGGTGGAAGATATTGCAATTCTGCTTTCCTGATGTCCAATTAACAGTCTTTTTCCGAGAGCATATACCCGCAGAGCCGTGGTAGTTGCCTTCCGTGGTCAATGTCCATTATGAGGCCCTCAAGAAACTGAAAAAGAAAATAAATATTTGTGATAGCCTAGCATCATATAAGAACTGGAAATGATCTGTAACTTTTACAAATACCTTTACTTGCTTTGTTAAATACATTTTAAGTAGCTTAGTAAGAGTTACGCAAATGTATATCAATATATAAAAGATTTCATTTAAAAATTCAATAATTTTCTGAATGTTATTTGCTTTTAACATTCACAGTTTGCAACGTAATTTCACGAAACAAAACATTTTAAACAATACGTTAAAGAAATACTGACATTTGAAAAAATTACATTGAATATAAGATGAGATAGGACAGTTTATAGAAAATATTTTATTGCGCATACGTAAAATATATTACTTTTTTCTTAGAATATCATTTTATAACTAATTATATAGAACTTCCATTTACAAACAAAATCAATTGAATATCATCAAAATTCAGACAGTTATTTTATGTCGTGATTTTAAAATTCTACGAGAGGATATTTACTTACAAAAGTGAAAAGATTTAACTATAAATTTTGTTGCACTTGAGAGAAATTAGATATTTTAAACATTAAAATTAACGACTCTTGCACATTTGTAAAAGCATAACAGGATTAAATGATTTTCTTAATATTTAGAAAATTTTTCTGTTGATAAGAGAAAACAGCGAGAATAATTCTATCTAAATGCTTTCCACGTTAATGGATATGCATATTAAATGAACCTTTTGCAAGGGGTTTTCATTATCCTGAGTAATTCCTTTTCCATGAGTTTTATCTCAAACTTAAGTAAAATAATACATTAAAAATTCCATTTTATAAAGTTTTCTTCTCTTGAGAAATATCTTATGAATAATAATAATTCATTAATATGTATCACAAAGGGAATCATAGTAAAGTATTTAGAGATTGTAAGTCTGAAAAATGCTAGAAAAGTACAAACAGAATAGTGATGGGAGATTGTCGATAACTTTACAATCGAGAATAATAATCATCGAAGTAAATAACAATCGAGGTAGTCATTGAATCGTTCATTAATTCTATAATTGAGATGTTCTACAAACGATTGTTTTGTCGAAATTTCTAAAAATCGCGATTGTAAACCTTTCCGATTATTAAATAAAATGTATAAGTACAGACATTTTATAATAAAAGACACTAAAAAGATTAAATTACAGGTCAATACAAACGTTTCGAGCATTTTTCGTACTTCTCATTGGTATACGTACACAATTACACGACACCAGGAAACCAAAACAATAAAAATAGTTAAAAGTACAGTGTAATTAGTACATAATACTCAGCCGGGATCTGGGCAGTTTCATTAATTGGAGATTCAGCTGGAACGGTCAGCCAGTCCTCTAGGAAAACATGGCTACTGCATAATCAACAGTTAGACTTAGCAACTAGCGCACCATCAAAGTCAGAGATATGGTCGTATTCAAGTGCATGAACAACCAATCTTGAGTTCAAAGTACATTTATTAAAAATGTTTATGCTTTTTAACACTTTCCAACCTAGTTGAAAAGTGTTTATGACTTCGGCTTGTCTGCCGTCTGCCGTCTGTCCGTGCTCTAACTCCCGTAAATATGCTTCGATTGTCCTGAAATTTTTGCATGTTATTGTCGTTTACTATAGCATTTTCTCTATTTCAACAGAAGTGTGCAGCACATAGTTTTTTTACAGGGACAGTCAAAAGTATTCCATTACAGTCATTGAGGAATAATCGGTTCAAGCACATTTTGATGACGCTACGTCTTTTAAAACATAATAAAATTGATATATAATTATGAAGCGCATTAAAACATGCTTTTTGTAGAATATGGGGTGCAAAGCATTTATTACTCATTTACAGGGTCAAACAAAAGAATGCTTTTACATATCGTTATATGAGGAAAAAATTTCTTCTGTGTAATTTAGTGATATTTCACTATTTCAAACATAATGAAAATTATATGCATTACTGAGGTGCACTATAAATTGCTCTCTTGTGTACATTGCGTTTATTTACAGGGACACACAAAATATATTGGTTACAGTACATGTGCGATATTTACAATCTATGTGTGATAAATGTACAAATTATCAACTTTGGTTTGCATTTGTAACTTTTTTTTTTCATAGTACGTGTGTGTTTATAAACTCGGTTGACCATATACAGGGCTACACAAGGAAACTAAGGAAGGTAAGTACTTTATACTATGGGCGTGAATTGCTTAAGGGTAGTTTTCATTGTGTTTACGCATTTTTCTGCTGAACTATATTTAGTAGACTAATAGAAGTTTGTGGAATATAAATATATTCATATACAGGGCTACAAAAAAAAGATACATTGTCGTTTATGTTTGGTAATTTCTGCAAATGAATTTTCAGTTGCCTTTTATCTTAATAGGTTGTGTGTACAAAAGTGTTCAGATAATACACAGGGCTGTACAAAAGATTTCGAGTGCATTTCCATCGATTGGCGAAAATTGCTAAATGTGATTATTCTAACGGAATTAAATTTTATCATACTATATATCCACATCTATTGCTCATATACAGGGCCTCACAAAATAATTTGACTACGTTTTTGACTTTGGAAGGTAATTTTGAAAACTGAGGTGTTTAGTGTTTTCTAAACTGTTTACTTACATATCTTCTTTCCCCTTATTTCTAACTGTGAAGTTTCGTTACACTTTTACTATCTGTGTTGGAAAGTGTTTCATAATCTATGCTTGACGCATGATTTTTCGTTCTTGTTAAGTTTCGCACTTAGAGAGTGTTTAGTGTCACCAATGTAGATCTCGACTTGCAGCTTTTGCAACGAATCTTATACACGACACATCTAAGGTCAAATTTTGGATACTGATGTTTATAGTTACTGAGAAAATTACGAATAGTATTCAAAGGCACAAAATCAGTTCTAATAGTAACATTATTGAAAATGGCCGAAATGTTTTGAGATATATTACCATATTAAGGTAAAGATATAGTCCCTTTGATATTGACATGTTGACAAGGATTTCTTCGAGAGTTCCTAAACAATTCTATAACATCAACGTCGTGGATAGTTGTTAAGTCTTTAATTATTAAATATTTTATATATTTCATTATTAAAACTAACTTCGTTATTGCAAAATTTCAATGCTCTGATTTATAATGACATACAGCAATTTTATGTGATACTTGGCTATTAGATTTAATATTTAAATACTGTCCAGAAGAAGTACTTTTCCTGTAAACGGAAGTCTTCAAAATATGAATGTTATTGTTAAATTCTTTCTCGAGCAATATATCAAGGAAAGGGAGTGTTTCATTATTTTCAAACTCAATAGTGAATTGAAATGACGAGGCATTGAATTCGCTTTGCCTAAAACGTCGTTTACATGATCTTGTTCAGCAATTAGAAACACGTCATCCATATACGTCCTCCAAAATTATATTTTTTCACCCGAACTCAGAATAATGCATACATATTATTCTCTAAAGACTGCATAACAATTTCAGCTGCTCTTACGGACAGGGGGGAGCCCATTGCCGTTCCTTTTAACTGCTTATAAAATGTATCCAAACATAAAACAAACTAATTACTGTTCCAAATTAGTGTAACAAACTACAATTTATTTATAATATAAATTCATATACAATTAGTGTTAAAAATATAAAATCATACAAATTCGACGTTCGTTTACAAATACAAGCTGGAACGTGAATACACGTCTTGTGTATGCTACCGAAAACTTTGGGGCCTCTCACTCTAGGCTTGTTTGGATAGATTTTCGTTTAAAAAAATAAAATTATACAAATCCCACAGTATACACTGCTTAAGGCATTGAGGCTCTCAAAATCATGTTCGTTTGGAAATATTTTTGTTAAAAAGTATATAAACAAAACAGACTGGAGCGTGCATAGCACGCTCGGCATACGCTGCCGAAGGCAGTTGAGCCCCAACTCTAGGCTCGTTTTGATAGATTTTCATTTAAAAATAGAAAATCATACAAATTTGAGCACGCCCGCTGACGAAGGCAATGAGGACCTCAACATTAAGTTCGTTTGGAGAGATTTTCGTAAAAAAATATAAAATCTTTCAACACTGATTTTAGATATATTTATGGTTATTATCACTGGCCCGTGCAACACAGGGTGGGTCATCTACTTTTTTAAATAAAAATGTTCGATAGTTATAGTTAATCAATAATATATTATTACATTAAAAAATACTGAATAGTGGTTTTCATTACTTAATTGTTAAATTGATTTTAAAAAATTGGCTATAGAACATCGAACGGAAAGAGGTGTCTGGAGCACACACACACTGCGCCCCTTTGCTTCCCTTATGGGCTGAAAACAACCAACTCGGCCTCTCACTTCGAAAGAACCATCAAGCCAACAATCCAAAGTCGTGTCAACAATTGAAAACTATCAAAACATTCGATTAAAATACCTCGGAATCGTCCAACTCTAAAACAGATACTAAAAGGTGAAGTTTTTTTTTTTTTTTTTTTTTTTTTTTTTAGGTACGTTAAATTGTCAGTATATATATATATATATATATATATATAAACATTTTGGAGCAATTTTTGAACTATTAAGTTAATTTGAATAGAAAAAAGTCAAATTTCATCAGACTATGCTCGCTAATTGTAAAGCTTAAGTAAAATAATGAATTAAAAAATGTTTTTTAACATTTTCTGCTCCTGAGAAATGCGTTATGAATAATACTAGCTGTTTGTTACCCGTGACTTCGTTCACGTAACATTAAATAAAGAATAAATGCATTAATTTAGCAAAACATTTCACTTGATAATTAACAACATATATAATTAACCAAAGCTTTATCACATTTTATAGGAGACCATACCGTATTTCTTTGCTATAGGGGTCTTGACATAACACAGTCTTAAAAAAGTAAAATTTCATGCCAAATAATATATACAATCGCGAAAATGAAACTGCAACTACTGAAAAAAGGAGAACCCAGTAAAATCGTGAAAATCGAGGAATTCCTTTTCGTAAAACGAAAAACAACACTGGCAGAATTCTTCTATACAACAGTGCATTTTAGGTGTTATTTGGTGTACAATTTGTATATGTGTGCATTGCTACATGGGCATTCTTATATTGTTTATTTGCATAGACATATGTTATATATTTCCTACTACATTAACTTGTTTATGTATATTAAATTAAGTGTTTCACACTAAGTGGTGTAAATAGTGAACAAACTGCCTGTGGATTTTATACATTGATAGATATTTCACAAAGATATAACAATCTGATGCGATTCTAAAGTGTAAATAAAGGTTGCTAGAAAGTACTTTAAATTCTGCCCAATTTAACCTCGATATTTTCCCTATCGCGTCAAGAACAGTATTAGCAAATAAATACCGACGACACAAATCTGATTACCTAAATTTACATATTTTTGTTAGTCTATATAGGATTATTTTAATTTATTTCATGCGCTTGAAATTTTTTACGCTTTATCTAGGGTTAGGTGTCGAATAAATGTACTTTCTTGTTATTTTATTTTGCCATTTCTATTTATTCTATTTTTCATTCATTCCATTTATGGATATTGATTTAATTTACATATTCGTGTCAAAGAATATTCTTTAAAGTTATTATCAGGATTAGGATAGGATACGATTAGGGTTAGGATTAGGAATAAAAATTGAACGACAATGGCATGACCGATTCAGGTTTAAAGTATGAACCATCATGAAGCAATAAGAAAATTAGAAAATTATCGGCTAATAGTTTTTAATATGTTTTACAGTCATAGTTGGCATCAAAGATGAGCGGCGAAATGATCATATAAAATACCATTAAGTGTTTACCACGCAAAAAACAAATCTGGTTACAACAATGTATTTAATTTTGCGCCAAATTTCACATGATTAAAAAAAAAAGCAAATTGACTATGGACTTAATTACAGACCCCTAACCTTGTTATTCTCAGAATTTTTCTACCTATATGTAAAAAAAAAAAATCCACTATATAGAACGCGCTTTCACGTTTATAATGTTATGAATTGGCACGATCGGCTTGTTCAAGTTTACACAATTCGGCTGGAAGAAAAGATTCATTACTTTATGATTTTTTATTTGCTTTTGCATTACGCGAATTTGTTGGTAAAATCGATTTTCTTTTCGATAACATTGTTGTTTTTTAAGTTTAAAAAATATTGTAATTTTACTTAAACATTGCTATGTTTTTAAAGATAGTATGCTAAATTTTTCTTATCCTACAAGACTTTACAAAAATCTATTATGAAACAACTTTTAAAAAAGCTATATTTAAAAACGACAACAAAGTTTTTCCTATTTTAAAACTAAAAGAAATGTAAAATTAAATTCCGGTTCGAAACGACGATTTACAAATGTGTTTCGATTGTGGGAAAATGATAGAGGAAAAATGCTGTTACTTCGACATAATCATATTAAATCTTTAGCTTTTATGAGAAAAGCAACTTTCTTTTAAAAAATGTAGTTATTTTTATTAAGATTTTCTGATTTTCGATACGGATAATTTTGCGATGCATATCATTGACATTTGCCATCCAATTTTTTTTTATTTATTTAAATTTAAAATATGGTATCTCTATGTTAGCCGTGTGCAGACGATAAATCGCCAACCTATCCCATCATTCGTATTGAATTCATTAAAAATATAAATCTTTCACTCATAACACAGAACTTTAATTTACAACACATACATTTAAAATACATATATTACGTACATTTAAAATAATTCCTTTCATGTCAAAAAGAAAAAGAAAAAAAAAGAGAAATTAATCACAAATAATTTGATAACCCAAGATCATTTTATTTCAACGTCAAAACAAATCTGTTTTATTTTTCTATATATGACATCATATTCGCTTGCTTTCCATACTTACTCGTATTTAAGCACTTTGTATTATTATCAAATATTTGGAAACGCACGTTTTGTTTCTAATATGACATCATTTCATATTCTGTTTAATTCTTAAATAATTCATTTCCTTTTCATTTTTCACGTGGAAATGTTTCACTTGAAAATAAATTGTTGATTGAAAATTATTACTCAGGGGTTTTATTTTATATTGGCAACGATAAAGTATTAGCAACGGTAAAATAAATTTAACCATTTTAAAAAAAGCTGCAAAACCGGGCCCTTTGGGCCAAACCAACCAAACCAACCAACCATTTTAAAATATACGAAAAAATGTCCATTTATTCTCTATGAAAATAATGAAATTTTGAATTATTAAGAAAAATATTGAAATAAAATAAACAAAAACCATTCTATGTTCATTTGAGGGTTATAATCAATTTATATGCAAAGATACAGGATAATTAAATGCTTCATTTTGACGCTGGCTCCAGCCTAACATTTGCACACAATCAGATTTATAATATTATTAGGATTGCATATTAATTCCTTAATATGCATTTGAAAGGGAACCAAATAAGAGTATTTAGATATTTTATGTCTGAAAATATGAAAATAATATATAAGCAGGTACAGAAAGATAAATGTTTCCATAATTATTTAAATTTTCAGGATTTAAAAAAGCATTTGGCATAACTTTTGTATTATCAAGTTAAGTTGAATTGGTAAAGACCAGTTGCATCAGACTATGCTCGTTAGTTGTAAAACAAATGCACAATATTTCATTAAAAATTCCTTTTTAATGTTTACTTTTCTTTAGTAATGCATTATGAATAATAATTCATTAATATGCAAAACAAAGAAAACTAAAATATAATTAGAGATTTTAAGTCTGAAAATGCCAAAGAAACATAAACAGATACCGAAAGGTAAAAGTTCTTAAAGTATTTTAAATTTTCAGGATTTAAAAAAGCATTTGGGGCAACTTTTGTATTATCAAGTTAAATTGAATTAGTAAAGACCCGTTGCATCAGACTATGCAAGTTAATTGTAAAACATCTGCACAATATTGCATTAAAAATTCCTTTTTAATGTTTACTTTTCTTGAGTAATGCATTATGAATAATAATTCATTAATACGCATTACTAAGGAAACTAAAATAGAATTAGAGATTTTAACTATGAAAATGCCAGAAAAAACATAAATAGACACCAAAAGGTAAAAGTTCTTTAAAGTATATTAAATTTTCAGGATTCAAAAAAATCATTTGGGGCAAAATTGAAATATGTTTGAAATGACTGCATCAGTCTATGCTCACTAATTGTAAAACATAAGTAAAATGTTGCATTAAAAATTCCTTTTCAATGTCTTCTCTTTAGAAATGTCTAAGGAATAAAAAATTATGAAATTGTATTCAAAACGAACCAAAGAAAAGTCTTTTGAGATTTTAAGTTTAAAAATGCTAGAAAAAATATAAGCAGATACAGTATAGTAAAAGTTTCATAATTTATTTTAAATTTTCATGATCTAAAAAAGCATTTTAGACCAATGTTTGAACTATCAAGTTAAGTTGAATTAGTTAAAAGACACGTTGCATCAGACTATGCCCGCTAATTGTAAAATATAAGTGAAAAAATGCATTAAAAATTCCTTTTTAATGTTTTCTTCCGTTGAGTTCCTTATGAATAAGAATTTAATAATACATATTACAAAGGAAACCAAAATATGGTTGAGAGAAATTTCAGAAAAAACATAAACAAATACAGAAGGGTAAAGGTTTTTAAAAGTATTTTAAAAATTCAGCATTTAAAAATGCATTTAAGGGGCATTTTTTAAATATGTTTGAACTAGCAGGTTAAGTTGAATTCCGTAAAATAAATGTACGTTATACCTGATTATGCTCGCTAATTGTATGTGCAAATTCATCTATTCTTTTTTTGTATTGTGCTTTACAAGTGTTCAGGTGTTTATTCCGTAATCAGTTGACTGTTTTAAGATTCATGAATTCAATTTAATTCTTCAACATAAGTCTTGTTATATATATACAACATATCACAAAATGTTTGAAACGCGATTTAATAGTCAACTTGGTGTAGATACTCGGGCAATGTAAATTGCAAAAGTACTCAAAGTAAGGTATTAATTAAGATTATTTAGGTAAAATAGTGCGGACTTTAATTTTTTAAATTACAGGTTTTAAAGATACATACGGTCTCTGGGTTCTATAAGTTTTAGTTAGAAACCTTTTTTCCATGCTCTGACAAATACTATAGTAAAAATTAAATTTTTCTGTGACCAAAGCTCAAAACTTGTAATAATGTGAATTTTATGAAATTTCGGAGTTTTCTGGCACTAAAAACTGATAGAAATGCAATTTTAATGCCAAAAAGCTTTGAAATTTCATAACATGCAATGTATTATAACCTGGTGGATTTTGATCGCAGGACTCAACGTACTGATCTGCGATCAATCTTTTGTCAAGAATGGACCATATAATGCCCACTCAACGTTCCATCATTTTAGTGAAACTGTATGTATAATTACAATCTTCTTATCACAAAAGCTACTTGTGATATGCGCACCATCATTCCATGATTGCAGTTTCCATTTGGATTTTGGGCCCTAGTAGCGGCTCTAAAACAGCAGTCGTCAGCATTTATGACTTCATGGACCACTAAACTAAATATTTTTAAATCCCGCGGACAACTAATATAATTTTTTTTAAACATAAATACATTTGTACAATAATGATGAATTTTATGTACATTTGTACAATAACAACTTCCATTTTATTGGCATGAAATTTAATATGATGAAACTATAAACTTTTATTTAATTAATAATAAAATCATAAATTTTTATTTAATTATAAAAAAAATATTAAAATTTTGTTTATTTGTAACAAAATTCATTAATTTTATAAAATTAGTAAAGCCTATTTCAGTTTAATATAGTTTTAGTGTGATAATTGTATTTTGAAATAAGTTCATGAACTTTTAGCATGAATTACGTTATTGTAAAAGGGAAAGACGTTTTTATTTTAGGCCGAGGCCGATACCCAGTTTTACTTGCTGTGACGGATCAAAAGGACTTTTTGCTTAAATAATGTTGTTGAAAGCTGAATCAAACATTTCATTTCTTTTTCACTCAGCAATATTGTTATTCAATTTTTATGAAAAGTCAAATATGAGGTTTTGATGTGGATGACTGTAATTTAGCTTTCAGATAGTCGTTGAGCTTTATTTTTCAGTCATGTTTAAACTACCATATTCAAGAAACCCTGCAAATTAATTTATTATTACATATTTCCATGTTTGGGATATTATTTTTCGGGTAATAAAGATCAAAATATTTTATGAGTAAGTGCTATTGAACGATGATTACCACCGGCCAGGTAATCATCCTTTTCCTACATAAATTC
Source organism: Maratus michaelseni (assembly GCA_963931845.1). Lineage (NCBI taxonomy): Eukaryota > Metazoa > Arthropoda > Arachnida > Araneae > Salticidae > Maratus > Maratus michaelseni. Next base: position 209,478,295 of record OZ007600.1, on the reverse strand, counting down.
ATAAAAATTGGAAAGCATTTGCAGATGCGCTTCAGTCAACCACTTTTGTCACAGTACTTTTTTTCATAAAATAATGGTTTAAGAAAATTTATCATTTGAATCAAATAAAAAATAAAAAATAAACTATTTTGCAAATAAACAAAAAATAACATGCATTACCATAATTATTAATACTATTATATTTTAGATTTCATGGTTTGATGTAATTTAACATTAACTTATTGTAAGCTAACACTGAAAAAAATGGCACTTTGAAAGCTGAGTAAATCAGTGTTTTCATTTTGTTATGAATTTTTGTGTTTCCAGTAGGACGACCCAATCAATGCTTTCAATTCTGAAATACCAGAAGTATTCAGAATATTGAAACAGGGACATACTCAAAACTTAGCACATAGAGATCAGTTCGTACTCATTTTTGAAACATGGATATACTCAAAAAAGTTTAGAAGTCAGTTCATACTCATTTTTGAAACATGGATATACTGAAATATCAACACATGATGTTACACAAAGAAGTCAGTTCATACTTATATTTGAAACATGGACATACTCAAATATGAGCACATGATGTTTTATTCTTGAGAGTGTGCATGTTTTCAGAAATGCGTAAATATGTTTCAAACTTGAGTCATTTTGATTCGGAGCCATTTTGACTATGCGACATACTTATGTTTGAGTATTTTTTGCTCTGTTTTGAGAATGTCGTTTTTAGAGAGTAAATATCGTAATAAGAACTAGAATGTTAGCTTTGAAGTATTATTAATAAAATGTAAAAAGAGCAAATAATTGTTTCTGAGTACCACCTAAGTTTTCTCATGGATCAATGTTAGGTACAGGCCGACGGATGACGACTTTTGTTCTAAAATCTGGTATACTGGAGATGCTGGATTCGAAAACATATCGTGCTCGAGTGACATAGCTGTTCTGTGTTTTCTATAGCTTTCTTTGAACCTGGCCGTAAATACGTCTAAATGTCGATTCAGATCACATTCTGAGACGAGAAGTGATAAATTATTTATCTTGAATTTGTTTTTCAAAGGCTCTGGGATTAGTTGTGAACTTTTTTATTGTTCTTCAAGAGTTTGGGAGCAAAGCGTACACAAGCAAAAAATGAAATTATCTTCCGGAGAGGTGATAAACATGTTAAGGATCCTCGTCCGTAATTAATCCTGCTCTCTTGCAGCGCAACAAAGGTTCCCCATATCAAAGAAATCGAAAAAAAAGACGGCTTCGCAGAATGTGATCTGAATGTACCTTTTAGGTTGTCTTAAAAATGGTGGTCGGATGGCAACCACTCCATTTTGCCGATATTCCTCTTGTAGATAATCAGCCATAATAAAACACCATCACCATTTGGGTTATAGGTTTAACCATGAGAACATTTTGACTTCACATACATGATAACTTGGCCGATGGGCTTGAAAGTGTTCGCGATATTACAGGTGAAAGGAATTTACTAATAGAAATAAATGGTAAACGAAATGCATTATTTAATAAAAAAACTAGATTCTGATAGTGGGTGATAGTTATAGTCACTTTAATATTATTGAATACATTGATCTATTGCCTTAATCGTCAGCAATAAAGTATATAAACATTCTGCATAGCTGCCAGCCTTTCGCTTTTATTTGTTCATTTGTTTGTTAACTAAACAAATTAACACCATAAACTATTTCTAAAAAAAATACACAGAATAAACAAACATCTGTTTAATAAAAATATTATTACATTTAAAATTTTTGTAGCTTTGTTTTACTTGTTTTTATATGTTTTTTATTTACTTTTATATTTGTTTTTGGTAATTGTTTTATTTTTATTTATTTACTTATTTATTATTATTATTATTTGCATTCGGCACATTTGCTAACCTTCCGTTTTTATTTATTTATTTATTTATTTATTTAGTTTCAAATAAAATGAAATTAGAAATAATTTTAAATAAAAGACGTTGTTTTTTTAAATGAAGTAGAAATAAGAAACATTTCATTTAATGATTTTTCTTTTCACATTATGTTTCCTTGTTGCGAAACGAAAAAAAGGAAGGTTTTGAAGCTAATGATTCTGAAGTATAAAACATAATAAAATATAAAATATACTGACATATCTTTTTAATCACGGACCTTCTTTAAATATCATATTAAATGTGAAATATTTATGCTATAAAGTAGTAAAAAATCCAAGCAACGAATTTTAATTAAAAGCTTTCCCATTGTGATGAATGGCGAAAATTTATAAACTATTTTTAAAAAAGCTTTGTTGGCACTTTTTTCTGAAATTTTCATTCATATTATGTAAATCCCCATCCATTAAACTTTAGATAATATTTGCTCCGCTGTAGATATGACTTTATGTAAAAAATAGAAGGATCATTTATTAATTTGCATCATATGCAAAGCGAAAGTATAGCCGGATAATTTGTTATGACATAAAGGCGAAAACGGCATAAAAACATTTATATTTTAAGTCTTTAACGGATCTGTTTAAAATTTTCTAAGCATCATTGGTGGCAAGTTAGGAGAGTTTTAATTAAAATTTTCGATTTAAGTTAACTAGTTCATATTTTTTTGCTAAATTTTGAATGTCAATGTATTATTCCTATTGTAATAACTCCCAAGTGAATTTAACTATTTCTAGTTTCGCGATAATTCTTTAAAAGCTATTTAAAAGAGTTTATAATGAAGCTTTGTTAATGACGTAAAAATTCCTTCAATGCTAGAGGAAGGAAGCTCTTTAGAAGTTCGTAGAAGTTCTCTTTTACGAAAATGTATTATTATCTTTTATGGAAATAAAAATTAAGCAGTGGACACATGCGAGGTTTTCGCACTGCAGTGTCATACTTTTAACAAATATCTAATACTTTTTTTAGATGCAGCTTTAAACTTCTAAAGAAAAATTAAGGATAAAAGTATCGGAAAACAACATTAGTCAAGCCAGAATATCATCTCATTTATTCCATCAAAGTTACAGTAAAAAAACTGATCGATGATAACAAAAGGCACGCACGAGAAATAAAAATTAACAATAATATTTTAAATGCATTAGTGGAGGACTTTATCCGTTTCTGAAAAATCACGGGACAAAAAATATTGAATACATGCAAAATACAATTTAATTTAATATAACTTTTGGGTACATGTGAAATACCACTGTTACGATCGATCGATCGTGTATTTTTCTTATAAACATTTGAATATCAGTTTTGTTGTTTAATCATAAATATAAAATAAACACATACGTCAGACTTTGTCAGACTTTTTTTTATACTATTTTTTCCTTTTTTTTAATAATTATTGTTGAGCAAGATATAATGAGGTATTTTATTTTTGTGGCAACATTCATTTGAGAAAAACCTTTCATTTCATTTACGAAAACAATGCTGATTTCATTTTAAATTAACTGCAATTTTTAACAAACAGCATGTTTTAACGAAATGTAAGTGTACTATGTCAGAAGCTGGTACAAAAACCTATCGAATGATATCTCATTCATTGTTGTACGTTTTGTAAATGCATAGTAAAAGAAATGTTGACAACAGAAATAATTAAAAATATCGGAAAACAACATTAGTCAAACCAGAATATCATCTCATTTATTCCATCGAAGTTACAGTAAAAACTGATAGATGATAGCAAAAGGCACGCGCGAGAAATGAAATAACAATCATATTTTAACAGCATTAGTGGAGGACTTTATTCGTTTCTGGAAAATCACGGGACAAAAAAATGAATACATATAAAATACAATTTAATTTAATATAACTTTTGGCTACATGTGAAATACCACTGCTTCGACCGATCTATCGTGTATTTTTGTTATAAACATTAGAATACCAGTTTTGTTTTTTAATAATAAATATAAAATAAACTCATGCGGAGATGTCAAACTTTATCTTTTTTGTACTTTTTTTTTTTTTTTAATAATTATTGTTTGAACAAGATTATTGCGGTATTTTATTTTTGTGGAAACATTGATTTAAGAAAAACCTTTCATTTCATTTACTACAACAATGCCAATTTCATTTTTAATTAACTGCAATTTTTAATCAAAAAACATCTTTTAACGAAATGTGAGAGTACTATGTCAGACGCAGGTACAAAAACCTATGGAATGATATCTCATTCATTGTTGTGGGTTTTGTAAATGCATAGTAAAAGAAATGTTGGCAACAGAAACAATATATATGATTCCATCGCGGCAAACACCCCGTACATTTTTTTTTTTTTTTTTTTTTTTTTTTTTTTTTTTTTTTTTAGCAAGAGTAATTCCAAACACATTTTAAATATGTATCTGTTGGAAATACGTAGGCAATATCAATTGCAAAATTATTCTAATATGTGGAAAAATCCGCAGCAGAATTCGCGAAGCGCGGCGTTTCGCGTGATGGTCCTTATATACCGAGACACTAGCGGAAGTCAGGGAGAAAGGGAAAAAAAATCTGAAAATTGAAACGATTGGGCTCAGGGTTCTGAAGTTTTCGACGAACCACATTATTAATCATAATTAGCGTAATTATTGGATTATTATTATTATTATTATTATTATTATTATTATTGTGCAGTTTGCCTTAAAATGCTGAGAAAATATTGTTCTTCCATACATACAGGGCTGCTACTGGTGACTATTTTTTAAATCTATCTCACACCACTTTTTTTTTTAAAAAAAATTTTCACATACATTTTGACAATATGTGCAAGAAAAATAAACTACAAAATTTATTTTTTCAAAATAGTGGTGCGAGTACAATATAAAAATAGTCGGCAGTGACAGCCCTGTACATACATTTTTTGAAGATTTAACAGTCGTATGCACTTTTAAACACACAGACGATATAAATTGCTACAAATTTTCGAATTTTCAATTTTGTGTTTGAATAATTAGACAGACTGAGGCAATTCCGTAAATAACTATTTTATGTAATTTTCAAAAAAAAAAAAAAAAAATCCCTGAAGAGGATCCGTTGAATTTTGGAACCAAACAATACCACGTATTACTTGTGTAAATATGTTTTAAATATTATATACATTAATAAACACACAAATCTTACTTTGATTAATTTATCGCAGAACATATGTGATTAAATAAGGTAATATTTAATGTTAAAAATAAGTGGTAGGAAAAGTCCAGTATTTTACGCTCTCTGTACGTCACATACACGCTTGTCGTGAAGGAATTAAATCGTGGCCTCCGAGATGACGCTGTGTGTTTTTTCAACCGGGCCTGCTACAAGTGACGTCACAACCTGCTGACGTCAAAACAGTGATCCCGAGGCTAACGAAAAAGACAGGCTACCGCGGTTGATTCCACTTATCTTTTTTTACAAACTGCTAGAGTGACGTGATGCTCTTTTCGTACACCTGCATTGGTAGATTCGAACATCACGTGACTCCCGCGGTCTGTAAAAAAAAGATACGCGTAAAGCACCGCGGTAGGCTTCCTTTTTCCTCGAGTGATCCATACTACTTAAAATTTTACATATACTTTGTTCGTTTGTGCGGATTGTTTACGATAGTATTTTGATAATTATTTATTGTTTTATTTAGTAATTAATAATATTTTTCAGTGTATTTAGATTATAACGCTATCAATAATTATATATTATAACTATTAAAGAAAGTGTAGATTTTATCTATAAAATAACGAGAAGAAAATGTTGTGCTCCTAGTTTCAAATCCAAGTCTTCAAATTCGCTACTCATAATGAAAAGAAGAAATTTTAGGTACGAAAATTACATTGTGATAATTTTACTTACATTTCGACAGCAGTGGCCTGCATTAAACGCTTCGATATACGTTTTATAATTCGTGAAGCTAGAATTAATATGATGGCACTGAGCTTCTTGTGCAAAGAAAAAATTAACCCTAACAACGAATGTCTATCCTACAATTAATGAAAATATTCCGACATATTTGAACGAAAGTTTGCCTCCAAAACGAAAAGACCCAAATTATCGTTGGAAGAAAATAATAGAAACAGACGATAAACAGTTTAAGAAATGGTGCAACGATGATATTATAGCATCTTTTGAAGATTTCACAGATAAATATGCTAATAAATTGAATAGAGACTGGATACCCTTACTTAGAGGTGAATATGCTTTGTTTATAAAGTTAAAAGTAACTTATTGCCCAAAAATAGTAATTTTTGTTGACTTAAGTGTACAAATATATTATGAAAATGAATCGATCAATATGAGTTCTTTTGAGCGGTTATTAGGTCCTGAACACAAGTGTAATAAATGGACAATTTTTAAAAATCTTGTAAATAAATTATCAAGTTATGATGAAAACAGAAAAACAGTGGAAGAAAAAATACTATGCGCAGTTGAAAGTGTCAAAAATGTCTTAATGATATTGATTATAATGATGACAAATATTTAAAATTAAAATTTACTGCGCATCAACTTTTATTATTGTCCATGAAACGACCAAGATATTCTTGTAAATTTATTCTCTGGTGTTCAAAAATTTATTTTACCTTTCATGCTGCATACATTTTAATTCGTAACAGTAAAGTTTTGACATTACCTTCTCCATCTTACATAAGAAAATTAACTAATTTAGCTAACAGTACAACAAGCTCATGTGAAAGTTTAAAATCTTACCTATCAAATAAAGTTTTTAATTCTAATGATCATGAAAAAACAGTAAATCGAGAAAATGGCTATGGCGAAAAAAGTAAATTTGGCAATATATTTTCTGACAACCTATTCATTGTTTCATATACTCAAGCAATTTTTTTCATTTTTTATACGATTTATTTAATGTAAAGGAGCCATTTATCTATTTTTATATACTGATAGAAGTGAAATGTATATAAAAACAATATATATATATAAATTTATGTATAAACAAACATAAAAGTTCATTAAGTTTGTTTTTATAGCTGTTTGTATCATTTGTCAACAAGTCTCACTTTCTGAAGACCGAATTGCGCCAAGATTTAAAAAAATGCTAAGGCCTCTATAGTTAAAAAGTACAGATTTATAGTGTTTTAGTTAAATTATGGTATGTAGTATTAAAAGGGGGAATAAAGTTTTTTTCAGATTTATTATATTTTTTTATGTATATTTATTGTAAAATAACGTTTTTAGGAAAAGGTAAGTCAATGTGTTCAATCTGATCTATTAATCTTAGCATTTTTTTTAATTTAAAACTTTTAATTTTCTTTCATAAAACAAGTTTATTAACACCCTTTTATTTCACGATTATGAAATTTAGTACTATTATTTATATAATGATAAATTTTAAGACAGGAAATTCAAAACATCTCTCTTTATTAAATCTTTCTGCTGAGATACATTGACCAAAGTGGATCACTCTTGTGACGTCACTAATACTTGTAGCAGGCCCGGTTAAAAAAACACAAGCGTCATCTCGGAGGCCCCGATTAAATGCCCCATTAGATTTAATTACATTGCTAAATTTCATCTTAAATGTAGAACTGATGTAAAATAAAGTGATCACCCCGTATTAATTCTACAAAAAGAAATCTGGAGTGACCCCATTCGACTTTCGGAACACTGGTGTTTGTAACCGAAAAAATAAAAAAAGGGAGGGGATTTTTATAATTTTTTGGATGCTGGTTTAAACTGCTAAAGAAAACTTAAGGCTAAAAATATCGGAAAACAACATTAGTCATGCCAGAATATCATCTCATTTATTTCATCAAAGTTACAGTAAAAACTGATCAATGGTAGCAAAAGATACACTCTATGTCTGATAAGGGCGTTTACAACTTTGGTTTGCGTTTTTAAATGTATCTTTTTTTTTTTATGTTACGTGGTGTGTATAAATTCCGTTGATCATATACAGGGCTACACTAAGAAATTTGTAAGTATAAGGGTGAAAGACTAGGGGAGTGAATTGCTTAAAGGTAGTTTTTAATTGTTTTACACATTTCACTGTTCAAATATATTTAATAGACTAATATGAGTGTGGAATATAAATAAATTCATATACAGGACTACGCAAAGAACAAAATACATTGTCGTTTACACTTGGTAATTCCTGGAAGTAAGTTGTAAGTTGCCTTATGTGTTTTTTACCTGAATTAAATTTTAGCTTAATAAGTGGTGTGTACAAAAGTCTTTAGATAATATACAGGGCTGTACAAAAGATTTCGAGTGCGTTTCCATCGATTGGCGAAAACTGTTAAATGTTAATTTTCTAACTGAACTAAATTTTATCATGCTATGTATTATACATCCAAATCTACAGATCATATACGGGGCTGCACAAAGTAATTCGACTAATTTTTTACAATGGAAGGTAATTTCGAAAACTGTATTTTTCAATGTGGTATATGTTATCTAAACTGTATACTTACATATCTTCTTTTACCTTATTTAACGGTGAAGTTTCGTTACGGTTTTCTGTATGTGTTGTAAAGTGTTTCATAATCTATGCTTGACGCATGATTTTTTGTTCGTGTTTCATTTGAAAAGAAGAAAACGATGATCGGTCGAATAGTTTCGTAGAAAAGTGAGAGCAGAATATAAAAACATTGGACCATGCTCTAAGCCTAGAACTTCTCTAAACTTCTCTAAACATAATGAAAAAATTGCTGAGTTGATATCTTTATCCTAGTTCAAGAAAACAATCCCCCCCCCCCAAAAAAAATAAATAAATAAATAAATAAAAAATAAATAAATAAAATAAAATAATATATATATATATATATATATATATATATATTATTTCTGCAAAACAGTAAAATTTCCTTAAAGTTAAATCATAGAAATAAAAATTCCTCCGATAATTGAACTTTTTTATTTTTTGACATTAATGAAAATTACTCGTGGATAAATATATTTAATTGATTTTTGTCTTAGCATTTTAACATAAATCATTCAATTCTAGAGACAAAAAATATCCATTTTAAAAAACTTATCAAGTAATGTATAATTCACGATTACATGTCTCAACTTTACAAATTAAATATGTTTTTATGTGCATCTTAATTAATTAATAAATCCAATCATGAGTTAAAAAATATATTATCAGTATTGTTAAAATAAGATTTAAAAAAAACCACTTTACAATATTAATACAAAAAATTCTAGAAAGGGGTGTTTACTGTTTTCATATTGAATTATTTTATTTTTATCTTTCATGTTAATTAAATTAATATTTTCTTTTATTAATATGCATTTTTTACTTATGAAATTGTTTTTTAAAGCATAAGTCTTTTTTAATTTAAAGCTAAACTACATAAAAAAGATGAAACATTTCAATATTAATTATTTTTTCACCGTTACATCTAGATTAATTTAATCTAATAAGATAGTATGATAATTAGTTTATAAAAGATTAATATCTATCTTTTCCATGCATAAGAAAATGATCCTTTATAACGAAATAAGAGATTTTAAATAACTCAATGTTCAATCAATAACTACAGTGTAGAGTTTTCTGCTTTTACACTGCGCCGATGTTTTGCAAAGATAGCTGTCTTCTGGTTATGGCTGGGACCGGATCTGAAAACTCGGGCCACACAAATATTTTTTTCCATTTTTTTTCTTTCTTATATTTATGTTTTGCCGCTCTTTGTCGCGTTTTTCGGCGACATCAACTGCGGCTGAACACTGTAACTTTTTTAAGACCTTAATAAAGGGACCGGGAGGGCTACTATGCTCTACAGACTTGGTTTTCTTGTCTGATCAAGCTCTCTTAGGCAATCAAATCAAATCAAAACATAGATGAAACATGTTTATGATTTCGGTTTGTCTATCTGCCATTTTGCCTCGGTCTAACTCGTGTAAATATGTTTTGACTTTCACATGATTGGTATATGTTGTTGAGCTATGGAACATGCCCTATTAAAAATGTAGAAAATAGCATTTACAGTCCCTTTACAGGGACACTCAAACTAATTTTGTTACATTATAGTCTCAAAATCGTTTGCGTTTTATTTTAATGATGTTAAAATTTTTCAAACATAATGAAATTCATATACTTCTCTCAGGTGCACTGCAATACAAAGGGCAGTCAAAAAGTTCCCGGAATTTCGTTGTAACTCTTTATTACTACAATATAGGTACACATTTACTTAATCATTTTCAAAGTAGGCTTCGTCAGAATACACACACATGCTCCACCGCTTCTGCCATGACACAACGATGATAGCCCTGTATTGGTATCTTCCCACGTTCAGCTGTCGTGTTGGTTTTGATGTCTTTTACGGTTTCAAAACGGTTACCTTTGAGGACCATTTTGATCCCCGGGCAAGTTCCGTTAAATCTACACAATGCTACACAGTTTTTTAAACTATGTCATGTAATATTCAAAAACTGTAGAAAGTTGAATACAGATTACCTTGTATCCTACTTTATTCTTTTGTCAATAGATACCTTAGATTAGTCATGGTATAAAAGTGATCACACCTTACTAATTATCCTGCAAATAAGGTATAAAAAAATACATAGGTACCAATTTATCGGGAAAATTTGTACTATGAAATTCTATTCGAAAATTTTGTTTCGGCGATTGTCTACATATTAAAAAAAAGCACGAACGTTGATTTTTCAAATTGTAACACCTATGTTTGAGTTCCCTGGATCAAGACAGCCTGGGAATATACTTATCTTAATTTTTCATAGAGTTATAAAAGAAGATGTGTTAGAGATTTATCTAAAAATTTCGGAAAATAAAATTTAAATCTTACAAAAAAAAGTACTGAACACTCATTTAGTCAGGAGTAAAATTATACAGGAACTATAAATTTATAATAAACTTTCTTTATATAAAATTAAATACTACAAAATGTTTCTGGTAAGTGTCTACGTGTTAATTTCTGTAGATTCTTTGAAAGCAGAAAGCGATCACCTTAGACTGTAGGAAGGTTCTTTGCATGTCGAAAACTAATTATTCAAATGAGTTGTACACACAGTTTTTTTATACAAAAATTAATGATAATTCATAATTTTTTAATATGAATTTATTAATAATTTAGTTTGGCTGCTTCCAATAACTGAACCAGCGGGTAGCTGATCGTCGGTATAAAGATATGAGTTCCCATTTGACCAACAGTTATGTTTGCTGGCAAAACTGCGCTAATAATAATATTAAAATATGCAAATAATTAATCCTATTTTCATTAGAAACTTTAACTAATTTTTTGATTTTTTGGCAAAAATTAATTATGCTTCTAGAACTAAAAATAGTACGAAAATAAAATTTACTTTTATGACTACTAATATGCAAGAATATCAGTGCTAAAAGCTCCAACCTCTATTTAAAAAATACGCATTTATTTGACATAATATGGTTTAGTCATCAAGTCAGTTATAAACATGGTATAGATGCAATTTCTGATGTAATCTGACATCAAATGCTGTTTATTTACTACAGCTTTTTTTTTCTTTAGTAAAGTAGCATCGTTAAATGTGGTCTCTGACGGTGTCTGTCTCATCACGCATACAAAATAAAGATTCAGTATGTAAAATTCGTTCTAACAATATTTATGTCGAAAAAAAAAAATGTACTTTCAGTATAGAAATGAAAATTTTGAAACTAAAACTCATGCTTAATTTTTCTTTTGAAAAAGTATCACATATAGCAGTATTTGAATGTCCAAATATAGCGGTATTTGAATGGGAAAATAACACTTGCTTGTGAAAATATTACACTTGCAGAATTTGAGATAAGGAGAAGCAGGAGGAGGAAGAGGCATTTTGTGTGCTTAAAAAATACTTCATGCATCCTTAAAATGCTGAATTGATATCGCACTATAAAAAGGTCTCTACTGATAAATTACATCAAAAATAGCGAATAGTAGCCTTAAATTCTAAAATAATTGAGTAAATTTACTTTTCTCAGCACACTCTTCCCATGATTTGCAAATTTCTCATCATAGTTAGAGATCAAGGCAAATTAAGTTTCCATAATTGAAAGAAAAATCCTCCGGGGATTGTAATCCTGCAAGCGACAGGATTTTGCTACCAGCATTTTATAATTTTAAAAAACCTACAAAAGTTTCTGAATGGTAATCATCGCTTTATTTAATGATAAAATTTTCCGTCATTAAATAAAACAATTTTTTATTTAAAATACGTACCAGAATTTCCGAATAGTTATTTAATTACGGAAAGGTTGTCATTAAATAAAGTTAACCGAAAATTTCGGTAAGTAATTTGAATAAAAAAAGGCAGGCCGCGCGATTACAGCTTGCAAAATTGCAATCCACAAATGTCATCGAGGATGTATTTATTTCTTGAAAAGTTATGCTTTCCAGTCAACAATAAAAGCCACACATGTTTTTACCTTCTAATATTTATCTCTCTCTTTTATAAAGTTGTTTTTCGAAAAGCATATGGTTTCAATTATAGGTCCATTCAGGTACGGCTTTAAAAGGGCGCAAGATCCCCTGAGTACTACAACGGAGGATACGCAAAATATTTGATCTGAGATTAAGACCTAAAAAATACCATCCTAAGAACCGATGAAAAAAATCTCTCTCTGGGCGCGGGAGTATCACATGGACGTGAGTTTTAGTAGTCACGGCTCACCAGTGCTATAAAAACTTTCCCTATGTGCCCGTTTACTATCCTCAATCGTATTCAAACACGTCTGCTTTGGTTTCCGATTCTGAAAATTCCTTCGATGTATGTATCTTCAATTTCTTTATGATAATAAAAATCCCTCTCTGTTGCTATCTGTCTATTAGTTGATAATTATCACTAAGCAAATTCTCGAAATTTAGTACACTAATTAGAATATACTTACTCGCTAACGCTCGCCAACCCCCCGTGAATTGCGAAGCAATTCACATTGAGACCGCTACGCGGTCACAGCTCGCTTCGCTCGCTCGCCCCTTTTTTCAGTAATTCTAGCCGGAATAAGTTCTACCATAAAACATTTGAACATATGAAATTGGCAATTTTTTTTTTATGTAAAAAAGTAATTCTCCGTTGAAAACACAACTGAAAATGTATTTAGTTGCCGCTGCCAATGGGCATATAAATCATTTAAATACTATGGAAAAAGGATATTTTGTACAGCACGACTTAAATTCATTAGAAAAAAAGTACGTGATAGGAAGATAGTTTGCTTGTCATTGTTTAAATTTCGTTCGACATTTTATTGTTCTAATTGATTATAGATTTTTACAAAAGACATTATTTTTTACTTCATCAATACAGCAACAGATGGCGGTAGATGCAATCTATACAGTTGATTTTTCCCCGACTTTTGAGTGAGTGAAATTCGTAAATGAATTCTAAATAAGAGTTGAGAATTCATTTGAAATTAACGATATTGCTCATAATTAAAATGAGGAATCACTCACGCTTTGGATTCCGTACATGTTATTTTATTTTTAAAAATTGCTAGTTTGAGTTTCATTCTATGGTTTCACCGCTCTCACACTGACCGACATATTGGAGGCGGAGCTGATCTAACACAATCTAGTCTGCTCATTGGTCTGAGCTATGGAAACTACAGTTGTTGCCAAACCATGAGTTAGAAATCCAGCCATATTTTCGCGCCACGTAAGACAAATATATATAGAGAGAGATGTGCGTGGAAAAATATTGGAGCGGCTTAGGGGCGCGAAATTTTCCGTGGCTGAAAGCGCACCGGCCCTTGGGCCAATGTGCCGGCGGACCAGTCCGAGCCTGATTTCGGGATCCCGGCAAAACGAATAATACATCTTATTTAGGTAGTGTATCTTAGAGATATAATTAATTACACTTCTTTATACGGAAACCTGTCTAAAATGAAACCTTTTTCCAGTCCCTTGTGATCCCGTCTTAGTAAGTCTGACTGTATGTGTGTGTGAGATAGTAGTATTTCAAGTAACTTCAAGAATTTAGGTATATCCTTATCAGTTTCTTAATTAAAAAAAGTAGCATGTGTAAAATAAAGTAAGATATATAACTGCAGATAATAATACAATAAAGTTATATTAATATTTACCAGTGAAAAAGATTTACGAACACTATAATGTAAAAAACTGAGCACATGCTGAAGAGTTAGAGTTTTAAATGTATTTAAACCAAGTTTCATATAACATAACATTTGCTTACATTAAAATTAGGATCAAATGGTTAAGTTTATAACAGCAATTTCCATGTTTCATTTCTTGTCATTTAATTAAGAACTTGTGTTGTAATAGGTACTGGATAATAAGTTGACTTAATTTTCAATACCGGCAGCCGTTGGTTCCTCATGGAAGATTCTGAGATAAGGTTTTCATTTTTAAAAAAAATCTTGAAATTTCGGCTACAGAAACTAGTAATGCAACAAACACACACAACAACTATAGTTGATTTTAGGTAAAATAGTTTTGTTACAATTGTCAAAAACAGACATAATTCCTCTGGGAGTTTTGCCGTTTTGGATACCAAAGTAAATATTGTTAAATTTTTGTAACAATTTTAGTTATGATGAATTAGCACTTTTTTGGAAGTGTTAGATTGTATCAAAAATAGTGGTAAATTTTGGTATTTTAATTTTCAACCAATTTATTTTAAGTGGTTGGAAACAATTTTAGAACATACTCCCAGTTCAGCAGCAAGCTCTCGGACTTTGGTACGTGGATTAGCTTCAAGTTATACTTTAAATTTCTCATTGTTAATGACAGATTGTCACCACGGCTTTCTCCATATTCAATACTCTGTTTGCCACCATGAAATGTCACAATTTTTCTCCAGAAAGTACACTTTCGAGTTCCGGTCGTCGGTGGAGGTGGGGGGATTGCACGTCTAGTTCTAAACCATAAATAAGCATAAAACCCCAAATCTTCAGGGGGATATTTCGGTGCACCACTTTCCCTGAATTCAACGCTGTAGTGTGATTGCTCTAAAAGCCATCTCGGCTATTTTTCGTGCCATTTTGAATCAGGTACAGAAAATCGTATGGACTTTTCCATAGTTCTATAATTGCCTTAAATATCCCTGTACAATGACGAAATACAAAATTATAATATTAAATAAGTAGATAAAAACCAGCCTTCAAAATAACATCCAATAATGTAATAGCCCATTAACAATTGATTAGGTTGACAAGTTCAATAACAAAAATCACCATTTTTTTGTACAAACACAGAAGAACATCAAAATATTTCAATATCACTTTGCTCTTCCTTTAACGATGAACGAGAGCAGAAATAAAAGTATCCAAGCAAGGAAAATACATTGATCTCCTGAAATATTCTTCAGGTTTGTCATGACATGTATTATTCCTCTTCATCTGATGAGCAACTTCACAAGGACCAGTGTGTGGCTAAAGAAAATTGTCAAAGTTTACTTAAGGAATCTGCTCCCTTGAACATATTAGAAAACTTTTGAACAGATTACTGATTGATGTAAAGTTCATAAAGCTGAAAAATGACATTATCAGCATATTTTACATCAGAAGACAATCATATTCAGGTTTTTGCGGGTATTTTGAAAGTGACAATGTAATGTTGAATAAAAATTCACAAATATCCCAGTCCAAGAATAAATAAGTTACATTTTTTATTTCCACGTAGCAGATTTTAAATAAATGATAATATTTTTCGATATAAAATTGTAAAATGAAGAAAGATAAGCGTCGTCAAATTCTGATCAATGTACCGTTATTTCATTCATGTGAACTCGTCTTTTCCCGTAAGGGTAGACAAAATGGTCCCATCGCAGTCTCTGTTGAAGAAATTTTATGTTTAATCTAGTTACAGTAAAATCTGTGAACCGGAATCGCTAGAGATCGTTAACAAATTCTGTAGACTAATTTACGTCTTATAAGGTATACTCGTATAGTTATTCTTCCGTCATCGGGACCATGAAATTTTACCGTTTACGAAAAGATTTCGTATTCACAAAAAACCTGCCAAGAAGGAATCACAACTGGGAAAAGTTCAATTATAGATAGGTTTCAAGTCTTAGCAAAGCACGTATAAATTTATAGTGTTGTTTTCCCTAAACCTTGAAACTTTTCCGTATAAGATAGGTCATCTTCACAGTTTTTATTGTGATACATCTGTGCTCTTCAGAGGTGCACTATATGTGTATATGTTTAAATATTTTAAGAGGGTACCTATGAAAATGGAACGTGTCTATAAGAAAAACCTGTCTTAAACGAAAATTCTTCATAGCCCCGGCGAAGCACATACTTTTAAATTATACTTGGGAAGAAAAAAACCTGTCTAAAGCGGAAATTTTCATCAGTTGTTTGCTATTTCGTCTTAGCAGTTTTTATTGTTGTTGTATCCATTATTCAATAAACTAGTTCTTCGTTCTGGGGAGAGGGGTCCGAACCCCCTGGACCCCCCCCCCCTTGACTACGCTACTGGTCAGACTAGGTATAACAGGTGGCGCTGATATGCTGAATTTTTTTATTCTAAAATGCGTAATTAAAAAAATTACGCCTTTTTTAGTATTAACAGTATGAGATAGAAGAAAGTTTTGCGATTGGCACATCCGACTAGGTTTGTTGTATACCAAACATTCCAATGCTGTGTCGTCAGTAAACGTTTATTGTTCAAATATGTAATGCAGCGTAAATTTAAAAAAAAAATGTAATCCCTCTAAATTAAAAAAAGTAACGATTTGGAAATGTTTCGAGAGTAATTGCGTAATTTCAACATGTAAATTATTTGTTTCGACTGGAAATCGGTGAGTTGTTTTTTATTATATTTTTCTTTGAAAACATGTCTGAAAATAAACAAACAAAAACTCGTGATACCCTTCGGAATCTTCTCAATAATATATTTGAAAGTATTTATCAATATTTAAGTAACACAGAATATTCTATACAGCACAATTAAAAGAACTTCTCGATAAATTGAATGAAAAATGCAAAACTATTATAGAGCTTTATAACACCATTGTAACTACGATTAATGCTAAATATATTGAAAATGAAATTTTAAATTGTGACATGTATGATAAAAAAATAATATCATATAGATCAAGATTGAACTTTAAAATTAAAAATTTGTGTTCTAATGCTAATATTACTTCTATTAATAACGTTGATTCAGTGCAAGCAGATCACTACTACCAAACTGAAAAAAGTAAAGCTTCCAAAATTACACATAAATAAGTTTTTTGGTGAACCTGATAAATTTATAGAATTTTGGAACACTTTCGAAACCGCCATAGATGAAAACACAAGTCTGTCAGATGTCGAGAAATTTAGTTATTTGAAAAGTTTAGTTTCGGGAACGGCTGCAAATACAATAAGTGGATTTAGGCTAACGGAAAAAAAAAATTATGCAGCGGCTGTATCGCTTTTGAAATAAAGATTTGGTATACATTATATGCTCATACATGCTCATTTGAATAATTTACTAAATATGGAATATCTGAAACGTTCTTTTGACACTCGTGGTTTAAGAAATCTGTATGATAAATGTCTAGTACAAATTCGTAATTTAGAGTCACTAGGTGTAAAATCAGATACATACAGTGGATTACTTTGTCCAATATTACTTAAATTAATACCTCCGGATTTAACCTTAGAATTCAATCGGAAGTTAAATGATAGAGAAATATGGAATATAGAAAATCTTATGAGTGTTTTTAAAAACGAAGTTGAAAGTAGAGAAAGGGTATTAACTATCCATGATTTAGATGCTAAAAAATCATTTCCCAGTGATAATAAAATTGAACAGAGATCAAAATTTATCGACAAACAATCAAAATATAAACCGAGATTGAAATATGGTACGAAAGGATTTAAACAAAATAATGTTTCAGCTATTGAATTAATGACTTCTGTAAAGAAGAATTCGTGTTTACTCTGTAACAGTATTGATCATAATAGTGAAATGTGTCACTCTATTACTATAAATCAGAAAAAAGAAATATTAAAAAGGCAGGGAAGATGCTTTTTATGTTTACAGGCCAAACACAGAATTAAAGATTGTGAAAAAACTAAAATGTGTGATATTTGTAACAAAAAACATAGTAGGGCCATTTGTTTCCAACTTGAAAATGATTTAAAGGTAAATACTGATAAGAGTGTCGTATCTATTTCACATTGTGATAACAGTTCCACTAATAATGAACAAAATAAAAACGCACAATACAACATATTTTTGTAAACTTGTTTCGTGATGGCAAAGGATCCGAAATACTGAACCAGTTCGTATTTTATTGGATAATGGTAGTATGAGAACATTCATAATTCGCGATGTTTCACAAAAATTAATTTTAACTGTTATTAGAACAGAAACTTTATCTGTTTATGCTTTTGGAGCCGAAAAGGCAACTGGGAAAACGTATAATGTAGTAAAAGTAAAACTAGAAAATAGAGATGATCCATCTTTAAATATTGAAGTTGAAGCTCTTGAGACAGATCAAATTTCAGCTGCTTGCTTACCCACTCCTGATAAATACATTCGTAAAACTTATAGTAAATTAAAAGGTTTACAACTAGCTGACAATTACGAATGTGATAATAATAAAATTGCAGTGTTAATTGGATCAGATAATTATTGTAATGTTGTAACTGGTAGAGTTAAAAGATTAAAGGATAAACTCGTAGCTACTGAAACCCTTTTTGGATGGTGTTTACAGGGTTACATGGGGTCAGCCAACGAATTGTTTAGCATGAAAATTATAGTTGAAGAAAAAGATATATCGCATCAAATCAGAAATTTTTGGCAATTAGAAAGCTGAGGAATTGAATCCGAAACTAAAGATGTTAGTAATGTAGACGAAGAAATTATGACTGAATTTCAATCAAGCATTGTTTTTAAAGATAATCGGTACAACGTGAAATTTCCATGGAAGTCTAATTTGAAAATGTCTTTTAATAATAATCACGAAGTGGCATATAGACGATTTTTGAAGTTGAGAACAAATTTTACAAACGATCCTTTGTTATTCTCGGAATATAAAGCTGATTTAGACAGTTATTTAGAAGAGAATATTATTGTTCCTGTTGAGAACAACAAATCGGAGGCAAACACATTTTGCTTACCCCACAGAGCAGTAATTCGTGAGGATAAGTCGACTAGCAAAGTCAGAATCGTATTTGACGCAAGCGCCCATGCTAAAGGTGAATTTTCATTAAATGATTCTATATACTGGATTAAATCTTATCCCTGAATTGTTCATCCTTTTAATCAAATTTAGATATTTTCCTGTAGCAATTACTGCAGACATACAACATGCATTTTTACAGATCGAGATCGATGAACAAGACAGGGACTTTACAAGATATTTTTGGGATGATGAGCTATGGGTTGAAGATCCAGGTAAGGAATTTAAGATCTTCAGATTAACAAGAGTTCTTTTCGGTGTGAAGTCAAGCCCCTTCCTTCTGGCAGCTATTTTCAAACGTCACTTACAAAGGTATGTAACAACATTTCCTGAATCTTTTGTCATTTTAAATTCTTCGTTATGTGTTGATGACCTGATTACTAGTGAAAGTGATGTTGATTATGTATTTAAATTAAATAAAGAAGCCTTTAAAATATTTCAAGATACCAGTATGACTTTTAGGAAGTGGAAAACAAACTCATTAGAATTACGTGAAAAATGGGAAGCACATGGTTTACACGTTGATGTAGTAACAGATAACTTAAATCTTAGTAATCAGCATTTGATACCTTCCAAGGTTTTAGGGGTTGCTTGGGACCCAAACAGTAATATGTTTTCATTTAAAACTTAAAGCTTAGTACTAAATGTTATCTACTGCAGACTGTTGGTCGTATTTTTGACCCAATTGGTTTTATAAGTCCTTTATACTATTAGAATTAAATGTTTAATCCAAGAAATTTGGTGTTTTGTCCTTGACTGGGATGAAAATCTACCCAAACAATTGGATATTTTGTGGAATGAATGGCTCGAGGAAATCAAAGAACTGAATAGTATTAACGTTCCCAGGTATTATTTGGCAGATATTGCCATCGAAGAAGTTGATTATTTTGAGTTACACAGTTTTTCAGGCGCTTCAAAGAAAGCATATGGTACAGTAGTGTACCTTAGAGCAGTATTAAAAAACAAGAACGTTGTTACCAGCTTTATTGCAGCAAAAAGTAGAGTGGCCCCATTAAAAACTGTTTCTATACCTCGCCTAGAATTATTTGGAGCCCTTTTGTCTGCTAGACTTTCTCATAAAATTGCTAAAAACTTATCTTTTCCTGCAACTTGCTACTTTTGGACTGACTCTACCATTACTTTCTATTGGATTAGAGGAGAGTCAGAAAGATTTAAAATGTTCGTCAGAATCATTGCAGAATTTTGTCGAGACACTTCAAATTTTATGAAAATCGAATGAAAATTTTAGAAGATATTAATAAAAAAATATTTATTAAGAAATTTGATTCTTTTTTTTAAATCGTTTTTTTTTTTTGTTTGTTTGTTTTAGGAGCTTCAAGAGTTTTAACCGTCAAGCGACCGAGATACTTATTTTATTACAGAAATTAATCTGCAGACGATATAATTCATTTCACAGAATTAAAAATCATCAAGATCTGAATATTTATATAACTAGCTATAGTACGAACTCACCTCGTTTGTCGCGTTTGACGTACAATTTGCAACTTGTTTAGATATAATTTTTCCCCTTTTTAAACGGAAAGTTTTGTTACAGCATTCTGAATACGTTGGAAGATGTTCCATAATTTATGCTTAACGCAGGATGTTTCGTCTTTGTCTTACTATGCGCAGGACTTATTGTGAGCCATTTTATAAAACACAGATACAAGAAAAAAATACATTATCCTTCCAATTCATGAAAATTTAGGATTAGATACTAGATTTAAAAATTAATTATATTTTTATGTGTAATTTAATTAGTATATAATTTTGATTAAAAAAACTAATCTTTAACTTCAAAACCATCAAATAAAATTTGTTAAAATTGGAAAATACATGTTAATTTCCAAGTTATAATATAAAACGTACATAAAAAAATCTACTCTATTCATATTGAAAAATTTTTTTCGTGTTAATTAAACTAGCAATTTTTAATTAATATGTAAATTTTTGCTTATGAAATTACATTCTGCAGCAATATTTTTTTTAACCTAAATCTAATCTGAAAGAATATAAGAAAAAAAAACATTTTTACATTAATTAATGTTTGAAAGTTATTTCTAAATTAATTCTATTTAATAAGATAATGTGACAATTAACATTAAAAATTCAAGCCGCTTTTCATGAAAAAAAGATCCTTTGTTATGATATTTTTGTTTAAAGCGGCTTTAATTTCAATCACTAATCTAATTGCAAAAATAAAAAAAAACATGTTTCTAACGGTTTAACATCCTTAGATTATGGGATTACACGTTATTCATTCATTTTTTAATTCAATAATATGTATTTTAAAAAATCAAAAAAAGTTTTAAATACCTGAGTACATTTTTAATTATAACACATTTTTTATCAATCACGTGACCTCCTCATCATATTATGTTATATGATAAAAATCTCTGTAATTTTTAGTTTTCTAATTGTTTGATATGGCATCATATTTAAGAAAAAAAATATATTACGAATTGACGAAATGATAAATTGTTTTGCACGTGGCTTATATAATTAGAAAGAAAAAAAATTCATTTTTAGTTCACAGGCTTTCAAAGCCTGACAGCTTATCTGCCCGCAGGTTCTGTATGTATGTACGTAACTCCATAACTCTTGATAGAAATATCCGATTTGCTTTAAATTTTCTATATATGTTCATATATTTCTATATATGTTATGATAAGGCGCTTCCCTGATTAGTTTTGGGGGTTCATTGGTTAAATATAAAGGGGGGGAATGGGAGGCTAATCCTCTTAAATTAGATAAAGGAATTTTACATGCAGAATTATCCGATTTGCTTCAAAGTTTGCAGATAGGTTTATTCTGGCTTCCCTGATTACTTTCGGGGGGTTCATTGGTTAAGAATAAAGGGGGGGAATGGGAGGCTAATCCCCCCTTAATTTAGATAAATGGTTTTTACATGCAGAATTATCCGGTTTGCTTCAAAGTTTGTATATAGATTCATTCGAATAAGGCGCTTCCCTAATTAGTTTTGGGGGTTCATTGTATATAGGGAGGAATGGGGGCTAATCCCCCCCCCTTAATTTATTGTCGATTTCTTTATTTTACGAGGGGCATTATTCTTTGAAATAAGAGTATAATATACAATTAGTGTGAATAGCCAGTGAGCTTAAAGCGATCAGTTTAACTTGGCACTTTTCATTATTCTATGGTTATTATTTGTCTTAAATTCTTCATTATTTGTTTTAAGCATAATTTGTTCTATTCAACACTGTAGTAATTATTTAAAAAAAAGGATTATTAGCCAGGTTTGGCAATTAGGAATTTCTAATTTGTTTCGTTAATTGCACTTAACGTCAAAATAGAAAATGTATTTTTAAATACATGCAGCTCTACTTCGGTACTAGATACTATTTAATGTATTTTCAGTATTAGGTAGATCTTTAGCAATATTGAGGATTTTATAAGGCAATTAATGTAAAATTAACTAAGCAATCTTAATCTTTTATGGATATTTTGGCTGTTATTAACTGTATTTTATAACCTCGCATCGTATATAACCTCGCATTTTCATCTGACATTAAAATTGGAAGTATGACGTTTCCTTGTTTTATACTTACGTTGACCCTCGATCTTTGATACCTGGAGTTCAGTTGCCTCTATGTGAGAGCGTAAACATCCGTGATATAGAATTTGATTGGTTGAGAAGATTTTTGACCAAAATTCATCGCCAAGCACCTTGGCGAGCCTGTCATTATCGCCAAGCTTATGCTTATTAACCTGTATCAGTCGTCTAATCGAACTCATCCAGACGAATATGGCGAAGTTCTAGAAAGTAGGTTTGTCATATTTTGGACAAAAACTTCTGTCTGAGTACAGCCAGAACATGCGTCATGTGCATACGTCGCCCCTCGAAAAAATTGAAAATATGATGAGTGTATCCATGGTAAGTTTATACAACTTCCAAACAACTTATTCTGACCAAGCTCAGAAGAATCTCATTCACGAATTTGCTGCAGCATTCATGACTACCGTATCTCGTATCCAGTCAGCATCTCGTTGGTATCTGTGGATATCTGTCCCCTTCCCTCAAAACCGGCCTCTCTTATATTGGGAAGAAAGACCCTTTCCCAAATCCTATGATTACAACTTCCGTTTGCCTCTTACTTCTAAGTAAGAACTGTCATACTTTAGGAAATTAGTTATCTCTCCCTAAAGAATAGCTGATGCAATCTTAATCCCTTTCTCCAGAATGTATTGTAATGAATACAATATATATTTGGCCTGTCTTACTTTAAGGTAGAAATGTTTCCTTTGCAACTAAAAATGACAAATAAGTTCTTCACAGAATAGTATTATCTTCCTAGAATGGGGACAATTCACAAGACTCCTTCCATTCATAGGGGTTTATTTTTTAATCCCACAAGTATGTGCGTAGTTGACAGGTCAACTCGCCACAGCATCCTATATGTAACTTCTCAGAAGCATCTTTTTGGAGAATATTTTATCCCCTTAAAAGACAACACGTTTTTCGATTAACTGATATGTAACCGAAGCAAAATCCTTCAGAATTTATTGAATGTGTTCACAGAAGTATTGTCCAGTCACAAAATTTCGAACTGAGAAGCTGCAGGACACTATTATGATCATTATCGTCTGGTATTAAAACAATTTAGACTTAATAAGATATGAAATAAGGGTACTTTCGTGTTATAGCGGATACGAGAATCGCCAAGCGACCACGATTTACCGCCAAATTATAAAGCATAGATGACATTATAATAATATATGATGTATATAATCTTTCAGACGTATATGGCCAAGTTATAGTCATATATGATGCATATATGATGTATATATAGGACATGTGTATAAGAACTATATGATGTATATATGACATATAAGACTTAAATAATACGTATATAATAACGTATATGGCACATACGTGAGTGTTTGGAGTATATATACATATCCGTATATATAAGCTTTGTGGTAATCTTGGTAAAATCATAGGTGCAACCTTGGCATAATCGTAATTGTGGAGGCCGTTATAACACAAAAGTACCGAAATAAGTAATGCTGTTGATTAACACGATTATGACGGATGGAATTGATTTGGAGGGATAAGTCGCCAATTACGGTTTATTAATAAACTACTAAACAAGTTATGCAATGGAATTTTTCTAGACATTCGACTATAGTCGAAATATCTATGAAACGCAATTGATACTATAGTATCAGTTGTGAATATGTCTTGACAATTTAACTTGACAGGGGAGGCATGAAAAACCCATTTATCTAAATTAAGGGAGGTCATCCCCCGTCCCCCCTTTATACTTAACCAATGAACCCCCAAAACTAATCAGGGAAGCGCCTTATCACAATGAACCTATAAACAAAATTTGAAGCAAAACGGTTATTTCTGTCAAGAGTTATCGCGTTACGTACATACAGAACCGGCGGGCACATTAGATCTCAGGCTTTGATAGCCTGTGAGCTAAAAAAATAAAAAAAGAGCATCTCTATAATATAGAAACTGAACTTTGGTAAATACTAAATGCAAGTAATGTATATGTATCATATGCATCAGTTTTTATAAATAATTAAAAATTTATGTGTAGTAAAATGAAACACATTTAATTAAACATTGCTTGTAAATAAAACAAATCTATCAACAATTAATGTACTTTTATAAACAGTAAACAATTAAACAAACATAGTACTATATATTTATTTATTTAAATAAAGACATACATCTATGCATATATAACATCAATTAAATGTATTTACTTACAGTAAGACAACAACAATGCTCATAACTTTAAAACACATGAAAATTAATTTTGGCCAGGATTTTGCCTCGAATACTCCACTGTGGGGCGTAACACTGCTTAGAAAGCACTGCTTAGAGATTCGAAATAAATCGAAAATTAAAACTATTCGGTAACGTTTGGTTATATAATGTGTATGTGTGCATAGAAATGCTGAAAACCCCTGCTTTATATCGTAACTAGCCGATCCCGCGCAGGAAATCTGTACTCTAGTGTCTACTTTTTTAAATATATGCATATTATATTACACGAATTTCAGCATTATATGTATAAATACCATGTGTAAAACTTCTCCACCTTAGAACTGGGTACTTTGAAATAAAATATATACATAGACATCATCAGATATGTACAGTAGGGTGGAACGAAAATAATGGTTAATTTTTTTTTTTTCAGTTAGAAATTTGCTATAGTCGGCAAAAGTTGCCTTTTGGGATTAGAATGAAGAATATAAAATTTTGTTGCTGTACTAAAATATTTTCAGGTGCCGCAAAGAGCTTCAAAAATGACTTTTCTATGAAAAAACGATCAAAATTACCTTTTTTTAAAAAAGTTCTTTTCTTGATTATTAACATAATATGCATATATTTTGTAAACAGAATATTCAAAATATGATATTTTTGCAGAAAACTTGCACATTCTATGTATTACCAATTTTTAGATGCCATTACAGAAATAATTATTTTGTAGAATCTAGCGATTTTCACCATATTAATTTTTATTCATTTTACAGTATCATATTCTTATAGTACTACATTGAAATGAAAGAAATGCAATCTTTAATTATCGTATCTTAGTTAAAGAAATCACTTATAATATGCTTATTTAAAAAAAACTTTAAAAGAGTAAAACCTCTGATTAACGGACACCTATGTGACCAAAAAAAAAAGTCTGAAAAAATGAGGTGACTGCAGGAGAATGGTTGTTAGTTATAACGAGAGGTTAATGTTCGCTGAGAAAATTTAATTTGGCAATAAGAGAGGGATGACCGTATATAAGGGTGTCCGTTAAAAGAGGTTTCACTTTATATTGTTTTGAAAGGCAAAACGTTATTTTTAAGAAACATTAATTTCTCTAATGTCCATAATAATCCCAGTGACACATTGAATTTTTTTTGTTTTTTGTTTTTTGTTTCAAATTTTGGCATGATGTTTTGGAAATTTATTTTGGTTTTTATCAACGCATCTCTTGCAGAATTACTGCAAACTGACAAGGATGACTCGGTAACTAATTTAATAATCCTTTTAACTGCTTGTGTGTGACATATGGAAAAATTGAAGTTGACTCTCGTGATCAGGTTCTTCTGCTTGCTTTATTTACTGCTTTAGTTTGTCGTCAGCAATATGCATCGTCATAGGAAGTTATGTTACTTTAACATCATGCCATTGAATCATATCAATATAATCCGTGACATCAAAGTTTATACATACAAGAATTAAAAAATTTCTGATGCTAACTTCATTTTCAGCCCCTGCTTTTACAATTTGGCGTAATGCAAACTCTTTAATGACTTCTATCACCTGATAACATACAATGGAGTACATTTTCATGTCCAGCAAAGTATACATTGCTTTGGCTGATTGGATCAATTCCATTTTTAGGAGTGTAATTGAGGTAACGTAAATAGTTGACACGTTTTCACAAGTGCTTCGTCCATAGATAGAAAATGGTTTCAACTTTATGTAAAAAACCAAACAGTTGCATACACTTTCAAAATGTACTCAGTCTGTATTTGGAGATTTTGTGATGGATATTCTGTTCCCACGTACAAGCGAATTATTCTGTTTTCTAAAGTAAACCATGGTGAATGTCAATTTTTTTTCTGGTTTCTTCATAGACAAATCAGAAGAGCAACTTCTAACGGAGATTTTGTTACACATTTCAAATAAATATATTTGGTTCATACATAAATTATCCTTAAATTTTAGCAAAAGAATGTTATTTTCAATAGGTGAAAACTCAGTCACTGGAAGTTCATTACACTTTTCTAGTTGTTTCCTTATTTTCACTCCAAATTCATTTGGATTTTTAGTTTTTCCATCTAAGAAAGAAAATAGATGACGAACGGGTAGTTCATTTGCATGAAACAAACAAATCAAGCACTGCAGTGGCTTTCATAGTTCTTTTTCCAATAAAGCAATCGTACCATTATTCAATCCAGTGTTCAAGGCAGTTTCATCATATCCAATTGCAGTAATGTTTAAGTATTGGTTGTGCCATTTAAAAATGTCATTATGTTGTCTTTTATACCTCTTCCAGCGCCAAAAAATGGTTTTACGTGTCTTGAAAATTTTGATCTAAGTTCGGGAACAAGTGATATATGTTCTTCGATAACACTTATTTTGTAATACTTAACTCCTTTCTTCTCTTGCACAATAGTCTTGTCTTTTCTTACATAAAAAAAAACAATTACTTTCTGTAACTAGTTTTACAGTTTCTCCTGCATATCTTTTTAGGTTCTTTATTTGTTCTCATCTAATGTCAATACATTTCTACCATACTTTTTTCTTCATCACTAATCAGACCAATATACTGCAGAGCGGCGCTTTGAATTGTTGCAGCAATTTTGTCTGTCTGATACTCAAGTTCGATCGCAAGTGGAAGCCACAAATCGCAATTTCATGCGCATTTGACTATGATTTTGATTACTTGAGGTTTCAGAGACACTGGACGTAGAGACAATAAAAAATTGGGCTAGCATAGTGTTGGGACAGATAGTATAGGCTCTTATGAGCTTTGTTCTGTTTCAACCTCATTGAATACTATTTATGTTTCATTATTTTTGTAATTAAAATGTATTATGCAGTAAGTTTACCATGTTTCCTGATTAAAAAGATTTAAAACTGATTAAAAAGACAACTTATAAAAACTATAGCCTATTAAAAAAAATGAAACATAATTGCAAAATTTGTCAAAATTTTAACAAAAAAACCTACAGTTTGCCCTTCTTGCGGCACCTCTAAGCATTATTCAATTACGCTGATAATTAATTTCCGTCTTTATTTTGATCAAAAGCAACTTTTGAAAACTATAGCATATTGAAATTATTATTATTGTTTACATATACATAATTGCGAAATTTGTCAAAATTTTAATAAAAACCTAAAGTGTACCCTTCTTGCGGCACCTGAAAACATAATCCAATTACGCTAATATTTAATTTCCATCTTTAGTTTGATCAAAGGCAACTTTTAAAAACTATAGCATTTTGAAATTTAAAAAAAAGTTTTTTCGTTCCACCCTAATGGACACCATTTAGAAATATGAAAACAGAGATATTTTTTCAGCATCATGCTTATAAAAACATTCGCATACACAGAATGTATACTGAATGCTCTTTAAAATTAAAAAAGTGTACACATATTATATTGAAAGTATCTACACCATTCACGATTATCAAAATATTTTTTCTTTTTTTTTTTTACCATAGAAAACTTCTTTATGTAAACAATTTTAAAATTCAGAGTTCAGAGATACTACAATAACTGAATCAAAAGATCTAACTCTTGAAAGACCCACATACAACTGACATTGCTAAAAGCTGATTTTGAAAAATCTAAGCATTTTTTTTTTTCAAATGTTTGACCCTGCGTATTATTTATAGTCATTGAAAAAAGTAATTCGATAGAAATTGTATAGCTTAAATGTAAAAGGCATATTATTTTCTGGTGGAATAACTGTTATTCGTGGAATGAGAAAAGTTTCATTAATGTTGGAATAATTTTTTTTTACTTCCATACCATTATTCTGCAAGTTACTAACTGTAAGTTTTGTACCATTGCACAGACCTTTAGAAGGTACTAAATTTTTTAGTAACATTATGATAACTTCTGGCTTTAATTTCAGTTTGTGTGATGGCATTTCAGTTGTTGTTAAACTGTTTAAAAATTCTTCAGTATATGCATGTTGATCTTGTGGATTATCACTTATGATGTTGGCAATGCTTTCGTAAACCTTTTCCGTTCCTGCATACATTGCAAAACACGATCATTAATTTCAATTGACAAATTGTTTGTCACTGTTAGTATGGCTCATCCTTTAAGGTTTTTAGGTGTCACTGTCTAAAAATCAATGTCACGGCACTAGATCTTGCATATTCGGATAGCAAATTGGGGACAACTTAACAGTTTCCCTACTTTGACATTCGCCAACTTGTAACAGCCAACTTGCTCACCCTCTCTCAGTTGAAAGGGCATGGATATTTTCTGTAAGTTTCATAGTGTAAAATACAGACCAAAGTTTATGCTTCTTTATGCAACTTGAAACTGTTAGCGATCTCTCTAGTAAATTTCCACCCAATAAGATTATTTTATTCATTTATTATTATTCATTATTATTATTTATTTATTATTATTAAATCTATATTATAAATCACAAATATATGCATCAGTAACATTGACATCATGACGATACGGATAACAATGAAGTTAAACTGCATAAGGTACAACAATGGAGCTAATGTTTTAACTAATAACAAAATGGCGCGTTTTTTGGTTTGACTTTCTATTCGCACTTTATATTCTGTCCTTTTTAGAAAATAGCTAGTTTTTGCAAAAAATAAGATAAATAATCGGCCTATTTCTAGAAAAATTGCATTTTCGACGCAGAAATTTTTTCTACGTATTTGTGGTGAGTTTTAAAATCGATCCCTCACATATTTTTCTTGTTGTTGTTGTTGTTGTTGGTTTCACCCAAAGGGCCCGGTTTTGCAGCTTTCTATTTCTACATAGCTGACATGATCCATATAATATATTTTTTTAATAATATTTTTCTTAATATTCGCAAATTAGTGAAAACAAACCACTCGTTGCCATCGGCAAAAGATAAATAGACGCTTTTTCTCCGCTACGTACCTTAGCGTTTTATATATATAGATACCTTTTGACAATAATTCGGTAAGTTTACTGTTTACTCTGCGGAAGAAGCTTTCGGGCTGTAATAAGGAATTATCCTCTTCCTAGTTAACAACCCACGCGGGAAAAGAAAGCAGAACAGGCAAATAGTTGTTTCTTTTGTGTTTCTAATTTCTTTAGATGTTTTTCTTTATTTCTAACAAACAGAGACCTAAACGAAGGTCATGTAATCATAAGGTACACCGCAAAGTAAAGGGATAAAACAAATAAATCAATAAGGTAAGTAAAAGCTCAGAATAAAAGATATGTTGGGAAAAAAATCTAACAGACTGTTAATTTTTGTTTCAGAATGATTTCTTTGATGATTTTGTAACAAAATTTATACTTACGTTAACTAACAGAGTTAAAAGATTTCAAAATTGTTAAATAAAAAAAAATACATAAAAGAAAAATAGTGAAATAAATAAATGGAATAAAAATAATAAAATTAATAAAATAATTAATAAAATAATGTAACAAATTGAATAAATAAATTAATAAAATAAATGAATATAAAAAATGAATAAAATAAATTAATAATTAAATTGTATGGGGGATATAGTGGTATTTTACGAAAATCTAATGTGTCTGAGAATCATTGAAAACTAACATTAAATTCCGTGTGCGTGAATTGCAATTTCATACCGAATTCTTTTCATTTTCGAGATCGACAATGCGCGGGGAAATACTTTGATACGGAATTTATACTTGCACTGTAACTGATAGAAGCGTATTTAACAGAAGAGTTATGCGTGAGTGTGTAATTTTTAATCAGCGCTCCGGATGGCCAAACATTCAGTGGTTGTACCGGTTAAGTGAGCCCAGCAAACACAGAGCTATCGGTAAGCAATCGGCCGACTACCGCTTTGCCGTTTCCGACGGTATCGGCACGACACCGCCTGCCGTACTGGTTCCGTAACTTTTTCGACACGCCGCGCGACTGACGCCCGACAGATAGGCGCATAGTCGGTCCGGTATCGGCAACGCCGGTAGAATCGACGGCACTCTGCTGTGCCGATTGTATACCAACACTTATCCGCACACCTACCGTATCTGGTCCGGTACCGGCAACGCTAACAACGGCGAGATGCTGTGCCGACCGTATACTGATAACAAATCCGTAAATCCGTAGTATTGTCGAATGTGGTCCGCAAGCAATAAACTGCCGAAAGCACCCCTTTTATTGGGAACTAGCAGCTGAAAGGGGGGGGGGGGCACTCCACTTAATGGTACTTAATTTTTTTTAAAACTTTGATTATTTTTGTAAAAATGGTGAAATTTATTTTTCAGATGTAAGCAAACACCCCCCCCCCCCCTCACGAATACCGTTTTACCATTATTAGCCCCTGCCATTAAAAAAAAAAAAAAACATTTTCCATATATTTTTCTTTTTAAGTGTCGCTGTAAAACTTGATTTAAAAAAACAAAATATTTTCTAGGAAAGTATAAAACAATACATCTAATTTTATTATTATTATTATTTTAAAGTCAAATATACTAAATTCCCTTCCGTTAATTGACTATTTATTAATAAATTTAAAAAATTGAACTTTAATTTTACACAGAAAATAAAAATAAGTTTAAATAACTTAGTTAAAGAAAATTCTGTACCGTTTGTTATTATTTTATTTTATGAACGCTTTAAATGAATGTTTGTGATTTTCTTGTGATTATGTCTCTTAAAATAAGTCTGCTATAAATTATGCTAAATTGTTTTAGCCTTATTAAATCCATCATCATCTCAACTAAGTTAAATATTTTTTGCATAATTTAATTCAGTAAACATTATTGTCTCTTTAAAAAAATATAAAAAACAAAATTTAGAGTTTAGTTTATGTAATTTCTAGGTAAGATTAGAAAAATATATTTTTGTAACTTTATTTTAAAAAAAAATTATATGATAGACATGTTTCATATTTACTTATTTTTAGTTTTCCTAAATTCTTTATATATTTTTTCATTTATACAGAAGGACAATTGTTTTTCAAAATCATTTATTATTACATCTAATTTGATGCTCCATAATTAATTTTTTTAAATAAAGTAACATTATTTATAATATTGTTTTCCTTTTTCTCTTAATTTGTTTCTAAATATTTCCTTTTCAAATATAAATATACACTTTCAAAATCGCTCAGTTAAATTATGTACATTGGAAATGTCAAATATTTATATACATTGATTAAAATTAATTTATTTTAAATTTGATAGAAATGAAATGCGTATTAAACCAATTTAATAGTAATAATTTAAACTTCAAACATCTTGCATGACTAAAATTTAATAAATTTGAATAGTATTAAGGAATTTTTATACCGCTGCGTAAAAATTTTAGGATACGTGAAAAAGAAATCGCTTTAAGTAATTTAAAAAATGAATGAATTAGTAACTTTGAATAAATGAAAGTTCAAATAGAAAAAATGCAAATTACCATTACTAAGCAATCGAAAATTTTGACTATTTTTTTTTTTTAAATACATGATCTATACGAGTATTGTAAAATTATAGAGCATCAAATGGATAAGAAAACCAAATGTCATTCTGCCTTTATTATAATAAAGAAACGTTCAAAGAATTTGTTAATTATTAATAATTAAAAATATGCTACATGTCACAAAAACTTAAATAATAAAAATATGAAAACTGCATAAACATATTTTTCTAATTTCACCCTATTATCATTTTGTACAACAAAAATTCCTACGCAAAGTTAATCGTTAAAAGAGAATAAATATTTACAAAATTAAATGTATGCAAAAATAATGAACTTAATTCAGATTAATTTGGATTTAATAAAAGAAAATTAAGCAGACTTACCAATATTATGATTTTTTCAGCCCGCGTGATGCTTCACGCATCTCACATCAGGCAACTACTACATGAAAACGCGGGAATCTATGGTTGCAATTTGCCCTTCAAAATCCAGTTTGGAAAGCATGCGCGCGCCGTTTTACTAGATGATCGCTTTGCTTTCCCTTTAGTACGCTCCTAAGGTAGACAATAAAATGGCGGATAACATTCCAGATCTGGCGTGTTAGCTTCGTAAATTGCACTTGGCTCTTTGTCATAATCAATTTTTGGATGTGAAAGCGTCTTATATGATTGAAAATCATCATCAAATTACACCAAAGTCCGAAACTTTCTTGATAAATGCTTACACGAAATGCATTATTATTTCATGTTTATTAAAATTATTATATGGATACTTACATAATTTTATTCTATTAAAATGACCAATAAAACAGGTTTAATGATACAGCAATTAAAAATTTTTAATTATTTTAGTGTTTATTATTTTTGTCTATTATACAGTAAAGCCTGTGAAAAAGAAATCGCTGAAAACATAACAATTTCTTTTTAGACAGTTTTCCGTCTTAGCAGGTATAATTGTATGGTAAAACTTCCATCATTGGGGCCATGAATTTTTTCGTTTAAGACAGGTGTTTATTGAGACAGATTACGTTTTCACAGCTTTTACAATACATTATTTTTAGATTGGTTTAATAATTAATATGTGATTAATCATCTTAATATCGCCCCCATCCAGTGTGCGTTCGTCGGGGGTTCGGGAGGGGGGGGCGGGGGTAACAAAGCAAATAGTATCTTTCCATATATGTGTTTGTTATCACGTCTAATATGTTTATTTAAAATGTGTGTAAAATATTGAATACATTTTACATTTCATTTTCAAAAATATATCCACAATTTTTATTATTATTATTAAAAAAAAAATAAAAAAAAAAAAAAAAAGAAATATAATAATAGTTTCTTTTTTCGATATTGTTGCACCAATTCTTCAAAAGAAGAGTAAAAATATATAATATACATTATTTAAAACCATGCACTCACTAACAAAACTCAGACTTAATCACAATCGAAAAAAAAAATCTCTGACGGCTCGGCCTACAGGCACAGGTAGATTTCGAAGACGCAGACCGTGGGGCGCCTTTTTGTTAGGAAATGCGGAAGAAACGACCTTTTTGCAAAGATGCGGCAGTTGGAACCACCCACTTCGAAACTTAAATTCTTTGCAAACGGAGCCGGCAAGGATTTTTTTTTTTTTTTTTTTTTTTTTTTTTTTTTTTTTTTTGCTATAAGGGTTGATCCTATAAAAACTTGTCAGTATAAAAGTTTTAGATATTTATTAAGAGGATTTATAATAAATTTAAGCGGATTTGATATCTTGTGAATTGGCAAAGTTATGAATTTTTTTCTTTTAACCCCCCGCCCCCTTCCCCCCCCCCCGTTTTGGGGCCATTTTTAATTACATCAAAAATCTGTCATGCATAAATTTTCGCCCCTTTACCTAGAAGTAGTAATAACTTTAAACAGATTCGATACGTATCATAATTAAGAAATTATGTTTTTTTTCTGTTTTCACAAAAAGGTTCGATTTGCCCATTAACGAACTTGACTGTGATTTTATGCCCCTTGATTTTATGTATCAGTTTGGAAGATATTTGTGCAGAATTATTGCAGTTATCGTGCCCATAAAAAAGTGACATAGATAGATAGATAAATAAATTAATAAACTTTTGAATTGGGGGTGGTTTTGGGTTCTGGGAGTCATAATCGGCGTAGTTCTGCAAAAAAATTTCAAAAATTCCAACTAAGGGGAGAATGTAACAGGTGGTATTTCTTAAGAAATCTAACTTAAAAATGCCGGTTAATCACAATAGAAAAAAAATTGACGGCTAAGACTAAACATTCCAAATTCGGACCGATGCTGGCAAATGTAATCGGACCATTAACGGATACCAGATATCGGTCCAGCGTCATTTGCCGATTTAAGTCGCTAGCCGATATCGAATCATAAGGGGACCGATTACAGTAACTGGCATTTGAAAAAGCACGGTTCTTTAGTATCAGTTGCCGACATACAACCGGCACTTGACCGATACCACTTTCCCGATGCCGACGCCTAACCGACACTGCCGGCTGCGGTCCGATCATGTGCCGAAAGGTATGTGTTTGCTGGGAGATGTTAAAGGATGGTCGATGCATGTCTAGCTAGACTATACTCAGGTAGTACAAAATAATTATCATATGAATTTTTCTATTCTAAACTCAATCAACTAATCTCATTTCCATCGATAATTAAACACTGAAATTAATGTATTTCGAATGCGTTGCAGTGACGATGACTATATAAAGTACATACTTAAATCTTTTTTTGTAAACAATTACAAGTTAAATTTAACATCTGCTTTTAATCTTTCTCCTTCGAATGTTAACAATTTTCATCCCTTGACGATAACATCTCTGATTAAATCCTCTTGTGTATTCGATGTTCTAATTTTTATTCAAAGCTATTTCCGAAAAGTTTAGATGACGTGCCTTTTTTTACTTTTATTCTATCATATAAAGAGCTTTATTTTATTTTTCTTAGATTAACTCTTTCTAGATTTGAAAGCCAAATGGGTTTAAAAAATTTAAAGATAGAAAGAAAGAACTTCATAGAATTATTTCTCGATTGCATTTTGTTTGTTTTAATCTTGTTTATTTGGTATTTCTGTTAATTAGTCACACCTCACAGTGAAAAAAACAAAGCTGTTAAAAACACAAATGCTCACTGCATAAGCAACGGTTTGTTTTCTTGGATAAAGTCATTTTTATGTAAAGAGATGATTCTCATTTAAGCCGAATGATAAACAAGGGATTGGGAATGTACAATCGTCCAAAAAAAGAAAACACCTTATATCTCCAAATTGTCACAGAAAAAACCTAAATAGTAATTCGACTGGAAATATTATTTATTACTTGTAGTCGTTTTAAGAATCGAAAAAAAAAGTATGGATTTACACGTTTCAGACACGGGAGATAAAACATATTTTTAGAAAAAAAAATTGCCGTCCGTCTGTCTGTGTGTGTGTCTTTAAACGCTCTATATCCCGAAAAAATTGAGATAGAAACTTGAAATTTGAAACGTACTTAGTATGTAATAATGAGAAGAAGCTTATTGAATTTCAGTAACCTCGATTATCCGGAACTATTTTTTTCGGACTCTCGAAATATTCGTTCTAACAAAAGGTACATAAAAATTTTCAAAATTGTTTTGCTGAACCCTTTCAGGGGCAAAGTACTTATGTTTCTAAAATGTTGAAATCATTGAGTCACACCGGGATTTAACAGCAAATTTATTTCCAAATAAGTAAAAGATTTTCTTCACGTATATTATAAAAGTAAAATTTTATTCCAAAATTCCGGTGTCATTGTGGCATTTGGGAATTAAAATTAAGTGGGATATATTACATCACACCGCCCTTCAAGGGGTTAAGGAGTGAATATAAAAGATAATAAAAGAAAAACATAAATATTGCATAAAGAATGAATTCGATCTGATAATAAGTTGCCGAGATATTTGTAATCACATTTCCACACTCTTCGATTTTTCATGACCCTGTATTTCATTCAAATTTCAATTCAAAGATAAGTTTTAATTGGAAATGAGTCGCTTAATCGGACGCAGTAAACTGTTAGTTATAGGATTATCAATTTTGGAGTTATAAGGACGTTTCTTTTACGCTATTCAGTAATAGAGCATTTAAAGTTGATGACGTCATTGAGCCACGATTTTATTTGAATTGCAATGCATTTCATAAGTAGTTTACACATGTCTTATTTTCATATTTTATATTATGCATATCCATGATGGTTAAGTATTACGGTGGCCCCCAACGACTAATTTTTACATGCTTTCTTTTGCTTAGAATTATGTATGTATGTGGCAGTTAAATCTATTCATTCATTTTTCGCCAATTTTCTATTGACACAGAGTTTTGAAATTTGGAATATATATGTATTTCTGAGGGTAATACATGATTTGGACATAGATTTTCTAAAATTCTATCCTTAAAGGGGAAGGGTTGCAACGTTTGCCCAAAAGTTGTATTTTTCCCATAGAAATAACGTTGCGATTGTTTAATATTAATTAAAAAATTGCTCCATTGTTGCAACATTCATCCATTTTAATCACATTGCCGCCTGCATCATTACAACGTCAGCATTCATGTGAAATATATATGAATATGTATTGATGAATACATATGAATACAATGAGTTCAAATTTTGGCCAACTTGGCAAAATATCGTCAAACTTGGCGACAAAAATAAGTTACCATATATGAAGCCAATTTGGCGATAGCTGACTAATTTGACGATAGCTGGCTAATTTGGCAAATTCCCTTTTTCTGTTTTTTTGGGTTTTTTTTTTTCTTTTTCTCTTTGTCATTTGAACGCGATAAATTTACAATAACTTTGATAACCTTACTTGCCCGTTTCTTTTTAGCTGTGAAAAATTATTTTTCTAAGGTTATAAATTCTTATTATGTGCTTCAGATGTAACTGTTAAATACTGATAGCAATCATTATCTTGAAGAAATACGAAGTTAGAAAAACACCAATACCTGAATTGCGCGCAGGACGAACCGCTGAAGCAATTGCTATCTTCTTTAACATCATTTTAAGTACAGTGCACACCGTCAAAAGGTGGAAACTACCGATCCTAATTTCGCCGCAAAAGCAAGGAAAAAAATGTAAGGTGTACTAAAATCGCCCAAGGATTGCATAAAAACTAGATTTTTGCTACGATTCGGTAACTTTATGATTTTTTCTAGCTGGAGTGGCAATATCGGGATCATCGATTGTGCTTCTTTCACGTTGTAAATTGCGTAAACGAATATTTTTGAACGCTGAAATTACTTTAATATCATTTTAGGTACAGTGTAAAACGTAAAGAGTTATAAAATGCTGATTCTAATATCGCCACATCAGCAAGGAAAAAAATATAAAACACGCAAAAATCGTCTAAGGAGTGCACAATAACAAGACCTTTACTATGATTCCGAAAAAAATGCTTTTTCCTAGCTGGTGTGACGACATTGGAATCAGCGATTGTACCTCTTTTAGGTTGTAAATTTCGTAAATGAATGTTTTTGAAGTCTGAAATTCCTTTATCAATCACTTTAACATCATTTTAGATATAGTGTACTACGTCATGAAGTGTAAAATGGTGACACAAATATCGTCATACCAAAAAGAAAAAAAACTTAAGTTACTCAAAAATCACCAAAAGATTGCACAAAATCTAGATTTTTGCTATGATTTGGTATCTTATTCTTTTCCTACGCTCGCTGTAAAAAATTATTTCAGTAAAATTACTGCTGCAGGGATTCCAGGCACAGTACATAAAGATAGGGGTTATGTCCGTAGACAAACAAACTTTTCCCTTATATAAACACGCTTTGCCCGTAAAAACATTAAATTTACGGGATTTGACTGTTTAGCTGGAAAATTAGGCAATTTCCGTAAAATTACGACAGCAATTCACTGATAATGTCCATGAAGTTACATTTATTTCACAGTGTAGTTGATATTGCGACATCGGTATCAGTGATTCTACCTTCATCCATATTCATAGAATTATTTTTCGATTGCATTTTGTTTGTTTGTTTTAATCTTGTTTATTTGTTATTTCCGTTAATTAGCCGCACCTCACAGTGACAGAAACAAAACTCTTATAAACACAAATGCTCACTGCATAAGCAATGGTTTGTTTTCTTGGATGAAGTCATTTTTATGCAAAGAGATGATTCTCATTTAAGCCGAATGATATACAAGGGATTGGGAATGTACAATCGTCCAAAAAAAGAGAACACCTCATATCTCCAAAATGTCACAGAAAAAACGTAAATAGGAATTCGACTGGAAATTATTTATTACTTACCCATAATACGTAGTATAGGGTAAGTCTTGTAGTCGTTTTAAGAATTTAAAAAATATATACGGATTTACACGTTTCAGACACGGGAGATTTCGAAAAACATTTTTTTAGAAAAAAAAATTGCGGTCCGTATGTCTGTGTGTGTGTCTGTAAACGTCCTATCTCCCGAACAAATTGAGATAGAAACTTGAATATTGATATGTACTTAGTATGTAATAATGAGAAGAAGCTTATTGAATTTCAGTAACCTCGATTATCCGGAACTATTTTTTTCGGACTCTCGAAATATTCGTTCTAACAAAAGGTACATAAAAATTTTCAAAATTGTTTTGCTGAACCCTTTCAGGGGCAAAGTACTTATGCTTCTAAAATGTTGAAATCATTGAGTCACACCGGGATTTAACAGCAAATTTATTTCCAAATAAGTAAAAGATTTTCTTCACGTATATTATAAAAGTAAAATTTTATTCCAAAATTCCGGTGTCATTGTGGCATTTGGGAATTAAAATTAAGTGGAATATATTATATCCCACCGCCCTTCAAGGGGTTAAGAAGTGAATATAAAAGATAATAAAAGAAAAATATAAATATTGCATAAAGTATGAATTCGATCTGATAATAAATTGCCGAGATATTTGTAATCACATTTCCACACTCTTCGATTTTTCATGACCTTGTATTTCATTCAAAGATATATTTTAATTGGAAATGAGACGCTTAATCCGACGCAGTAAACTGTTAGTTATAGGATTATCAATTTTGGAGTTATAAGGATGTTTCTTTTACGCAATTCAGTAATAGAGCATTTAAAGTTGATGACGTCATCACGCCACGATTTTATTCGATTTGCAATGTATTTCATCAGTAGTTTACACATGTCTTATTTTCATATTTTATATTATGATGGGTATATCCATGATGGGTAAGTAAAGGGGGCTCTGAATGACTAATTTTTACATGCTTTCTTTTAACTTAGAATTATGTATGTATGTGGCAGTTAAATCTTGTCACTCATTTTTCGCCTATTTCCTATTGACACAGAGCTTTGAAATTTGAAATATATATGCATTTCTGTGGGTCATACATGAATTGGTCATAGATTTTCTAAAATTCTATCCTTAAAGGGGCGGGGGGTTGCAACGTTTGCCCAAAAGTTGTATTTTCCCCATAGAAATAACGTTGCGATTGTTTAATATTAATTAAAAAATTGCTCCATTGTTGCAACATTCATCCATTTTAATCACATTGCCGCCTGCATCATTACAACGTCAGCATTCATGTGAAATATATATGAATGAGTATGTATTGATGAATACATATGAATACAATGAGTTCAAATTTTTCCCAACTTGGCAAAATATCGTCAAACTTGACGACAAGAATAAGTTACCATATATGAAGCCAATTTGGCGATAGCTGACTAATTTGACGATAGCTGGCTAATTTGGCAAAATTCCCTTTTTCTGTTTTTTTCTTGGGTTTTTTTTTCTTTTTCTCTTTGTCATTTGAACGCGATAAATTTACAATAACTTTGATAACCTTACTTGCCCGTTTCTTTTTAGCTGTGAAAAATTATTTTTCTAAGGTTATAAATTCTTATTATGTGTTTCAGATGTAACTGTTAAATACGGATATCAATCATTATCTTGAAGAAATACGAAATTAGAGAAACACCAATACCTAAATTGCGCGCAGGACGAACCGCTAAACAATTGCTATCTTCTTTAACATCATTTTAAGTACAGTGCACACCGTCAAAAGGTGGAAACTACCGATCCTAATTTCGCCGCAAAAGCTAGGAAAAAAATGTAAGGTATACTAAAATCGCCCAAGGATTGCATAAAAACTAGATTTTTGCTATGATTCGGTAACTTTATGATTTTTTCTAGCTGGAGTGGCAATATCGGTATCATCGATTGTGCTTCTTTCACGTTGTAAATTGCGTAAACGAATATTTTTGAACGCTGAAATTACTTTAATATCATTTTAGGTACAGTGTACAACGTAAAGAGTTATAAAATGCTGATTCTAATATCGCCACATCAGCAAGGAAAGAAATGTAAAATACGCAAAAATTGTCTAAGGATTGCACAATAACTAGACCTTTACTATGATTCCGAAAAAAATGCTTTTTCCTAGCTGGTGTGACAACATTGGAATCAGCGATTGTACCTCTTTTAGGTTGTAAATTTCGTAAATGAATGTTTTTGAAGTCTGAAATTCCTTTATCAATCACTTTAACATCATTTTAGATATAGTGTACTACGTCATGAAGTGTAAAATGGTGACACAAATATCGTCATACCAAAAAGAAAAAAACTTAAGTTACTCAAAAATCACCAAAAGATTGCACAAAATCTAGATTTTTGCTATGATTTGGTATCTTATTCTTTTCCTACGCTCGCTGTAAAAAATTATTTCAGTAAAATTACTGCTGCAGGGATTCCAGGCACAGTACATAAAGATAGGGGTTATGTCCGTAGATAAACAAACTTTTCCCTTATATAAACACGCTTTGCCCGTAAAAACATTAAATTTACGGGATTTGACTGTTTAGCTGGAAAATTAGGCATTTTCCGTAAAATTACGACAGCAATTCACTGATAATGTCCATGAATTTACATTTGTTTTACAGTGTAGTTGATATTGCGACATCGGTATCAGTGATTCTACCTCAGTCATGCTTTAAATTGCCCAACACAGTTTTATTGAAGTTTCACTGAGAAAAACAACACTTTCAAATCTGAGTAAATTTATGTTTTCATTTTGTTAGGAAACTTTTTGTTTCAAATAGGACGATCCAATGCTTTCAATTCTGAAATACCAGAAACACTCAGAATATTGAAACATGGACATACTCAAAACTGAACACATAGATGTCATAACTAAAATATCTTCTTAAATTACCATCAAATTTTTAAAAATGCGCTAGGCATTTCGAAAGATCTGAGTCTTTCTTCGTCAGGCGCAAAAAGACGTGCTTCTACTATGAAAGCAGCAGCAAGACTGAAATGAGAGATAAGGGAGAGGGAACAAGCTGAAACAACAGCCAATAGGAAAGTAGAAATCAACAGCCAATAGGAAAACAGAAGGAGAGGACAACAGCCAATCACAGAAGAGTAAAATCAAAACAATAGAATACAAAATAGAAGGGGAATAAGGAAGGGAAAAATAAATAAATGAATAAATAAAATGAATAAATAATAAATAAGTAAATTAATATATAAATAAAAATTAATGAAAATAAAAATAAAATAAATAAATAAATAAATAAAGTTCTTAATAAATAAATAAAGTTGTTTTCAAGTAAGATTTGTTTCAGCTTGTTCCTCCTCCCTTATCTCTCATTTCATTCTTGCTGCTTTCATAGTAGAAGCACTTCTTTTTGCGCCTGACGAAGAAAGACTCAGATCTTTCGAAAGGCCTAGCGCATTTGAAAAATTTTGATGGTGTTTTAAGAAGATATTTTAGTTATTATTGTTTCACACCAGTTCATACTCATTTTTGAAACATGGCCATACACAAAAATGATTAGAATCAGTTCAAACTCATTTTTGAAGCATAGAAATACACAAAAATGAGCCCATAGAAGTCAGTTCATACTCATTTTTAACACTTTCCAACCTACTTGAAAAGTGTTTATGACTTCGGTTTGTCTGGCCGTCTGGCCGTCTGGCCGTCTGCCGTCTGGCCGTCTGGCCGTGCTCTAACTCCCGTAAATATGCTTGGATTGTTCTGCAATTTTTATATGTTATTTTCGTTATATATAGCATGTCCCCTATTTCAACGGAAGTATGTAGCACTTATAGTTTTTTTACAGGGACACTCAAAAGAATTCTGTTACATTACGGTCAATGGGGAAAAATCATTTGCGGTTTATTTTAATGATGTTACACAAATTCAAACACATTGTAATTGATATATATCACTAAGGTGCATTACAAGAAGCTTAATATAGAATAGGGTGTGCATAGCACTTATAGTTACTTATAGTTACAGGGACAGTCAAAAGAATTCCGTTACATTACGTCTATGGAGAAAAATCGTCTGCGGTTTATTTAAATAATGTTTCCCTATTTTAAACGCATTGAAATTTATATATATCACTAAGGTGCATTACTAGAGGCTTACTACAGAATAGTGTGTGTATAGCAGTCATCGTTCATTTACAGGGACACACAAAAGAAATCTCTACTGTCTGTTAACAATAATTCCTGGGAGTGCGTTTAAGTTGCTGAACGCGATTTTAAATTGAACTCACTTTTTGTCTATTACGTGGTGTGTATAAATTCTGTAGATCATATACAGGAAAGCATAAAACTTCGCGAACACATTCCCGTTTATAGACAGAAACTCCAGAAGGAGAATTTTAAACTGTGCTACGCGTTTCCTAACTGAACTAAAATTTAGCATCCTATGTAGTATGTATACAAATCTATAGATCCTATACAGGGCTGAATAAAAGTATTCGAATATTTTTCCGAATATTGTATATGTTGGAAATTCCTGAAATTATGTTTTTAAATATGTTATGCGTTTTCCAAATTGTTTACTTATGTGTTATCTTTTAGCTTATTAAACGGTATGATTTCTAAAATTATTTTGGAAGCGTTGGAAAGTGTTACATAATCTATGCTTGGAGCATGATTTTTCGTTCTTGTTGAAACAGAAATAGGAGCACATGATGTTTTATTCTTGAGTGTGTGTGTATGTTTTCAGAAAAGAGTATATACATGTTTCAAACTTGAGTATTTTAGATTCGAATTAATTTGACTATACGACATACGCAGATTTAAGTATTTTTTGCTCAGTTTTGAAAATGTCGTTTTAGAATGCTGAAATTCCTTTATCAATTCGCACCGAGTCCTGAAATTATGGTTGCTCTAACTCCGTAATTAATCAACAGGATGATTGGTATAAGCATTTAACACATATCTGAAAGACAATAAACTTAAATACTAATCTTTTTGAAAAACATTTTTTTCTAAATTATTAACGAAACACATGAGAATAGGACATAAAAATTTAGTGCCAACTTATTTCGCGCAAACTGTATTCGTTTTCTTTGTCAAATGATACTATTTATTCAAATCCATATCACTATCCAAAATGTTTTCATGTAAGATACCTTTCGCAAAACGCTTTTTTGCTTCGAAGAAGAAAACAGGAACGCTAAATCATGCATCAAGCATATGTTATGAAACATTTTCCATCACATTTAGAATGCTGTGACAAAATTTCACTGTTTAGTAAAGTAAAAAACAATGTGTAAGTAAACAACATCAAGGTCAAACCGGGTGGGGAGGCCTACCTTTCAGCTCTAGCTGAACTAGCCCCGCCCAGTAGATTTGTTTATCATGCGACAAAGCCTTACAAGATAATTATGAAAGTTGAGAGAAAATAATAAATACAAAACAATATTAATATCTACTTCTTGAATGATAAACAAATAATAAACACTATAATGTCAAAGAAAATTATCATAGTTTGAATAGTAGCATCGAGTGTATA
Organism: Maratus michaelseni; assembly: GCA_963931845.1. Lineage (NCBI taxonomy): Eukaryota > Metazoa > Arthropoda > Arachnida > Araneae > Salticidae > Maratus > Maratus michaelseni. The sequence continues at coordinate 209,434,420 of OZ007600.1, read as the reverse complement.
AAAAGACTTATTTGGGTAAAAACTTGAATAATTAGATAGGGGTATTTACAGTAAACAGTTAACATAATTTAAGTAGAGCAATGTACTAGTACTAAGAATATTAGTTAATGACGTAAGTGATTGTATAGGAATATGTACATGTAGTGAAAACAATAAACACAAATCAAATACCACCATGAGATCAGAGAAGTAGTACTAAAACACAAATTCGAAAAATTCAAATTTTGATGATATAATAACTGAGAAAACAATTTACTAATTATACTAAGCAATACTAAATAATACTTTGTAATAATTATACTATGTAATACTGAAATACGATGTGAAAGTAAATAACTTGGAAGACGCATAACATATTTGAAAACCCAGTTTCAATAATTACCATCAATAATCGGAAAAATATCCGATTTCTGTTTGTGCAGCCCTGTATATTATCAATTTTTTTTGTGTATATGCTACACAGTATGATAAAATTTAGTTCAGTTAGGAAACGCACAGCACATTTGAAAATTTCCATTCGGCAATTTCGGTCAATGAATGATAATTTACTCGACATCTTTTGTGCAGCCCTGCATATGATCTATAGAATAATACACATAAAGAAATGTGCAAAAAAGTAGTTAAATTTAAAAACATCTGCCACAATTGAAATCGCGCTTACAGCAATTATTATCCATATACTGTACTGAAATTTTTGCGTGTCCCTGTAAATGGATTATATGCACTCCATAATCTGTGACAAGCATCTTGTAATCCACCTCAGGGATATATATCAATTTGAACATGTTTGAATTACATTAACATTATTAAAATACACCGTAAACGATTTTTCTCCATAGACCGTAATGTAACGGAATTCTTTTGAGTGTCCCTGTAAACAAACTATAAACGGTATATACTTCATTTGCAACACTGAACATGCCATAGTATACCTTAATAACATATATCAATTGCATGCCAATCCATGTATATTTAAGCGGGTTTGAACACGGACAGACAGACGGCAGACAGACAGATAGACAGACACACAGACAGACAGCCGGCAGGCAGATAGCCAAAACGAATTCATAAACATTTTTAACTTTGTTGGAAAGTGTTCAAAAGAGTGATAAATCCGTATTTGGAATGCATTTCGATGCATAAAAAAAAGATGAATTCTTAAAGAAAATTCTTAAAGTGTCCAAAAGAGTGATAGATCCGTATTTGGAATACATTTCGATGCATAAAAAAAAGATGAATTCTTAAAGAAAATTCTTAAAGTGTTCAAAAGAGTGATAAATCCGTATTTGGAATGCATTTCGATGCATAAAAAAAAGATGAATTCTTAAAGAAAATTCTTATAGTGTTCAAAAGAGTGATAAATCCGTATTTGGAATGCATTTCGATGCATAAAAAAAAGATGAATTCTTAAAGAAAATTCTTAAAGTGTTCAAAAGAGTGATAAATCCATATTTGGAATGCATTTCGATGCATAAAAAAAAGATGAATTCTTAAAGAAATTCTGAAAGTGTTCAAAAGAGTGATAAATCCGTATCTGGAATGCATTTCAATGCGTGAAAAAATGTAAATTCTTATTGTAAGAAATTGGTATGGAAAATTAAACAAGGTTTTATTAAATGTACTATACTTTTTTAACTGGATTAACGAAAGTGGAAAAAAATAATTATAGACTATACAGTCAAAATTGCATCAGTTACAAAGGAGCCCCTAAATGCAATTTTACGATAAAAATACGATATATCTAGAGCCGTTCAGAGACATTATGTAAATTGAAGCACATGAAACGAAATAGTTTCGCTTTTATGTGAATTTACAAATAAAATAATTTTCCCTTTACTGTTTGACAATACTAATGGGTTATTTTTTTATTCCTTATTGTAAATAACCTTACTCAAATTCACTGCTGGATACACAACTCTAATTTTTATTCCAAAGCATCTATGGAAACATTAACTCTTAAGTAAAACACTATTTGTATTTTCATTTCACCACGTACATTAGCTTTAACACGGGTTTTCTTATATAATCTAATGGTAGAATTTTAAATCAATTCAACGTGGAACGACAAATAAAAAAATGAGTAAAATTTGTTTAGATTTTCAATCACTGTTCAAAGCACTTTTTCTTGATTACGAAATTGTTTCTTTTTAACTTTACTAGGAAATTGCTGTAAAAGTAAGACACTTTTCGCAAAAAGTTTTTTTTTTTGCATCGACCAAAAAAAAAAAAAAAAAGTGGCAAATCCATAACTACAATGCATTTTGATACGTAATAAACTACAACTGCTTATTGTAAGATAATGCTATGAAAACTAGGTAGGGTTTTATTGAAGGTAAATATATTTTTCTGTAATTGGAATGAAAAAGTGAAAAAAAAAATATTGCCGGTTCCAGTTGCAAAAATCAATCTGTTAAAAAAGAATAATTACGTGAACTGTGACGCAGAAAGCGAAATATTTTCTCTTTTTTGGGGGGAATTTACAAATCCAATTTAACATCTGACTCAGTGGCGTAGCTAGAGTGGGAGTCTAGAGGATCTGGATATTACTATTTTAAAGTATTCTTCGCCTTATCTAATAACGTATTCAAATAACCTGGACCCCCACTCTAGCTACGCCACTGAATGACTTTAACATTCAGCTACTATGACAGAAATTGTTGGATAGATTGTATGAACTGCCTCTGAAACCACTTTATCGAAAGCTTATTAAGACCTAGTATACCTTTCTGTTCTAAAATTTAAGTGCATGTCTATTATAACTAAAATTCACGCATTCGGAAGTTTCTAGAAATAGTACTAGAGCTGCAAACGGAACAAAAATTCACTAGTATCTATAGTTATACTGGAATTTACATGTTAAACTTTGAAAAAACAGTTGTCTATGAGACAGCTAAAAAAAGTTAAGTGTTAAATGTTTGACTTTTCAAGAGGTAATACTTTTATTCCGTACCTTTAAAAATCCTATTTGAATCCTTACGCATCTTACTTACTCTTATCTTTATTCAAAAGTAGTAACGAAAACAACATTTTTGGATGAGACACCATTTCCAAAGCCTCTTTATCATGTAAATTAGCTCTGCCACGTTTCCTTAAATTGGAATTCTAAATCAAATCAACGTTGAAAAAATAAATGAAATGAGTAAAATTTATTTAGACTTTCCATCACTATTCAAGGCATTGTTTCTTCAAAAGGAAACCGTTTTGTTTTAACTTCCTGTATTTGGTATTTCTATTAATTAGGTAAATCTCATAACAAAATAAACAAACCTCTTAAAAACATTCAAACACTCTTTGCATAGGCAATGATTTGTTTTCTTGGATAAAGTTATTTTAAAGAAAATAAATACTTTTTATTTAAATCCAAAAACAAACAAGGGATTTTGAATGTATGCTTTTTCTTTTATGAAAATATACTTGTGTGTCTGTATGTCCGTTTGTCACAGTCGTTTTTCTACAAAACTATGGAAAGTGGAAATTTTAAAGTATAATAAAGTATAATAAAGTGAAGTATAATAAAGAGCGATAAATCCATAACTGAAATACATTTTGATATATGTTGAAAAATAAGTTCATATTCAAAGGTAATGTTATGCAAATCTAGATAAGATTTTATTAAAAAGAGATAGATATTTTTAAGGTTACCATACTTAAAAAGTAAAAACGGAGCCATTATAAAATCACTCCTGTGTCTGTCTGTCCCGTCTGTCACAGCCGTTTTTCACCAAAACTACAGAACGTGGAAAGTTCAAACTTGGCAGAGTTATAAAGGCTCTTGACTCACATATTTATAGATTATTAGCCATTCACAAATATTTTTAGAAAAAAATAAGGAAGGTTAATTAAGTTACTAGAAAAAAAAAATATATATATATATATATATCTTGAGGGCTATCATTCGAAAGACCTCGTAACTCCAAACCGAGGATCGAACTCCGGTCTGGACATTTTTTCACTCTATTGGTTGTATGCTGTTGAGTAAAGTGATAATTCACATTCTTTGTATTTCATTAATTTACAGTATAATTTCAGCTCTGCTGAAAAATTAATTAGTATGTAAATATTCACCGATACTGGATTTAATTTGTCTCATGTTTGCCACTGGAAGTTGTGCTCATGATCGACGTTCCATCTTGCGTTACGAGATTGTAGCCTAGCCATATAAGAGTGAGATAATGCTAGACCGGATGTCGTCCGAATGGCTTAAATGGTAAAGCACTTGGTGCGCTATACCAAGGGATCCATGTTCGAACCCCGGTATGGATTTTTTTTTTCATTCTATTGGTTGAATGCTGTTTAATAAAGTGATAATTCACATCCTTCGTATTTTATTAATTTTAGGTATTAGATTTTGAGAGATATCGCCGAAAAATGTACTGCAATAATTTGACTCCCCTCCCCATTTACAAATCTACTGAAACAAAAATTATGAAAAAATTATGGGTAGTAGGAGTTCATTTAAACCTTGCAAGAAAACTATAGCGATTACCGTAAGTCACATAGTTTTTGAGAAAATCGCATTTTTCTGCTCGTACAAGCTTCACTTTACGGACGTTCAGCAGAAACATTGAGAGGCACTCGAGATACCTATCGACACGGAATCATCCAACGATTGTCCATAATGATTTTCGAAAAACATTATCCGTAATTAACTGAGATATTAACTAAAAATCTATCTAGTAAAACGCGACACGGACAAAGGCGGCATTGCGACTTTGCAACATCATTTCAAAGCGCGCTTGGCGCAATCAGGTGACGAGACATTCACCTGACTTCACACCTCCAGAGGTACATAGTTCATAGGGAACTTGAAGGACTTTGTGCCCACGACGGATTTTTACATGCACCATGCGCCATTTGCGTGCATGCAAACAACAAACTTTAGCTGAGACGCATTTTTTTTATAATTAAGTTACCTACACTTGTTATATAATTAATTTACACGATAAAATAAAATGAAAAATTGCGAAACAACAAACTTTAGCTGAGATGCTATTTTTAGTTTTATTTTATCATGTAAATTAGCTATACAACAAGTGTAGGTAGATTAATTTATTCTAGAATTTTAAATCGAATCAACATTGGAGAATTTAATGAAATTAAATAAAATTTTAAGACATTACATGCCTATCCATACGCTGTTCCTCCATTCCAAAACTGTTTTCCTTTGATCTTCTTTATTTAGTAGTCAAAATACTTAAGCAAATCTCACAGCAAAAGAAACAAATTTCTTAAAAGCATTTATATCCTCCTTGCATAAGTAATTATTTACTCTCTTCGTTAAAGTAATTTCAAAGAAAACATATGCTTTTTATGTTTTAGAATCGAAAGACAAACAAGGGATTTTGTATGTTTTATTTTTGCTTTTGAAAACATACGGATTATTAAAATTCACCTCGCTATGGGAAAAGAACTAGAGTTGATGGTGCAATAAAAGTGGAAATTTTCAATAGTCAACTAAAAAGTGCATTGATTTTTTTATTGTTATAATTTTTTTATTTGTTTATCATAGCTATTGAATGTTAAAATATTAAATCTATGGAATGTTATATGAAAAGAAACTTTCTCCTTGATCTAAAAAAATAAAACAATAAAAATTCAGTTTTTGTAAGAATAAATATAACTGTGTAAGTTTCGATCGTAGAAGAATGTAATTTTTCAATTTGATAAATTTTTGATTTATCAAAAATTCCATTATTTTGCGCGGTTTTTGATATTTTTTTTGAGGATAAATGAACAACATGAATATTAACATTAAAATTAAAAGCATTAACATAAAAATTAATACAATTAACATAACATTAAAATTAATAGCATTAACATAAAAATTAATACAATTAACATAACATTAAAATTAATAGCATTAACATAAAAGTTAATACAATTAACATAACATTAAAATTAATAGCTTTAACATTAAAATGAATTACATTAATATTATAATCAATAGCTTTAACATTATAATGAATTACATTAATATTATAATCAATAGCATTAACTGTAACAATAAAATTAACAGCATTAACATAGACATTAAAAATACCATTATTTTGTTACTGTTGCATGTATAAATTCTGTTACGCAGCTGAAAATGTTTACTTGAGAGTTAGTATCATTCGAAAAAAAAAAAAAAAAAAAAAAAAAAAGATATTTCATGTTCAGAAAACTGATCATTACACTGAAAAAACTACTCGGTAACGATTCAGAAAATAAAGGGATGGAACATAAACTTTTCTTTTATAAATGCTTCTCTAAATCTCGGAAATTTATTGGTTTCAGAGGCTTTTAAAGATGCAGGAACTATTTTTGGAATCGCAAGTAATTCAGAAGAGGTTGTATTTTCGTAAACCCTAAGAAAGATAAGAGATAGATTAAGAAACATTTAATTAACTAAAATTTGAAATTATTGAATTAATTTAATTTAATTAATTTTTTAATTAAATTAAATTAAATTAAATTAATTTTAATTAATTTTAATTCGAACTCACTTCGCTGTGGGAAAAGAACTAGAGTCGATGGGGCTACGACGTAGGAAAATGGACAACTTTTCAATGGTGAACATAAAAGTTTCATTGACTTTGTTATTGTTATAATTTTTTAATTATTTATTTATAGCTATTGAATGTTAAATCATAAAATTTAATGACTGCTGTATTTAGGAAAACTTTCTCTGTCATTTAACAAGTAAAACTATGAAAATTCCATTTTTGTAAGACTAAAACATATGTAGTATGATATACTTTAAATCTTATGAATTTTCATCGTTTGCTGGAACTAAAAATAGAAAAAAGCGAATATTTAATGATGATAATTGCATAAAATGTAAAGTATCATAACTCTGTAAGTTTTGATCGTGGAGGAATGTAATTTTTGCTATTTTCATTTTTAGAACTTTTTTAAAGCTTTTTTCTAAATATAACTCATAGAGACCATTGACCGTTTTAGAATTGAAATGTCGTAATATTTTAAGAAATAACTATTTTAGAGCTTTTTAGAGCTTTTTTCTAAATGTAACTTATAGGGTTATAGGGACCATGGACCATTTTAGAATTGAAATTTCGGAATACTTTAAGAAATAACTATTTTGGTGTAAATGAATTTTTATATGATGGAAAAACAACATATGACATATTTATCATATATCATATATTTTTGCAAATTTAACTATAACTCTAAACCAATCGGTTTCGGAATTAGCTTTTAGTCAGCAGAAAAAGGACTCCCTGCATTGACAGTAATCAAAATGTATAGGGAAACAGGCGTTTGATTTATCTGCAGCCATTAACTTATACTGCTTTCTAACAATTGCACACTGTACGACATAGCGTTAAGCAGAAAACCAAGGAGACCAAGAGTAAGGACACTAAAAATTAGTAGTAAACACATACAAGTCTTCGTAACAGCAACTTTCAACATTCCACCAGTCATTCCATATTCCACAATGGATCCACTCTTAGCTATGTGATTGTTCGCAAGCTGGGTATATTTTCTCCTCATTAAATGCGAACTTGTTGATGAAACTGAATTTCGGATAGAATTTGGGATGATTTTGTTTGCTTTGATTTCAGGGTGTTCACTTTCCGTTGGATAATTTTGTCCCCATTTTATTTTTTCTTAATTGGTCTTTACTAAGGGTGCCTCTATGTGAGAGTGGCGACACATGACAAGACGCACACTCAAACTGCACTCAGACAGAAGTTTCTGTCCTTATTATGGCAAACTTCTGGTATGCTGGTCCATAGTTAACGCTAGGTAGTTCAATAAAGAAGTCAAAAAATAAGTTAAAATAAGATTTTATTTAACACTTTAAGATCCAGCGCTAGTCATCTGAAGAAACTCGAACGCTAATGTTAAGTCTATGGGAAGGTTCTTGACAGATTTCCCGCTCGCATTTTAATATTTTTAAATGACTTTTTTGCATAGGATAGCTGAGGCCGATTGCTAACGTTGTGACGAAGAAAAATATTTTAAGTGCCGTTATAATATTATTATCTTAATGGATGGTAGGAATAGATCGTATAGTAAACTTTTAAATTATTTATTGCAGTTGTGATTGAAATAGGCAAATAACCCTGCACAATTTGTGCATCTGTTCTTTTGGTCGATTTCTTAAGAAGAGAAACAATCATAATAATAAAATGAATTAAACGGTCTTACTTGAGTGAAATAATAGATACAGACTATAAATGATGAATACCATAAGAGTTGGATCCATAAGATCTTTATTGTAATTCTTGAGGAAGGAGGAAGGATGAGAATAAAAGCAGCTGCACATCATTGCTTTATAAAGTTCTGGCTCAATCATCATGAAATTCGAAGAATCTCTAAAATATTTCTTCTGGACGAATCCATTAAGGGATGCAGGATTAATGAAGAATTAATTAAATTACCAGTTGATTTAAACCTTTAAAATATTAAATTTAAAATTTACAACAGCATATTTATAGAATAATTAAAAACTGAAAACGCGAAATTGATCTCCAGAGAATCCGCGCATGGCGATTCTAGGATACGAGCGCCGGCACAGGCCAGGCCTCAGATCAGACGACGTTTTGCATAAATTTACAGCATCATTTTTGTTAGAATTCTGTTAGAAAAATGTGCAACATTAGTATATATACCCATAAAAGGGGTGCACAAATGTGACAGCAAGATTAATTTAAACTAATTTGTTGATTAGGAATTACGCGAAAAATCAAAAGAGCAAATCAGAAACTAATTAACATTTAATAATTAAAAGAACCATTCTAATTTGTATTTGAAAGACACGCCCCTTTCGCCTGCAGCGCTACGCGGCCCAAATATGAAATACTTCCCAAGTCCGGAGAACACATCGAACAAGAGCGACGCATGCGTAAAACGCAGGAGCGGGGAAGAGCCGCTGAAAGCGATGACGTCACAGCTCAGCGCCGATTGAAGCGAACTCAGAGAACGGGAGGGATGACGTAATGCCGTGAAAACACTGCTGAAAAAGCAACGTACAAGGAGCGCGATCGCTGGTAAAAAGGCATTTTAAAAGAACAGAAATTAAACTGGAAAGGCTATAGAAATACGTTGAGCTGAAATATAAAGTAATTTAAAAAGATAAAACTGTGATATATCTTTATCACAATACCCCCATTCACCGACAAAAATTTTCACTGACCAGAAGGAGAAAAAGGGTTAAAAACAGTAAAAGCCTTTTTCGACACAGGGAAGACAAAATTTTTAAATGCCAAAGTAAAAATGACATAATTACTTAAATTTAGAGCCATGAAAAGTAAATTAATTATTAATTAATGAAATTTGATGTGATGTGCAGCGACCAAAAAGAAAAAGAGAAAGAATATACATCATTGTAGTACATTCAAAAATCTCATCACAAAAAATGTTATAGTATACAATATAACATAGTATACAGAAGCCCCATTGCATTTTTAGCAAAGAAAGGCATACCTTCCATTAATCTTGATCTCTAAACAAATATCATCATGTATATAAAAAAATGCTAATATTTAATTTAAATTAGCACTGCGATCATATCAAAATAGTTGCAACAGTAAAGCAACATAAAAAGAGTCGGTAATTTCTTTCTTCTTCCGACTTGTCTAGACATAAATATTTAAATTATAATAAGTTGCAATTTTAAAGCAACAAAAAGTCAAGAATACTTTAAATTCTGACTGATGCCTAGGACTTTTAAAATATAGAGCATATAAAATTAACTCTAAATAACATATATGTGCACAAAAACAATCTATTGAAGGATTTTAAATTCATTAAAAAGGCCTTGCATTAGTAATAATTCAAATCATATAAAACTAAGTATTTAACATAATGCACATAATACTGTCAAAACTAGTATATAATAAGTGCATAAGAATTATTACCCAAAATTTATATGAAATTTGCATAAAATTATGTTGCAACAAAATTTAAATTCATTTTTCATAACTAATAATAAATTCATCACAATAGTTGGATTTAGTAAAAACTTTTCAATATATAACAAATAATGAATAAGTTTTAACCAACAATAAATGACACATTTCTTCAGTAAAATACTCCATACTTAATGTACTCAATAAAATTTTTCCGTAAATATTCAGCGTAAATATTCAATAAAAATATTTTTCATGAAATATACGCAATAAAACTCTTTCTGAAATATTCAACAAAATTCCTTCAATTATATTCAATACATTTTTTTTTTGAATACTCAATAAATTTTCTTTTCATACACAATAAATTTTCTTTTAATACACAATAAATTTTCTTTTAATACCATGGTTTTTTTTTGTTTTCTAAAAATGAGAGAAAAAATAAGAGAATGTGAGGATCCTCAAAAAAAAAAAATTAACCATTAACTTTCATAATGAAAGACAAGTTAAAATCAAATGACACATTTTATGAGAGTATAAAAACAAACACAGTGCACCGTTATGTAAAGCATGTTATAATCATTAATTTATATAACATTAATGAAAAGGATAATATATCCTACAGAAAAATCAGCTATTGACAATATGTGAATTATTTGGGTGATATTTACAAAACTTACCAAAAGTGGTAATAGCCTCCCTTAGGTCATGAGACTATTATCAAATCAGTAAATCAAATAAATATAAACTATTAATATGTATTCATTACAATTCACAAAACACTAATAGCCCCCTTATAAACCATCAGTAGATCTGCAAACTGAACAAACACCAAAACTTACAAGACTGTCAAAGGCGATCTCCAGAACCGATGACGAATCTGTAAATCAAATAAGCATAAAACATAATATAAATTCATCAACACTTACAAAAATGCTAATAGCGATTTTCCCGTTAAACCATTAGCAAGTATGTAAATTAGACATAAATATACAACATTCTTGCTAAAACTATTGTAAAGAAACAGATGAATATTGCCAATAAAATGCTTGAAGGGAAAAAAAATTTGTTTGTTTACAGATGAAGGATAATAAACGTTCTGCTTTTACATAACAAATGATCAGATGTAATACCTTTAAAGAGTTCTAAAATCAGTTTTTGATTTTAAAGAGATGATTACACTGAGAAAAAAAGTACTAACTTGCTAAAAAGTTTGTAAATTAAGTGGCACACTGGTTGGTTGATTGACACTATGGCAGTGTAGCAGCAAATTGGCCTTTTTCCTGAAACACACACCACTAAAATAAAATTGAAGACTTCATAAGGACATTTTAGCACTAAAAAAAAAATTAGCACTTGATGAGATATGAAGGGATGCACTAAACAATGATGAGCATTTGAAGACACATCAGGTAAGAGCATTTGAAGACACAGCAGGTAAGAGCATTTGAAGACACATCAGATAAGAGCATTTGAAGACACATCAGGTAATTAGCAGAGACTAAATCATGAACTGTGGTTCCATGATGTTGAGGAATAATATGACGAAGTGGCACTTAGAATAAAATAACACTAAGAGCACAAAACTCTTGTTGAGAGGCGCTGGAAAGTCTAAGTTGCCCATATACATTTTTGTAAAGGTGTATTCAAGCAGGCAGAAATTGCAGATTTAAGACAATACAACACTACTTGCATACTTTAGAGACAAAATTGGGATTGGTGACATTTGAGAAAGTCACTAAGACTATAAAAGCATTTTAGATTCTTAGAAGAAAATAATATTCACCAAAATCATTTCACAAGTGGTAGAATATTTCTTTATAATGCGCTGGAAAGTTCTAAGAATATGTGTTGCTTTGCATGTAAATTTTCAATATATTTTAATGCAACAAAAAAATTTTCTTCATTTATAAAATAATTTTCTTTAAGTGAGGCATATGGCAAAAATGATTTAGAAAACATTGGGTTATGAAATAATACTAGAATAACAAGGCACTATAATTTAAGCATACTAAAAATTTTCAAATAATCATAATAATTTTTCCAAATTTGAGAAGTTCCATTTGAGGAAGCAGCAATTTCTGTAAATGCTGTGAAACTGAACTTTAAAATAAATGACGGTACACTTCCATAATCGGGTTTTGCAACAGAGGGTAGAAAAAGATAGAAAACTATTGCAAATAGGCACAGCTGTAAATTTGTAATACTTTAGATCCATAAAAATGAGTAATATTGATGAGGGAGAAACAAGTTCCACAAGATGAAGAGGACTGACGAGGAGCAATCACACGGATATATTTGCCTTATATGAATGGTGACCATCAACAGTCACTTCAACTCGCAAAAGAGTGCAGGTATGTAATTATTGTACTATCAGGAACCATCATATTTGCAGACAGCAGAGAAAATCAGCCAACAATGGATATAACACATTCTGATGACTTTTCCACCAGGTAAGCAAAGTCAGATGATAATAATAACCAGTTCATTGAAGTTGTCAGTATATATTCAGATTGTAGAATGTTAAAACAAAGTACACAGTAACTATTTCAGGAACAAGAATATGGAGCAGTTAGGTAATGGCTATAACTTCTCAAAAAAAGAAAATAATAATAATACCAGTCTCCTTTTTGTGATTATGGTATGAGAATTTCAATAAAAAGATGCAGATGCTGTGTAATATAAAATTGATATTAGGATGAAGCAACAATTCTTTGAAATTCAAATAACAGAGTTCTCAAAATGTAGAACAGAAAATGCAAAATATTGTGTAATATTTTCAAAATATAAATACATTTCTTGAATTTTAATTTCTAGAAAGAACACAGACTGCTTGCACACTATAATCATTACAAACATATGTAGGAAAATGGCGAGAGTCAATGAACTTGGAGTGTTATTGCAATAAGTAATTTAACTTTTGTAGAAGCAACCAAGAACTCAAAATTTATGTATGATAAAACAACTACAAAATCACATGAAAACTTGAGCTTCTATAAAGGCATTTCATATTCAGAATAAGTGCAGCAAAATTAGTAATATGATGAGAACATAGCTTCAATAAATTTAATTCCAATAAAATTTGCTTCAATAATTTTTTTTTTTTTAATATTCATAAAATATATCAATTTCATTTAAAAGTGCCAATAAATTACCAAAAATTAACCCAAAACAAGAATAAGAACAACCATAGCCTCTTTAAATTTTGTTCTCAAAAACTTAGAACAAGAACAATTTTCACATTTTTCAAAAAATATTTGAATTCATCATGAATTATATATATTTTTTACTTTATATATATAAAAAGCACCATATTTTCATTTGTTAAAAAGAATAAATTCATTTTCTAAAAATTTGATTCTTCAGTAAAATTTGCATAAAAGATTCAATAAATCTCATGGAAAAATACCAGAATAAAAATTAATTTCTGTTAAAATATAATTTTTCAATTATAAATAAATTATTAAATATATGCAAGCCAGTTGAGAATAAAAGTTCCGAAATTAACGATGTATTGCAAACATCGATCTTCTGTGGAAAATTTCTTTAATTTCAGCAGCACAAGAATATTTTTTAAACTTCTAAAAATTTAATAAAAATCAGCAAATATTCAAATTATATTCCATTTTTAATATAAATTAATTAATAAAGCATCAAATCTTCAAATATATTGTCTGCATCATAAAAATGAGTTTCAAATTTTCAGAATAATTTTTAAGAACAAAAAAATTTTCAACTTTTCTCTTCATAAAAGAATAAACGGCGCCAAATGTGACGTGATATTATTTGATGATAGAGGAAGAATAAGGAATATATCGTAATAGTGAACTTTTAAATATTGCAGTTGTGATTTAAATAGCAATTAACCCTGCACAATTTGTGCATCTGTTCTTTTGGTCGATTTCTTAAGAAGAGAAACAATCATAATAATAAAATGAATTAAACGGTCTTACTTGAATGAAATAATAGATGCAGACTATAAATGATGAATACCATAAGAGTTGGATCCATAAAATCTTTATTGTAATTCTTGAGGAAGGAGGAAGGATGAGAATAAAAGCAGCTGCACATCATTGCTTTATAAAGTTCTGGCTCAATCATCATGAAATTCGAAGAATCTCTAAAATATTCCTTCTGGACGAATCCATTAAGGGATGTAGGATTAATGAAGAATTAATTAAATTACCAGTTGATTTAAACCTTTAAAATATTAAATTTAAAATTTACAACAGCATATTTATAGAATAATTAAAAACTGAAAACGCGAAATTGATCTCCAAAGAATCCGCGCATGGCGATTCTAGGATACGAGCGCCGGCACAGGCCAAGCCTCAGATCAGACGACGTTTTGCATAAATTTACAGCATCATTTTTGTTAGAATTCTGTTAGAAAAATGTGCAACATTAGTATATATACTCATAAAAGGGGTGCACAAATGTGACAGCAAGATTAATTTAAACTAATTTGTTGATTAGGAATTACGCGAAAAATCAAAAGAGCAAATCAGAAACTAATTAACATTTAATAATTAAAAGAACCATTCTAATTTGTATTTGAAAGACACGCCCCTTTCGCCTGCAGCGCTACGCGGCCCAAATATGAAATACTTCCCAAGTCCGGAGAACACATCGAACAAGAGCGACGCATGCGTAAAACGCAGGAGTGGGGAAGAGCCGCCGAAAGCGATGACGTCACAGCTCAGCGCCGATTGAAGCGAACTCAGAGAACGGGAGGGATGAAGTAACGCCGTGAAAACACTGCTGAAAAAGCAACGTACAAGGAGCGCGATCGCTGGTAAAAAGGCATTTTAAAAGAACAGAAATTAAACTGGAAAGACTATAGAAATACGTTGAGCTGAAATATAAAGTAATTTAAAAAGATAAAACTGTGATATATCTTTATCACAAACGTTGTTAGTTTTTACTTTTTCGATTTTGGTTCCAGTTTTTTTTATATATATAAGGGTACTTTTACTTTCATAACCGGTTTCAACCGTTTCTGAAAGTGAATATGTCAGCTTATAAAAAAAACTGTAACTGCGAGCTATACGAAAGAATTTTTTTTTTTCATGATTTGGTAGTCAATTTTATAGAACAACTCATATGAAATGACCAGTCGAATATCGTTAAAACTCAGAAATACAAAGATCTAAATCACAAATTAGGGGGGTGAATCCCTTATCATCCAATTGCCCCTCCCCCCCCCCTCAATTTGTCAATTTCCCAATTTAGCTCACTGTAAGAAAAAAATTGCCGATCTTTTCCTGAGTTTTCACGCTATTTGACTGATGTTTTCATATGACTTACTCTATAAAATTGACTACCAAACCATGAAAAAAAATCTTTGGTATAGTTCGCGCATGCACAGTTAAAAACTATTTCATGCAAATGCACATATCTCATCAAATATTCAATATATTAATCTGTCAATTGCAGTGTACTGTTTCTACTGTTCTTGAAGTCAAACATGTGCGTTACATCCTCGAAGTTCAAGGAAAATTTGTCAAGAATTTCATTAGATATTCGACAAAGAGTGTAAAAAGCGAAATCGCCCAGTCATTGCCCCTTAATTTTTGGACAGGAGTGTATTTTTATTTTACGATTCACGACTGTAATTTTTAGTTCATCTATATTCATTTGAGAGTTCACTCTTGGATATCCTAAGTTTGACAGATAATAATTTAAATATTGTTTTAAAAAATTCCATAACTTGATGCACATAAATGTAAGTTTGCTTAGCTTAAAATTCCAGAAATTAAATTTCAAATGTATGTGTACATTTGGTATTTAATATATTAATAGCATTATACTTAATGGAAAATCTTTAAAGTTACAATACTTTTGACTCTAAGATAGACTAACCATTTGTACACATTAAGCGCAAGAAGAATTTTAAATTTGTTATATATTTTTAATTTATTTAAACTAAATTCATAACTTTACATGATAGAGGCCTATACGTAAAGTTCTGGGGGTAAAAAAGTAATCACCTCTACCCCTCTTTGCCATAAATCATCATATAGAAATATCACTGTTTTCAATCGATTAAAAATAACGTCTAATTAATGTTACACTTAAATTTCGATTAAGGGATCGTCTACATATAGAAATTGTACCAAACTGTTAAATGTTCAATATTAACACCTAATTTCGACACTATATTTAGATATTTCCTTAAATATTACCTTAGGTTACCAAACAGCAAGTCATTCAGGTCACTATTTTAGGCAATATGCAGATTTAGGTTTTTAACTCCTAATGTTAAATTCATTTTTAACACTTTCCAACATAGTTGAAAAATGTGTATAAATGCGGTTTGTCTGTCTGTTTGCCTGTTTGTCTGTCTGTCTGACTTTCTGTCTGTCCGTCTATCCGTGCTCTAACTCTCGTAAATATACTCCGATTGTCATGAAATTTTTATACACTATTGAATTTTACTATAGAATGTTCGGTATTGAAGTGTATAGCATTCATAGTTCATTTACAGGGACACACAAAAAAATTTCTATGGGGGGAAAAATCGTTTGCGGCGCATTTTATGGATGTTACGATATTTCAAACATCATGAAATTAATATGCATTACTGGGGTGGACTACAGCATCCTTTAACCGGACTATACAATTAGTAACATTTATAGTTCAATTACAGGGACGTACAAAATAATCCCTTTACATTATGATCTATGGGAAAGAATCGTTTGCGAAGCATTTTGAACATGACATGATACTTGAAATATAATTAAATTTAAAAGGATCACTAAGGTTCAATACAACGTATTTTCTAAAGATTATGGAGTGCGTAGGATTTGTCGTTAATGTACAGAGATGCACAAGAGAATTTGGTTAAAAGACTGAATATGATCGGTAGTTGTTAGATGTGCTCTTTCCACTGTGATATGCAATTTTATGTAATTTTTCGTATATTACATATTGTTTACAAATTCTGTAGATCCTATACAGAGCTGCACGAAAGACTTCGAATATGGGCAATGGATATTTACTGAATTATGTATTTTTTAAAGTGCTTTTTTAGGTATATCATTTCATCGTACGACAAAGTTAAATTTCTTAATAATATTCTGTTAGCACTGGAAAGTGTTTAATAATCTATGACGTATGCATGATTTTTCGTTCTTGTTGATCGATGGAAAACAGACTGCAATGCGGTTAGGTTTTTAGGCATAGATCAAAAAATACTCAGTGTAATGAATTATATTTTTTTTTCGCATATTCTAATCTTTTAGAAATAGATTTCTGTTGAAAGACTTATAGGTTAAAATTCATATTTATTTAAATAACTAACTTCTGTTTCAAAATACGAATAATTTTAAAATTAGTTTCGAAAGAAATATATTACAACCTAAGATTTTTTTTAACAGAAATCTAATTATAGAAGCTTCAAATATGCGACTCCAAAGTTATA
This sequence comes from Maratus michaelseni, assembly GCA_963931845.1. Lineage (NCBI taxonomy): Eukaryota > Metazoa > Arthropoda > Arachnida > Araneae > Salticidae > Maratus > Maratus michaelseni. The sequence continues at coordinate 209,417,140 of OZ007600.1, read as the reverse complement.
TTTTCGTACGCAGAATAGTTTATGAGTTATGCTTAAAAAAGTTATGCTTAAAAAAGTATACGCATTGAATTTTATTTTGAAGAGATTAAAAGTGAATTTAGTTCCGAACTTTTAACCTACATAGTTCTCAAACTACTCGATCGAATAACTTGTCGTTTGGTATCCTAAGGTAAAATTTACAGCAAAATTCAAATATGATATCAAAATTTGATGTTTGTATTGAAAATGTTTATATTTTCACACAATTTCGATACATAGACGACCCCCTAAGAAAAGTTTAAGTAAAGAATTAGTTAGTATACTAATACTAGTTAGTTACTAATTGATTAGTACCAGTCATATTTTTTATGATGATTTGCGGATAAGCTAGCAAGGGGGTGATAGCTTTTTTTTCAGGACTGTACACCTAACCCTTTCAACGGCAAAATACTTTTGTTGCTAAATTGTTGAAAAGTTTGAAAGATACCAGGATTTATGATTAACCCTTTCAACGGCAAAATACTTTTGTTGCTAAATTGTTGAAAAGTTTGAAAGATACCAGGATTTATGATTAACCCTTTCAACGGCAAAATACTTTTGTTGCTAAATTGTTGAAAAGTTTGAAAGGTGCCAGGATTTATGAACAAATTTAATTGTAAATAAATCAAGGTTTTTCACGTACATTATAAAAACAACATTTTATTCCAAAATTCTGGTGCCGTAATGGCATTTGGGATTTAAAATTATATGTGATATATAATATCGCACCTCTCTTCAAGGGGTTAAGTCGGCATCCAAATATTATGTAGTCCACGGTTACAGGTAAATCATGTTGTTACACGTTGAGGTAGTTTCTAACAATTTTCGATGTTTCGCTGTATGAGCAACGTGAAAAAGGTATTTTTATTGATTTTCTGTTATATGCAGTGTGATTATAGTTAAAGTTACACTTTCAGATGGCTATAAAAAAAATCATTGGTCAGTACGACCTAATATTTCATCTGAGTATACGTGAAGCCAGGGGTGTAAAAATCTAGGCGATTCTCACCACTGAATTTTATTAGTTTTCTACGCCTAAATGTTATTAGTATACATCCCTAAATTTTATCAGTATTCGTATTAGGCGAACAATACTAAAATTTTAGTGGTGGCAATTGGCGCCTACATTTTTAACCCCTGCGTGAAGCAATGGGAATTCAAAAGTCAACCGATAGATGGCGCTGTACGCGTCAAAAGAAGCTAATTAAAAGACGTCATATGCGCACCGAACATTACACTTGTGATAAAAAGGCGGCGAACATGCAGTTCTTGTTATTCTGCGTCTGAGAAGGTTATGACTGCATTATCGAAGAATCGGACTGTGCTTGGGAAGCTTTTTTACAAGAACGGTGATTGTGCAGCACTTGCGATGAAGAAATTCCGGATATTAAAGGGTTTAAGAAGCGGCTCTGGCCCGATGACTGACAAAGAGTGCCGCAACAGCATGCCACGTCTTTTAATTAGCATCTTATGACGAGTACAGCGCCATCTGTCGGTCAACTTTGGAACTTTTTTATCCTTCGCCCACACAAATTCCCATTACATTACTTCACGAATACTCTGATGAAATATCAGGTCATTTTGACCAGTAGTCCTTTTTTTACAGCATTTTGAAAGTGCAACTTTACCAATAAGCATCCTGTATATATATAGATAGATGGATAGAGATATATATAATATGTGTAATTTTTTTTAGCGTTTGATTTTAATGGGATTAAATAAGCTTTATAAAGAATTTTCTATGTAGTTCTTTTTTTAATATCCTATAAATACAAAAAAAAATGTTTATTTTTAAATGTTTATTAATGAAATATTTACAATAAGATTAATGTCTCTAATATTTATTTGTATTTTTATGTATAATTCTTTTCGTAACCAGTTTATTTGTTTTAAAATAATTTGTCATCCTACGAGAAATTCGCCATTATCCGTCAATGCATTAATTAATTTTATCTAATGTATTTTTTCTTATAAACAAATGTGGTTTTCTTTCCCTTAATAAATTATTGTGTAAATAAAATTTATCAAAACAGAAATGAAAAAGCAAAAAAAAACATTAACATATTTTTGTTGAAGGTAAAATTAAAAACATAAAAATACACATTTTAATTTGTATTTTTAATAAGTAATTAATTTTTTACGATGAGTGCTTTTGCAAAATACAACATAAAAAACCTTAATTAAGTATAACGTTTCATATGATTTCATTGTGTATGCTATATTTGCTTTTCATTTTCTTTATGTTACTTAAATAAAAAGCATTTTTTCTCTTAAATATCGTTGATTTAGAGAAATAAATATTTGTAATAAAAATGTATCTGATTCCAGAGTACATTTTACTTTACTCAAGTCTTCTTTTCTTCGAAGTTATGCTTAATTATGTCATTGCTGCAAATATTTTTAAACAAGTTGGAAATTGTACGATAAACGTGACAAATGAGGTACGTTCGTTTTATAACAAGTTTCACAGTGCAAAAAAATCATCCTTATTATTTCAATGAAATGAATTGTGCCGTCTGCTATGAGCGAACAGAGCATACTTTTTTTTCTCTCTCTCTTATTACGTATGCTACGTCTACAGATGCGAATTTTTTATCTACACTAGACAGCGCTGAGAAATTCACCATTGAGATCTTGGTTTGCGAATAATAACCTCCATTACTTTAACATTTTTAAGACTCATAATGAACGAATCTCTTGTATTTATTTACTTTAATGGAGTGAGATGTTCGACTGCTAAACTAATTTCCACTGAAGTTATCTTAGAATCTATACATTTTTTAATGTAACTCATCTCTCCATCAAACAATTTTTTTAACTATCTTTCTCAAAATGTAACGTTTATGCAGTTTTATTCGAAAAAATAATTTTGAATAAAAATATGCGCCTGGCATATGAAAAAAGAAGTGGTTACCCCGTATTTGATTTCCTCAATCACATGACTTGCGCTTTTATTATATAGATTACGTGTGATAGGTTTTAATAGAATAAAGAAAACTGGTATTAATATCTTTTTAAGTTTCGATTCGAGTTTCATAAAATTTGAAATATACACAACACATTCTGCAACGATAATGTAGATTAAATTTCAACCCATTCAGTTGGGTAGTTTTTACGTTTTTATATGCAGACAGACGGACAGACGGATGGAGAAGAGGACGACTATAGGTGCTACGTATTTATGTAGTTACGAACGCACCTAAAAATCATACTTTAGCGCAATGTTTTCCTAACACATTTATTGTACATTACGGATCCCTCCCAAATAGAGATGTGCAGTATCGGAAATACATGTATTTGAATTTCATTTCTAAAAGACATTTCGGTTTTGTATAAAAACAAAGTTTCTTTTGCTTCCACTGATTTTCAAAACGTTTCCGAGCACTTATTGTATTAATCAGTTTTCCCCAACAGGTTTATCTATTTTCAGGATGATATCTATTCTCACGTGTAAACATTTTCAGCTACGTAATTCAATTTATGTATGTCAGATTAACAAAATAATATTAATGTTAATGTTAATATAAATGCTGTTAATTAATCATGTCTGTCTATAAAACATGTTTTTCGAACATAAAAATGTTTGCTTGACAATGAAAAGAATCCGAAAAACGTTATTCTGGAGGAAGAAAACGGATTAATACACTTTAACACCTACTCGGAAATGTTTTCGAAAATTAGTGCCATAAAAAAAAACTTCATTTTAATAAATGCGTCTTTAAAGCTCTAAAATATATTTGTATCTGAGGTTTCTAAAGATAAAGAACGCTTTAAGGAATCGTGGGTCACTTGAAAGGGATAATTGTACAATTTCGTTCGTACGTATATTATATTTTCCCATATTAAGAGTCATCTGTGTTTCAGTGCACAATATACTGTACAATGTAATGCCGAATGCTAAATTTCTATAATCAGGGGCTGTGTAGGACGTCGAATGGGATGAATGGGCTATAAATTCGATTATTGAACTTTTCCCAAGCATCGCATAGCAGCACTCCCTGTTCAACGATCAAAACCAAAATTGAATACCTTAATTACTTACCCATCATACGTAGTATAGGGTAAGTCTTATGATCGTTTTAAAATCGAAAAAAAAATTAAGGATTTACCCGTTTCAGACACTGGCGATTCCGAAATAGATATTTTTAGAAAAGAAATTTGCCGTCCGTCTTTCTGTGTGTCTGTAAACGCTCTACCTCCCGAACAAATTGAGATAGAGACTTTAGATTTGGTATGTACTTAGTATGTAATAATGGGAAGAATCTTATTGAATTTCAGTAACCTCGATTATCCGGAACTATTTTTTTCGGACTCTCGAAATATTCGTTCTGATAAAAGGTATATAAAAATATTCTAAACCTTTTATTTTAAGGAGTAAATGAAATATACAATAAAAAAACATAAATTTTGCATAAAGAATGAAGTCGATCGGATAACGAGTTGCCGAGATATTTGTAATCCTATTTCCAAACTCTTCGATTTTTCTTGACCCTGTATTTCATTCAAATTTCAATTCAAAGATATATTTTAATTGGAAAGAAGACGCTTAATCCGACGCAGTAAACTCTTAGTTAATAGGATTATAATTTTTTGGAGTTATAAGGATGTTTCTTTTACGCAATTCAGTAATGGGGCATTTAAATTTTCGGACGTCATCAAGCTACGATTTTATTAGAATGTCAATGCATTTTTTAAATAGTTTACACATGTTTTATTTTCCTATTTTATATTATGCATATCCATGATGGGTAAGTATTACGGGGTCCCCCAGCGACTAGTTTTACATAGTAAACATCTCACGTTTTCAAATATGGCGGTATTCTATTCCATAGAGGTAAGATATAAATGTCATGGCGAATAGTGTAGAACACAGCATAACACTACTGCAAGTTGGACGATATACAGGGTGTAACTGAATTGACATTCAGAAATATAAGTGGTGATAATACATGTCAAGAAAAGCAAATTGTTCATAGAAAACTAGGGTCTCAATCCACTTATTAAATAAAAAATACAAGATGTCTCCCACCAAGTCAAATACACATTTTCGTTCATAACTGTAACAATAATGAAAATATTTTTGCGATATCTTCAGCATAATTACTTTGCTTTATATGAAATGTGATCGAAACACAAAATGTGTTGGATACGGCAGTCCTTCGTGTCCGAATAACATTGAGCTAGACACTTCGAAACTCTGAAGGTAGCTGACAATTCATACGATGTCATTGATCGAATTACAGTGATATTCCAGCATTTCTCAAGATGTTACGACATTTCACAGAAAACGTTGTTACAGTTATTGTGTTGAAGATTTCGCTAAAATATTTTCATTATTCTTACAGTTATGAACGAAAGTATGGATTTGACTTGGTGGGGAACACCCTGTAATTTTGATTTAATAAGTCGATTGAGACCTTGGTTTCCTGTAAAAAACTTGCTTATCTTGACATTTATTATCACTCCATACATTTCTGACTATCAATTCAGTTACACCCTGTATACCAGTTTTTATGGTACTGTTACCTCTAAAGCTACATGAGAAACTAAACATAATTTAACATAATTAAACAAAAGAAGTTTATTTATTGAAAAAAGAGTTTATACGGTCTTCACCAATGAGCGGTAGTGGAACATATACCTTGACAAATTCCTTAAACCAGTTAAACTAACAAGATCCTGAGCAGATGCATGTGTTTACTATGATAAGGAAAGTGCATTGATTGAGGTGTATATTGCAAAATTGTCTGAACCGTTAGCTTAATGGCAAAGGCAATATATATAATTAAATATCCTTTAATGATTCATTTTATCTCAACTTAAATATCATGAAACTATAATAATACAGCATTTCACACTGTGTTAATAAATACTTCTCAATAAATAATATGCCTAACAAATACTTAACCCAAAAATTCAGTTAATTAATTTTGTTCGGCAGAAAATGAACCATTTTGTCCGCTTTTTCGCTAAAGTAAATGCTTTTGTATATTGCGTTTTCTATCATCCATAATCAAAATAATGTATAAATATTTTTACGTAATTAAACATGCCCTCATGCTGTAACATAATTATACACGATATATCTGAAGTGTTACTTCAAAGGCAAAATATATAAAAGAGAAGCTCTTTAATAATTTGTTTTACGAAAATAAAAGGAAAATATTGTTATCCTATAGTCAAAGAATTCCGTTATCAAAATTATCGGAGACTTTAGTAAATTATACATGAAAAGAAGTACATGCTTAAGGATAATTTGCAGAGCTATTGCTAAACTGAGCACAGCCTTCACATGGTCTATTTAATACGTTAATAGCAATTAAGTTCCAATTTGTATGGACTGTTTAATTTACCAAGTAACGCTAAATCTATTTTGGCTTGTGCGTTTATTGAACATTTCCATTATTGGTTGCTAGTAGGAAGATGTTTGTATATTTAACAACTTCTCAAGGAAGCACTTAAATGTTTAAAGCGACCGCAGATGCTCAAGGGTGATTAGACTGTTCTAATTAAATGCCTTACCACTTGACCAATAGATTTTCACTGTATTTTTAAAGACATGATAATATAATAAATTTTAGTTAGATTTAATTAAGATATTATGAGTTGTTTGAAACTGAAATAATTTTCAGTAATAGTTGTAAGTTTAATAAGAAAACTATTTCCAAAGGGTTTTCTTAAATATTTAATTGTTTAACTGCTTATTAGTTAGTTATTAAAATTCCAATGTAATTTTGAAACCGAAAATTAAAATTTGTATTCGTTAAACTACTATTTTACGAAATGGGATAATCAATAAAGCAATTTTAATCATATTGTGCGCTTTTTACCATATAATTTTTTTTTATGTTTTGATTACGGATCGACACTAGCAACTATTTCTATATTAATTGGTACCATAATTTACAAAAAAGTTTTCTTTGTGGTAAATTGCTGTTGAAAATATCATAGTATAAGTGCATGTCAGAGATTATTTTTCAAAAAGTGGTACAATAGAATAAAAAAAAATATTGTGTTTATTATTGTCATCACATATGTCATGTTGTGATGACATATGTGCCGACCGCATAATCTAAGGGATCATAACTGCAAAAGAAAATTAGAAAATTTTCCAATTTATACGTGATAGCGAAAATTTCAGTATGTACGAAAAATATTTCCCCCTGAGTTTTATATTTGTAAAATGCAGTTTAATCTTTAAATGGATTTTTCTCAAAATTACGTTTTATACACTAGTGCACATGATATCTCCAAAGCCGTTTGAAGTATAGCTTCAAAATTTTTACCCTACCTAAATGTGCATATAATTATGAAAATAAACCAGAATTATGCAGCTGTATTCAGTATGAAAAAAAATTATAAGGTTGAATGTAGGTAAAAATTCATGATTTTTCAATTTTTTTATCTAATTTCTCTTTATATAATGAACCATTATAAAAAATTTAGTTCAAATTATAGTCTAAGGTATTATGTTTAATTTAAGATAACATTTATGTAAATCACATGAAATCTGCATGAGATACCTTGCGCACAGTGAAATTTTATTCAACGTATTTTTTTTAATATCATTTTAAAACCTATCCTTTAATTTTTTTTTTTCTAAATTAAATTTTTTTTAACAGAGTTCAATATCATATAAAGATATTTTCAAATTTTGGTGCTTTTCAGAGACATTACTATTTTTCAAAAAAAAAAAAAATGTAAAGCATGACACAATATTGCGTTTTCTGCAACTTTTAAATGTACTGTCTCCACCTCTCAAAAGCTTATACCTAATGACTGTGGAATTTGTCCTCTATATATGTCTAAGCAGGGTTGGGTTGCTTCCAGAAATAGGACCTGTTTAAAGCATGGACAAAATTTTCCAGGTTCTGCCCCTTTTCCCCTGATTTTAGGTGGCACCTAAATTTGGTATGCAATTTGTGTAAAGCTGATATTTTAAATCTCTTTTGACACTACTATTATATTCAATATTTTCAACATTTAGAGTAAGATAATATTAAAAACAAAAAATATATATTTATCCAAATGCAGTAAAACTCCTTAATAGCAGACACTCGGGACTGTAGAATTTGCCCGCTATTTAGAGATGTCCGCTTTTCTGAAGTAAAAATATACAAATATGTATAGGTTGTGGATTGAAAAAGGTGGGTGCTTGTTAAATTGAGTCCATCATTTGGAAGCATCAGTTATGGAGGTTTACTGTAAACTATCCATAATAGACATTTCTGTATAGCAAGTACCTTTTTCGATACATAACACATAGTACATATTTGTATACTTTTATCTCTGAAAAGCAGGCACCTCCGAATAGGGGACAAATTCCGCGGTCCTGAGATGTTTGCTATTTACTGTATTTAGATAAATATATTTTTTGTTTTAATCTTATCTGACGCTAAAATTTCAAAATATTGATTAAAATCAGTACGATTTCGAAAAAGATTTAAAATATTAGCATTACGAAAATTTAACACCAAATTTGGGGGCATCTAAAATCGGGGGGGGGGGCGGCCCAGTGTGCCCATGCTTTAGTCAGATTCTGGTTCTGTAACAAACCTCAGCCCTGCTTCTTCATGGTCATCATCTCTCATTTACCGAAGATTCAGTGTGGCCAAACATAGCTGCGATTAATGCTTTAAAAAATGTGGTCAGAAATGGCTGCCTATTGTTGATAAATCAGGGCAAAAATGGCGGCCTATTGCCGACAAATCAGGACAAAAATGGCCGCGATTCAGACGCTTCACGTGTCTGAAATTCAGTCACTATTATGTGTCTTAAATTTTTAAGACACTTTAAAGTGTCTTAAAAATGAACCATTCGTTTCATACGCTTAAGTGTCTGAATTTCAGACATTTCAGTTTACAGTGCAGGACTCTAGTTCACACTATAAATATAGGGTAAATCCAGGTTAGATTCCCCATCTGGTTAGTTGCCTTAGTCACTGTATTTCAGCTTTTGGACGTGTCTCGGAGCTAGAGACGTTCTTCTACAATTGATTGTTATAAAAAAGCCTAGTAGACGAAGTTACAGAGATTTATTTCTGGAAATAAATGTTTTATTCGTCAAAGAAAGATATTTCTTTTATTGTTGGCAAGTTTTCTCCTCTACCCCCTAATTTAAATTACATAAGTTGAACCTTCTGTAGAATACATAAAATATTTAGAACTCATTCATAACATAAAAATCTAACCCATTTAATTTGAGAATATTAAATTTGCTTCCCGAATTAATTTTTATAGTTTGTACATTGAATGTAAGAAGAGGGGGGAGGGGTAATCCCTCTTAGTTGAGATTTAAAAAGTTTAGCTTTCGTTAGAATATAGAATTATCCGATTGGCTTCAAATTTTGTATACACATTTATTCGAAGAAATGGAAATGGCAAATATACTTTGGTGTAGGAGTGTGATGCAGGATACAGAGCATGTAAACTCTTTTTTTTTTTCAAACAAAAATCGTAAATTGGATGTAAATATGATATTATATCAAGTGAAATTCTAGATTTTGAATTATTAATGTTAATTACCTATATTTTCTATTCTTTTGCAAAAGGGGCATCTATCTCGATCAAATGGGATTTCTAACCCCGAGGTCCGGGATAAATGACCAAAATCATTTATTAAGTTTTTTGATAAAAACACTATTTTATATGGTATTTAAATAAAATAATATTTTTATGATGTTCGACATAAAATTTGGAGTATATAGGTTACATGTTCACTACAAAAAAAAGTTGCTATAAAAAAGAAAAACGAAGGAGGGGTGGGGGGGAGGGGGCTTAAGTAGGGCAACTATCACGGACTGACCCTACGCAATATATTTCTTCCGTTTTAATAGTTTTAAAATACAAGAATCTTTTGGAATATTTGGAAACTTTTAATTCTGGAAATCAGTTTTTGATTTTTAAAATTTTTAAATTGATTCTCGTAAAGAAAAAGGTTATTTTCGTGTTACACTTATAGCTATTGAAGATTTATTTTTCATTTCTCATAGAATATTCAATAAGATTCCACTAACGCATACGTTGTTTACTTTAATTTATTGTGTTTTTTCAACATACTACTGTATATTTTATCACACTTGCGCCAATATCATCATATTGGATTTGCTGAAATGTATTTTTTTCACAGTCTAGTACTTTAAAAATAAATTGATCTTTCGCAATATCCCGCTTTTCGTTTCACTGGAAATGGATTTTTGTTTAAATTTCTAACTAAGAGTCCAAAAAGTTTTTTAAATTATTTTTCCTATCATTTACATAAGTAATGAACGCACTTTTTTGTTTGGTTTTAAAGGCATATCCGACAAACATCGACAAAGTTAGAACTTTTTTTTTTTTAAATCCATGAATAATCCATGAAGCAGAAGGAAAACGTATAGAAATGCCTCACTTCAAAATTGTGTTGTTTGTGAAAGAAGGATCAGGTATAAAATTATTTCTCAAGAGCGGATATAGACAGTATTAAGGATTGCGATATTACAAACTTCGGATTTTCACGTAAGTATTATTTTACATATCAGTGTTACCAATTTTTTGGAAATTTTCTGTAAAAAATCTACCAGGATTCTCGAAAAGTAATATTTACTTTATTTAACCTCGCAATGTCGGTCATAAAATAAATCCATTATTACTATTTGAAAATTCTGACAGACATTTTAAATAAAAAAAAATTACTAAATTGGCAACGCTGCTACAATCTCTCTGAAAAAAGAACATTGTCATAGTACGTAAATATAGTTGTTTCATACAGTACAGGTACTCCATATTATGATCGCTCATTATAATGACTTATAATATCATTATATCGAAAAAGCGAGATATATATAACCTAGATTATTTTTTTAACACAATTATTTCAAATTGGTAAAGCAATCATACAAGTTGTAAATTTCCAACTGGACGAAAAATGTCCGGGCCAGGATTCGAACCTGGGATGGCTTGGCTGAAGCCGGCTTCAGCCAAGCGATCCCAGGTTCGAATTTTTCGTCCAGTTGGAAATTTACAACTTGTATGATTGCTTTACCAATTTGAAATAATTGTGTTAAAAAAATAATCTAGTGTATTCACGTATCCAGCGTTTACTGGAGTTCCATTACCTGCGATCTTTTCTGTTGGGCTGATTAAAATATCCGACCAGATGCTTTGATCAATAAGGTTAACTGGATGACTTATGCCCTCCAGATTCGACCGGGATAGCTCAGTGGTAGAGCGTGGCGGCTTCAGCCAAGCGATCCCAGGTTCGAATCCTGGCCCGGACATTTTTCGTCCAGTTGGAAATTTACAACTTGTATATATATAACCATTCGTGAAAAATACTTTTACATTCAATCAATTAAACATTCGATCGAACATTCCAATATGAAAAGCATTTCTAGATTTTCTACCAACAATTGTATGATATTATTTCTATGTTATATAAGCTTTAGGGTGTTTTAGAAATTTTCAAAAAGAGGGGATAAAATCACTATTTTTTTACCTAGATAATTATTCTTTATTCATTGGTAAAAAGTTTTGCAAAGATTACTGTTGTCTATACCTGTTCTGAGACCGATGGACCTTCTATGCCCAGAATTACTGCTACAGATATATGAAAAAGATTTACTGGATATAATACTGCTTTTTTTATTCTAAAGTAGTTCAATAAATAATTCTTTGAAACATATTAACGAAATATTTATTCATCACTATTATTCGCTGGTTAGAAACTGAATTATTGCCTTCTTAAATTCTATTTTCTGGCTCTCCAATGCATTCATATTTGCTAATTTTAATTCATTATATACAAGGGTATGTTATAAATGTTTATCTATACAAATATACATTTAACATATTTAAAATAATAAATCTGTTTAAAAATATTTCTGCAAATTTACCCATTGTATTTACTATAGTTTATCTAAAAATACTTTTTCTATACAAATATACATTTACCATATTTTAAATAATTAATCTTTTTTTAAATATTTCCATAAACTTACCCACTTAATTTACTTATTTGTATCTGAAAATACTTTTTTTTTCATTTTTCTTTTCAAAAACCTGATGGTTTGTACGCATCGTACTTATTTTTTTCACTCTCCCGTCTTAAGTACATTCGATTCTCTCAAACATTCTATTATTTTATAAGTCTTTTGTTTTTATTCGAAAGGACGCTCAGAACACCTTTTTGTGCCAGTATTTTAGTCCTTTACATCAAAATTATGATTCCGCCAAGTTCCTAAATGAGGTTTCTACTTGTTTTAGACAATTTTGCTCAAACCACTCTTTTCAGTATCATATATTGCTACGCTTTGGTTTTAAAAGCTCCCGCAGGGTTTCAGAGCTCAGATTTTTGTGTTTTCGACTGTTTCAGAAACCCATACAACATCAGAAAGTGGTCATTCTTCATGAATCCTCTTTAATAAAAAGCTATGCGTTGCTGACGACTGGGATTTTCGATAATCGTTGCCACAGATTAAACTTGGAAAATACAACATTTGAAGTTACTGAAAAAATTAATAGCTCGCAAAGTATTTGTCAGAAAATTGTTAGACAAACTGCGTTAGAAAGGTGCAAAATTGTATTTTTCTTGATATAAATTTCAAATCTAATGATTATGCTGTTTTCCAAATATTGAATTTCAAAAATTACCAAATTTCAAAATGGAGTAACATAGCGAAATCTTCACGCGTAAAAAGATAATGATAACAGCCATGTGTCCTGACGTATACTGGCTATAGCACGAGTCACACATTACAGTAGCCTTACTATTCTGTTAAAATATAAAAGTGAATTATGATGCCACGTGTGCGTGATTTTTATTTAATTTTAATATAATCATCTTAGAAACAGGGTTATTGAATTTTTTTTCGAATGGGACTAATAAATTGGAAAATACTGTATATTATTTTGAATTTAAAAGAGGAAAAGTGGGGAAGCGCTTTATATTATTTGAGTTTCCTCAGGAACTTTTGGTCAGAATTGAAAATTTAATATATCAAATCGTCAGAAATTAAATCGGCAATAACTATAACGACTGTCCTTCAATTCGTTTGGATAGATTTTCATTTAAAAATATAAAATCATTCAACATTGATTTTAGGTATTTTTAAGGTTATTATCACGGGCCCGGGCAACGCTGGGCATGTCACATGTCAGCTAGTAATATGTAATTTTATTAGGAATTCCTTCAAAGAGATTAGTCTGAGCGATATTGCTGAGAACATAGATTTTATAATAACTTCTGACAAGTAATAAAAATAAGATGTTATCTTTCATTATATAATGATATAAATTCCAATGATGAAACTGGAAAATTAAATGGTAAAATACCATCTATAAATTCATATATACTTTTAAACAAAATTAGGGAAGCAAACAAACAAACAGAGAAAACATGCAAGACAGCCATGCATGGGTATAAAATTCGAAGTACATATACATTAAGAGTAATAAAGAATATAAGACACTAAAACATCTTGAAAAAAGTGACCTTCCCTAAATTAAATTTGCAGCAAATAATCGTATATAAGGAAGATATAGGATATCAAAAGATATATATTAATCGACTGAAAGTAATGTCTACTATTTAACATTGTGCATAAAATAAAGGGGGATCATCTTCTAGGAGGGTTGTCTACGTATTAAAAGCTGTAATTTTGTAGTTTCATACGGTAAGATCAACTTTTGACAATTTATTTCACTTTCTTGGTTCAAAAAAGTCCAAATTACGCAATTTTTATTACATTTTTATACAATTAAAAATTAAAATGTGTTTGGGGTTTATCCATAAAAGATTCCAGGGCAAAGTTCTAGGATCATTCTAGGTCTCTTATATGAATAACATTAAATAAGAAACCAGATATGATAACCAAATTAAATAACTAAATGGAACAGCACAATACTATATAGGAAAGACAAACAGAAAATTTAAAACGAGAATAAAAGAACATATGGCAGATATCAAATATGACAGAAGAAATACGGCCTTAGTAAGACTGCATAGAATAGAGCCGCTGCAGATTTATTTCAAGAATAGCAAAGTAATATTTCCATTATGAGTTTATTTCCCATCCATTATCCGTGAATCAATAGAAATATATTTGCGAAGCGATAACATTTGCAACGAATCGGCTTCTTTTGAATTACCTAAAATTAGGCACGCGATGCTTTTCAAGTTGAAAAAGCAATAAAAATAAAAATAAAACAATAATTTTCATGTTTTCCAGTTTGACCAATTTAAGCAGCTGCTTGCATTGCCCATGTGATCTCGTGATTTATGTTTACCATTTTCAAAAACTTTGTGAGAATATTTTATTTATCATTTTGATCGAAAGATGTCACCGTTTGAGCGAAAGAAACATATGTAATCTATATTAAAAGGTATTTCTAAACCTTTTGCGTTATGTATTTTTTTAATCACATTAAGCAATAATTACATTTTAATTTAAAGAAACCTTCGGTTAATTCTCTATATCTTTAAACCTAATGATAGGAATTAGTTGCAAATTCAGATAGTCATATTTTTGTGTATGCTTAACATTTAAATGTAAAAAGTCGTGTAAGTCATAATTCATAATTGTTTTGAAATAAACTTATTAATAACTGTCATAATTACAAATACATCTCTGATTCAAAAAATGCCTAAATTGTGTTTAAGTTTATTCATTGTATCACATTAAAAGGGAAACATTTCAACCATTTTTTAAAAGATATAACTTGAGATTGCCACGTTATTTTAATTAAACTATCCTCAAATTTAGACCTCTTATAATTCTATGAAAATTCAAATAAAGTTGCATAACCTATATAATTTTTCTGGCTGATAAGCAAGGAACTCAAATAAAGTGCCATAGTCGGTGCTTCGAAATGAAAGTCGGTACAATTCTTCACATGTTGACGACTCCCAAAGCATATGATTTATGAATAGCATAAATTAGTAGATATTATCTTTTTTTGTACTTTTTACTAAATTCCAGAATATGGTGATAAAATAATAAAAAAATTATAAAAGCACTTTCAATTTAAAATTTTCTGCAGCTTAAAAACTTTATTCACCATTGAGAAACTTTATAATTTAGAAATTTAATGTTACATTGCCTGATACTTTAAATATTTTTATGTGTTCGGAATTTTTCAATCACAATATGCAAATAGCAGGGAATTATTTTGCTTTGTTATTATTTTATATTAAAAATATATGGTTCTTTCAAAATAAAATAGAAAAATATATTCTTCATAATTTATTTCAAAAATATACGTTAACCACGGTTGACAATAATTATTTCATGTGTCAAATATACATTTTAACAATTAGAAAAATCTTGTGTATCATTAAAAAATTCCCAACCACTTGTTTTTGCTTTTCAAATATGCTGCAGTTCATTTGACGTCTATTATTTTTTTAATGTGTGTGTGCTTGTCTTAAGCACAAAAAAGGTTTAGATTAAAAGAAACTGTTGTGATTTATTCATGAATTCGTTGATTAAGATTTAAAATAAAGAAATATTTATTAATTATGTAAAAGTTTTTTCCACCAAAGTTTGATTTAGAGTTACTTGCAAATATGCAAATAGTACTCAAAACTTTTTTTTTAACTTTTAAAGAAATGTTGTCTGGCAGACATAAAAAAAGCATACTAAACATTTATTTATAAAAATCATACTTCTTTTTACATTAAAAATTAAAAAATAATAATTCTTTTGTTTTACAAACTGTTATTTTTATGTAAAAAAAAACTTTTTACAAAAACAAAATCCAAAATCAAATGAAAAAGACGTAATTATTAATTCATGAACTTGTTTGTTAGAGCGTAAAGTAAAACTGCATTAATTAACGATCAAAAATTCATTTAAAAAAAAGATTTTCATGTTGTATTCTCTGTCCTTATACGATGATTTGCTAAGAAATAATCTTTCTATCTTTGAAATTAAAATTTATTCTTAGATAATAATATAATACAGTTATTTCCTTCTGGTAATGGATCAGTGTTTTTCTACAATAATTGCTACGGTGAAATTTGTTTGTAAATGGCATATTTAATATTTTATTTAATAACTTCAACTTTCTAATTAAAATAAGTATACAAACAATGACAATAAAGCAATAAAAATCAAACAAATCTTTCTTTTAATATATGCCTTTATGAATGTTTAAAAAATACATATTTATTCTCAGATACATAACTGAGATGTAATACAGTTGTTTCCTGATGTTATTGAATCAGTATTTCTCCGCATTAATTGCTATTGGAAAATTTCTTTGTTGATTGTAACTTTGATATTTTTATATGAAAATATATTGTTACGTTTCGTACAAAAATATGCGAAATACTTTTGTTGGTGTTGTTCTTAAAATGACATATTTATTATTTTATTTGATTACTTCTTCCTAAGTCAAACAACCAAACAAACAGTTAGGGACAAATAACAGTACAAAAAAAAATTAAGTCTTTGTTTAATATGTTTTCTTACGATTGTATAAAAATGTTCTTACAAAAGAACTCTAAATTAAAAGAAAAGGGCGTAATTTATTCATGAACCTAATCGTAATGGTATAAAGTAACACAACTTTAATTAACTGATCGGGAATTCATTTGAAATGGACTCATATTGTATT
Organism: Maratus michaelseni; assembly: GCA_963931845.1. NCBI lineage: Eukaryota > Metazoa > Arthropoda > Arachnida > Araneae > Salticidae > Maratus > Maratus michaelseni. The sequence goes on along the minus strand of OZ007600.1, from coordinate 209,400,527 downwards.
TGCATTTATTATAAAAATTATTTGATATAAAATATTGTTGATTATCTAACTTTGGAATAATTTTATTTTCAGATAATATTATTATATAGTAGTTGATTTTTCTGTTATTATAAATATATTATCATTGTTCCTGTCTAGTAAACATGCTACAGAGTAATTTATTTTATTTTTTGTGTCTTTCATGTTGGGTTAAATTAAGAGCTATTATTATATTTCCTACCAAAAAAAAAAAAAAAAAAAAAAAAAAAAAATACGAAATACGAAGAAGTTTCATTAATTTTGTTGTTCTTTGAATTGCATTTAACATTCTGCTTGATTATTCTGTTTTCCTTAATAAGTTTGTTATATAAGCAAGTCGAAACAGTTAGTAACCACAAAATTAATTAAATATTTTCATTTTGGACAACAATGACTTGATACGAAATTAAGCTTATGTGACGCATAGGGTACTCAGAAACCTTAATTATTCGTACCAGTAATTTTTGAAAAGTTGTCATATTAAATCAAAATATTTCTGCGATTAAATTAAGCAAAAATATCTATTTCGAAATACCGGTGACAGCATATTAAAAATTCCGTAAAATACGCTTCTCGGAAGGAGCTTAAGTACGATTTGATGCATAGATTTTCTAGGATTGAACCACTTCTTTGAAGAATTTTAACATATTAAGCCCTAAATTATTAATTAAGAAAAATGCATACTCTATAAATTTTCCTCGTCATAATTGAAGATATATTAGAACATATATGTAAAAATAACGTGAAATATAGAAAAGTTCAATAATTACTTAACTGTATTTGTTAACTTTAAAGATGAAATAGATCATATGTTTAACCGGTAATTCATGTGTTTACTTTACAGTACTACTGACGAAGTTTTAAAAAAATATTTCAAAATTTCTTAAATAGATGGCGCTGCGATGTCTTAGAATGTAAGAATGCCCAAACTAACTTGTAAAACTGCATCAAAGATATATCAGTGTTTACTTTGTATTCTGTTTTCAATAGAAACGAAAAAACAAATTATATATTAAAATTTTATGATTAATTGAGTCTTTTTATTATTGAGGTCAGCGCAGTGACACCTATTGCCAAATATTTTTTAAATTACTCTGCACAAAATTTATTAAGTACTTGATAAACACGACTCTTATTTCAGTTGTATTTTGTTTTGCTTTTAATAGTTGATGAATTATTGAATTTCAAAATTTAGGGCGTTCCTTATGAAACATACTATACTTTTTTCTTAATAATTGACATTACATTAAAATACTTTTATCATTTTAACACAATCAAACCGCTTCATATATAATCCTAAAAGCAGTATTTTTTTTTCAAATGAGTGAAAATATGTCCAGTGTGGTTATCGAGCTCAGACACTTTTGCGTTATTTGCAAATGCTCTTGCGATTGAGCTATCTGGTCGACAACTATTTGGTAATGACAACTAGTCTTCTATTTGAAACAGTTGGAAAGAATAAACCACAGGTAAATTAACTGCAACAAATTATGTATATCTAACTACACATTTATTATTTTAACACAATCAAACTGACAGGTAAATAAGTCATGCGAGTAGTAATTTTTCCGACTATGAGCAAAATGTGTCCAGGCTGATATTGGAACCCAGAACATTCTGTTTTAATTTCCAATGCTCTTCTGATTGATCTATCTGGATGTAGATTACAGATTAAAGATATTTTTTACGTGATTCAATTTTATCTATAATGTCAATCTTTAAATTTTAAATCAGTCCTATAATATATTATACGTATCACAATTTGTGAAATGTATATTAAACCATCACATGGTAAACAGTGAAATATAACATGGTAGTGCTGTATCATAGTCCAAAATCTATTATGCATCCAAAAAAGCTTCCTTATGGAACCATATAAAAAAAATCACGGATTATCACTAAAATAAATAAACATTTACATATTTATAAGATAAAACTGAGAGCTGCGCTGCCAGGCGTTAGAGTGGCGTCAGGCGCGTGCGCACGAACAGGAGAGGCCTCCAGTATGCGTTGCGACCGGTGGGAGCGTCGCCACCTGCTGACCACTCCCATTGAACCCACATGTTGACGACAGAGGTCTTTACGATACGCGGTGGATCCCAACATCAGAGGAAATCATCAAGAAAACACCTGGTGAATCGCTAGAGTCCCCCGACAACTCCGTAGCCGAAACCCCATAAAAGGGAACTGGGTTCTCGGCCATATGCCGAGTTTCCCCAACGACCCTTGCTTTGCGGCGGCTTTCGATCGTCGAGTCCTAGGGAAGGAGGAAACAACTACACTCTCAGAAAAAACACTGTAAATTTATGAGCGTTTGCCCTTTAATTTTCACGGGCAGCAGTCTCATTTGATGAAAAACGGTATGATCCACTAAAGAAACGGCCTTATCCTTCAGATACTTAGAAAATTAAGGGCAATCCACATAATCTTACAGTTCTAGTCCATCTATTAGCAAAAATACGGTACGACCCCATACATTTTCCTCCGCTAGGGTATAACCCTTCATTTTAGTTGTGTTTCGAAAAATAATGTCACTTAACCGCGACCATATTTTTTAACCCGCCAAAACAGCGATTCTGTGATGATTATCTAACGTGCTCCGTGCTACGGAACAGTAAGAAAAGTGTTATTGTGTTTTAAAGTGCATTATATTCTGTGCATTATAATGCTATATTACTTTGCCCCGTAAAATTACGGGCTCAACAAAATGATGGGCATGGAAATTTTTTTTTACGGGGTATGACTGGAATCTCTGCTGCCGGCCTCTGCCCGTAATTTTACTGCAATTTTTTTTACAGTGTAGTTCGCGGTGATATTTACAAGGTAAAAGTGATTACAGTACATATAAAAAACATCTTAAAATAATTTTAATAACAAACAGACTAGCTTCGTGAATTTCTAACTGTTGCATTCATTTATTATTTCCGGTATGCAAATAATAATGATAAATAATTGAATAGAAATAGTTTATTTATTATTTGCCGACCTACAGAATGTCACTGTTAGAAGTGTACGAAACTAGTCGGTTAGTTATTAACACTTTGTAAGTAGGCGTTTCCGTATTTTTGAACGTGTAGCGGGCAAATCCAGTTATTGCAGATGTGCATCATCAGATTATCAGGAGTATTGCCAAATCTAGCTGATTTTTATTCAGAAATTCCAAATTTGCGCCATAAAGTTTGAATAGTTATTTTTGTTTTTTACAATGATAAATATTCCATAAATTTTTATAAATGAAATTCTATTCAAATTTTTTTGGTTTGAATTCGGAATTTCTGAATAAAAAATTGTCCATTCCCGGTAATACTGCTTATGAGCAATTCTTTCACTTCCATCACAAACTGAAACGCTCAAATCTATTTTCAAAATATGTAATATAATAAAAAAAATACAACAAAATAAAGCACAACTTCTTGTAAATTCAGAGAATGTAGTTTTCACTGTTGTTGATCACTCAACAGATCGCTTTCAACGTTTGTCCTATTCAGGATCTATTTGATTCTATTCAGATCAGAATCTCCCGCCTGCTAAGTGTTAGAACGTTTTTTAAACTTTTATAACTTTTAGCATGTAAATGTATATTTACTTTAAATATTCTTTATTTAAATATTAGTATGAGATTGTACAGATGTATACTTTGAACATTCTGCTTTCGAGAGAAAATAACAAGAAAGAAAAATCATGCATCAAGCTTAGGTTATGAAAAACTTTCCGACACATTCAGATTACTGTAACAAAACTCCACAGTTTAATAAGGTAAAAGATGATATCGAAGTAAACAATTTGGAAAACTCGTAATACGCAGGCCTCCAAAAGTTAAGGTACAACCAGTTTTTTGACACCCACTATTAAAAGAATGAAAATAAAGATAAAAAATATGGTTTATATGAATGATCATAAGTAACTTCAATAAAATCTTATACCCATCTCAATTATTTTAATGTATTGGATACTTACATGTTTGTCAGGAGGGACTGCGAATATCCCACTTTGGGAATATGTGTGAATTTTTTTTATGGTTGATGATCTTGAATTGTTGGTACTAAAATAGTGTTGTCCATGTCAAGGAGATGTCTTTTACTTGATTCGTTAAGATGGCGGGGAATCTGATGGATGGAAATGGGGTTATCACAAGCTGGTGTTGCTAGACGTCTTATTGTGTCTCGTAGTGTGGTCCAAATGCTCTCAGATCAATTTAAATCCCAAAATTCAGTATCAAAAAGACTTGTTCCAGACATCTCATGGGTTATAACACCTCTACAAGATCGCTTTCTAGCTCTTTTGGCCCGAAGGAGGGACATCACTACTGTGGCTCAGCTCATTTCAGATCATCGTAAAACGACAGAGTTGACAATACCTGCGATTACGATGCACAGACGTCTTCACAATTAAGGACTGTATGCAAGACGACCTGTTGTGAGTGGCCCTCTTAATCGACAACACAGAAGTGCCCGTTTATGTTGGCCAAAAAAGCACGTTACATGGAACACACAACAATGGGCTTCCGTACTGTTCACAGATGAGTCCTGGTTTGCTTTGAGGAGTGATTCAGTTCATGTGCTGATCTGGAGATAACAAGGCATCAGATTGTACCAATGCAACATTGTTGAAAGACACAATTATAGAGGAGGTGGAATCATGGTTTGGGCTGGAACCACTCTTTTGGTCACAGTAACTTCCATGTGTGCCATGGAAGAATTCTGACTGCTATGAAATATCGGGACGAGATCCTTGCTCCGTTTGTCCCACCATGTGGTGATGCTATTGGTGATGAATTAATCCGAATGGTTGATAATGCCCAATCGAATGGAGCTAGAGTCGTTGATGAATATCTAGAGGATCAAGGTTTGGAGTAAATAGAATGACCAGCACAATCTTCGGACGTTGATCCTGTAGAGATTCTTTGGGACTATCTTAGCAGATAGGTGGCTGCAGTAAGTCCTCCTCCAAAGTGAGAGATTCATTGGTGATGAATTAATCCGAATGGTTGATAATGCCCAATCGTATGGAGCTAGAGTCGTTGATGAATATCTAGAGGATCAAGGTTTGGAGTGAATAGAATGACTAGCACAATCTTCGGACGTTGATCCTGTAGAGAATCTTTGGGTCTATCTTAGCAGATAGGTGGCTGCCGTAAGTCCTCCTCCAAAGTCGTTAAATAAACTGGAACAAGCGTTGCTCCATGTATGGGAGTTGTTTCCCTTTCCAGTGTCCGACAACTTAATTGAGAGTATGAAAAGTCGATGTCACATATTCATTACAAGTAGGGCTGGACACATGTCTTATTAAAATCCGTTTATTTAATTTTTTTTTCACAAAAAACTGCTATTTATTTTTTTATTAAACAGTGGACTTTTGCAAAAAATGCAATTTTTTATTTGTAAATCATGCTTGATGTTAAAATTAAGTAAAATTCAATAAATAACTTTAAAGTACAATTCTTCTAAATTTCATGTTTTTATCTTCATTTGTTTTCAAATTAGACTCAAAATACTGGTTGTACCTTAACTTTTGATGCCAGTGTACATTTGAAAAATCAATGCCAGCAATTACCGTCAATAGTCGGAAAAATGTCCGAATTCGTTTGTACAACCCTGTATAGAATCTATCGATTTGTATATATGCTACATAGTATTCTAAAATTTATTACAGTTAGGAAACGCATAGCAAAGTTGAAAAATCCCCTACAACCTACAGCAAATTAAGCCAATATACTGAAATGTACTCAATATCGTTTGCGCAGCCCTGTATAGGATCTATAGAAACCATATACATTAAGCAATCTGCAAGAATTGAGTTAAATTCGAAAACGCGTACCACAACATAAAACGCATTTCCAGCAATTGTTATTCAATTGTTATTGATAGACAGTACTGTAACTGAATTGTTTTGTGCGTTCCTGTAAATAAGCGATGAATGCTATGCACACGGCTTATTCTACATTGTTAAAATTTTGTTAAAACTGTACAGTCATTCGACCGTTTTTGTAGGAAATGGTTACATAACCGTAATTTAACTCTACTCAGACCATATCATTGCTCATATTATGGTCAAAACAGAGTTAACTTATGGTTATCTAACCGTTTCCTTTGAAAACGGTCGAATAACTGGACAGTTTGCTGCACATAGTAAGCATCTCGTACTGCATCTCGTATAGTAAGCATCACATAGTAAGCATCTCGTACTGCATCTCGTATAGTAAGCATCACATAGTAAGCATCTCGTACTGCATCTCGTACTGCATCTCGTATAGTAAGCATCGTATAGTAAGCATCTCGTAGTGCACCTCAGTGATATACAGGGTGTCTCAAAAGGTCGTTTACAAACTTAACATGCTGGTCTGTCATATCATGATGAACAAGATTTACATAGGAACTTGTGTTCGAAAAGGCAAAATGCGACCGCTAGAGGGCGATGAGCTCAGTGTGGAGGGGAAGAAAGAAAGGATATCGAAAGAGGTATTAATAAGACTTTTATTAACCCTTTAACGGATAAAGCACTTCAATTGCTAAAATGTTGAAATAAATTATTGACACCGGAAATTATAAACAAATTTATTTGTATATAGTAAAAAAGCGATATTTCATGTACATAATAAATTGAAAACATTTCTATTAAAATTCTGCTGTCATTGTTGAATGTCGTAATTAAAATTTTGTGGTTTCGTAGGGAAACCAATGTCCGTTAAAGGGTTAAAGAACATGGTTTAATTGACAGAAGATGTTAAAAATTCCTTCCATTCGCCGCAATGCATGCTTCACAACATCGACGCATGGATTCACGGACCCTTTCAAAATGGGCAGGTGTTTCAAGGACACGTGCCGCCACTTCCACGATCCTGGCGATGAGATCCATGTCCGATGTTACGGGTGTCTCGTAAACCATGGACTTCGTGTATACCTACAGATAGAAATCCAGAGGAGTCAGGTCGGGGGATCGCGGTGGCCATGCCACTGGTCCGCCTCTGTCAATTCAGCGATTAGGATATGTCCTATCGAGGTATTCTCGCACAGTGTAGCTAAAATGCGCAGGCGTTCCATCAGGCTGAAACCAGATCTTTCGGCGTGTAGCGGCTGGAACTTCACCCATCAGATCCGGGAAGACTCTTTCTAAGAAAATGTTATAGGTATTCCCGTCGAGGCGTTGAGTTAGTAGGTAAGGGCCAATTTATATGTCACCAATAATACCAGCCCAAACGTTTACGGCGAAACGTTGTTGACGTGTATGGGCACGTATACACCTTGGGTTTTCATTCGCCCATATGTGCATGTTGTGCAGGTTCAGGACACCGTCCTGTGCAAAACAGGATTCATCCGAAAACAAAATCCACGATGGAAAATCCGTCTGTGCGAACCGTTGTTGCAAATAGGGGTGTTGCGTGTCCTCATGCAGTATGCTGGAACAATCATAATGCTGGAACAATGTACACCCAAGAAGCATTCGCTTGCTCGGAGACATGTTTGCGGGTTCTTGTCAAATTCCCGTAGCGCGGTTTACTCTGCGACAGGCGTGCGTGTAGTGCGTTCTCGACCAATGTGGTACTTGGAAAGCTCCTGCTTCGCGCAAGCTGCGGTGCAATTGTCCAAACAAAACATGACTTGGCTGAATTCTGCTTGGGAAGCGGTCAAGGTGCATCCGTATCGCGGCTACTGCATTTCTATCCGCGCCGCCATATACGTAATGCATATCGGCCAATTCTGAGTTACTAATCAAATTCATCCTTCTACTGCAACGTTCTCGAATGAAATGATTACGCTTCTCACACTCCCATAAGCCTGCGCTCATCGCCCTCTAGCGGTCGCAGTTTGCATTTTCGAACACAAGTTCCTATGTAAATCTTGTTTATCATGATATGACAGACCAGCATGTTAAGTTTGTAAATGACCTTTTGAGACACCCTGTATACCAACTTTAATTAGTTTGAATAAGAGTAATATTGTTAAAGTACACAGCAAACGACTTTTCCCCATGGATAGAAATTTAACGTAATTGTTTTGAGTGTCCCTGTAAATGAACTATAAATGCTACATATTTTCAATCCTGAATGTGGCACAGTAAACATCAATAACATACATTGATTACATGGCAACCCTAACATATTCACGCGAATTAGAGAACGGACAGATGGCAGACATACGCTAGAAGACAGAAAAAGCGAATTCACAAACGCTTTTCAATTATGTTGGAAAGAGTTTAAAAAAATCAGTTTTAGATAGCTTTTATTACAAAAAGCTACCTATTGCAGCCGTCGGAGGAAATCAATACACAAAAAAATGGTTTATTTTCACCGATCATGAACCCCAGACCCCAAAACCACCCTACGCTCAAATGTTGATTTATCCATATATTTAAAGCTGTTTGCTAAAAATGTCAAATAATTCCATCGAATTTCGACCGTATACGCATGCGTCAAAAAAGGACCGGCCAATGAGGCCGAGGGTCTATTCCTGTCTCCAAACGTATTTGGGATCAAGATCAACTTCTGTTGTTTTGATGGCTTTTTTCGCGTTGCGTTAAACCTAGGAAGATATTTATATAAAAAACTGTGGAGTGTTTAGAAGGTATTTATTTTATTTATTGTTGTATTTATTGTAATTTGAATGAATACTTAGGTATCCATTTCGGATTTACTGTGTAACATGAATTTAGGTTCATTTAACGTTCGCGAAATCAAATCATTTTGTTTATATAGTACAGAAAATAATTCTTCAATCGTAAATAAAAATATAGTAGAACATGTAATACAAAATTGGACCACTTATATTCCGTTTATGATCGGATATGAATCTTATGGTGTTCCGATTGGTAATGAAAACGATTATGTAAATATAATGTCAAAAGACAGTACGCACGGTAGTAATATTTTTATTATTATTTGTTCGAAAAAAGCGAATCTGAGCGTCTGAATATAAATTATAAAATATTATTTCTGTATTTAGCAACTAAATATTTAATAAATATGCAGGAATGTGACTAGCTTTATGTGAATGTATAATATATATAAGTCTGAACTTTAGCATTATTTTTTAACAGAAATAAACTATCTCTATTCGATTTAAAAGTTTTGTCATTATATAAGTGTGCTATTTTATTTGTAAAGAGTATGTATGCATTATATTGTTTGTATGTATACAAATCTTTAGAATCTCGTAAATATTTGAATAATGTTTACATTATATTTGTTTGTATGTATACAAACAATATATGTATACAAAGAAGTATGTATACAAACAATGTATCATGTAACAATATTAATATTTACATTGTATTGTTTGTATGTATACAAATCTTGAATGTTTTAATTTATTACATTCATTTTTTACCAGTTTGCATGTTCGTTCATGGGCGATTCATATGAAACTCATAATTTGTCACAAATTGGTGATTTTATTGATTTAGTGCTTTGCCCAAGAATGTGGAAAAAAAAACTTTTTGACATCGGGTGAAATGAATGAGGTTATTTCGGTTTTTCTTTTGTATATAAAAAATGTTATATGTAAAAAAATCCTGGCCATTAATCACATTGTTTTTTGTATATTTAAAGACGATTACTTATTCTTTGTAATTATTTTTTTGTTGGGGGTTTTTGAGCAAAATAATATTACTTCATAGCTAGAACCAGTTCCGTTAATCATTAATATTTACTTATTTACTTAATTCTTTGACCGCTGAGCAAATGGGCAAATTTGTAATGTTTTTTCTGTTATTTTTTTTAAATGTCAAAAAAAGATAAATTTTCAAACATGGTATAAAAAACTTAGGTACTTCTCTATTATCCCATCGTCCACTTTTCATAACAAAATACTATCGCCAAACTGTATGATTAAATGCCAAAAATGCAGTCCCATTTACTTGATGTCGGAAGCATTATACGTGTTTGTTATGTCATCAAGTGGTTTTTAATTCAACATTTGCGCGTATTAATGACAACGTTCTCCCGTTTATTTGGCGTTACAGTTTGGCGATAGTTTTTTGTGATGAAAAGTGGTCGATGAGATAATAGAGAAGTACCAAAACTTAATTACGTATATGAGTAGATTCCTTGACAGTATTAATCATTACTCAATATTTTAAAACTGCATCATATTTGTAGAATTATATTAATTTAAACAATGCTTCTATTGAAGTGTGAAGAAGCACATACTTCTATGAAGAACCATATATTTACATAATCATTTTCATTAGCAATCGGAACACCATAAGATTCATCCCCGATAAAAAACTGACTATAAGTGGTCCAATTTTGTATTACGTGTTCTACGATATTTTTACGTACATTTGAATAATTATTTTCTGTACTATATAAACAAAATGATAGAGATCTAAAACCACAATTTCCATCGGGATTGATTTCGCGAATGTTAAATGAGCCTAAATTTATTTTTAAACAGTAAATCCGAAATGGACACCTAAGTATTCATACAAATTATAATAAATAAAATAAATACCTTCTGAACACTCCACAGTGAGTTCTATATAAATATCTTCCTAGGTTCAATGCAACGTGCAAGAAAAAAAAAAACAGGAGATGATCCCAAACACGTTTCTAGAGACAGTAATAGACCCTCATTTTAATGGCCGGTGTTTTTTTTTTACGCATGCGTATTGGGTCGAATATTGTTGAAAAATGATTTTGAAGAAAAAATCGGTAAATTCACAAAATGGTTTCGGGAAAAACTTCACCAAATGGTTTCAAAATTCTTTGAGTGACAGCGGGAAAAAAAGTTTCATTTTACATTCAATCATCGCAATTGGCGAGTGTGACTATTAAGTTTAGCCAGTACTGGATACTACTAGATATAATGATTATGAACCATGATTTTTTAATTATTGGGCGAGATTCATGTTTTTTCAGCAATTCTTTGACGAAATTCGTGTTTTTTCAGCGATCCTTTGAAGAATTTCGCATTTTTCTCGCGATCCTTAACGAAATTCGCATTTTCCAGCGATTTTTTGATAAAATACATTTTATTCCGCAATTTTTAGACGAAATTTAGTAAAAAAGCGTGATCTTTTGGTGAAATTTCCTTTTTTACGATTCTTTGACAAAATTTGCTTATCTTTCACGATCCTTTTGCATAATTCACATTTTTTCTGTGGTCTTTTAATGAAAGTCATGTTTTCCCATGATCCTTTGATGAAATTAGTGTTTTTTTCTCAATCATTTGACGAAATCTGTGATTTTTTCAAAACGCGAAGATTGGTTAGATGTTTTTAGTCTGCAGGTGCCCTAAAAAGTCTGACGCCCGTTGCTGCATCGCACACATTCTTCCATGGGGCATCGAACGAAGGAAATTCTTCCTAAAGAATCATTGTTTCATTCCTGACATTTCTAGAAAGAAACAACGTTCAATTTATTGGCTGAATTGTAAAGGGCGAAATGGTGTCAGACATTAGCGGAAATAAAGTGCGCAATTTGTTCGTTTATGGAAAAAATTGTGAAATTCGTTAATCGATAAATTGCGAAATTTGTCAATCGATAGAGGAAAAATCACAAAATTCATCAACTGTTTTGAAATTTGTCGAGCGACAGCAGAGAAAAAAATCTTTTTCCATTCAGTCATTGCAATTGGTGAGTGTGACTATTATGTTTGACCAGTGGTGGCAATAAAGTCCATTGCAAAATTTTCAGTATTACTCGCTGTTTGGCAAGTGCTAATTTTGTCCTATACTTCAAAACCCTTTTGATCATCACATCAGTGTGCAGGACAGTTTTTTTAGGTAGACCATTTGATGAATTTCATGATTTTTCTGTTATCAATTGACCAATTTTGCTGCTATTGATTGTTGAATTTTATAATTTATCAACTATTGATTAGCGAATTTCATGATTTTTTCCATGAACGTTTGACGAATTACGCAAAAAAACTAAGAATATCGTTAAATTGTCTTGGGTAAAAAAAATTTACTATTGTCAAATGCCTTCGAGAAAAAAGTTGCAAGTTGAAACGCCTGTGGCCTCTTTTTCATGTTATGCATTTCTGGGAGTCCATCCCCCCACTCCCCCGAAGTGGGACACTTTTCTAAATTTTGCACACACCCCTCATGTGATACATCGCTGGAAAAGTCTTTGACCGCTTATTCATGTTATGCATCTCCGGGGTCTATCCCGCCACTCCCCCCCCCAAGGGGTACTTTCTAAATTTTGTTGACACCCCTCATGTCATATATTGTTGGAAAGGTCTGTGACTGCTTAATCATATTATGCATCTCTGATGTACATCTCCCCACTTTGCCCCCCCCTCAAAGGGTACTTTCTAAATTTTGCGCACAACCCTCATGTTATATATCATTGGAAAGGTCTGTGACCACTTAATCATATTGTGCATCTCCGATATGTCCATCTCCCCACTTGCCCCCCCCAAGGGGTACTTTTTAAATTTTGCACACAACCCTCATGTTATATATCATTGGAAAGGTCTGTGGCCACTTAATCATATTATGCATCTCCGATGTCCATCTTCCCACTTGCCCTCTCCCCCCCCAAGGGGTACTTTCTAAATTTTGCACACAACCCTCATGTTATATATCATTGGAAAGGTCTGTGACCACTTAATCATATTATGCATCTTCGATGTCCATCTTCCCACTTGCCCCCCCCCCAAGGGGTACTTTCTAAATTTTGCTCACAACCCTCATGTTATATATCATTGGAAAGGTCTGTGACCACTTAATCATATTATGCATCTCCGATGTCCATCTTCCTACTTGCCCCCCCCCAAGTGGTACTTTCTAAATTTTACTCACAACCCTCATGTTATATATCATTGGAAAGGTCTGTGACCACTTAATCATATTATGCATCTCCGATGTCCATCTCCCCACTTTGCCATCCCCCCCAAGGGATACTTTCTGAATTTTGTTGACACCCCTCATGTCGTATATTGTTGGAAAGGTCCGTGACTGCTTAATCATATTATGCATCTCCGATGTTCATCTCCCCACTTTGCCCCCCCCAACGTACTTTCTAAATTTTGCACACAACCCTCATGTTATATATCATTAGAAAGGTCTGTGACCACTTAATCATATTATGCATCCCCGATGTCCATCTTCCCACTTGCCCCCTCCCCCCCCAAGGGGTACTTTCTAAATTTTGCACACAACCCTCATGTTATATATCATTGGAAAGGTCTGTGACCACTTAATCATATTATGCATCTTCGATGTCCATCTTCCCACTTGGCTCCCCCCCCCAAGGGGTACTTTCTAAATTTTGCTCACAACCCTCATGTTATATATCATTGGAAAGGTCTGTGACCACTTAATCATATTATGCATCTCCGATGTCCATCTCCCCACTTTGCCCCCCCCCCAAGGGATACTTTCTGAATTTTGTTGACACCCCTCATGTCGTATATTGTTGGAAAGGTCCGTGACTGCTTAATCATATTATGCATCTCCGATGTTCATCTCCCCACTTTGCCCCCCCCCCCCAACGTACTTTCTAAATTTTGCACACAACCCTCATGTTATATATCATTAGAAAGGTCTGTGACCACTTAATCATATTATGCATCCCCGATGTCCATCTCCCCACTTTGCCCCCCCCCCCCAAGGGATACTTTCTAAATTTTGTTGACACCCCTCATGTCGTATATTGTTGGAAAGGTCTGTGACTGCTTAATCATATGCATCTTCGGGGTCCATCCCGCCACTCCCCCCCCTTACGGGGGGCACTTTTCTAAATTTTGGACACAACCCTCATGTGATATATCGATGGAAAGATCTGTGACCACTTAATCATATTATGCATCTCCAATGCCCATCTCCCCACTTTGCCCCTCCCCCCAAGAGGTACTTTCTAAATTTTGCACACAACCTCATGTGATATATCGATGGAAAGGTCTGTGATCGCTTAATCATATTATGCTCCCCACTATGAAATTTGTCAAGTTAAAGCAACTATAAAATTTAATTTTATGGTACTATCAAGTTGTTTGCCGTCAAATTTTGACGGGTTCCATCTAGTATATATATATATATATATATATATATATATATATATATATATGTGACATATTTCATGCTGTAACTTTCTTATTGATGAACCGATATGGATGTGACTAAGTATGTGCATAAGACATACCATGGTGTCGACCAAGTTCGTTGGCCAGCTTCATCCGCCATCTTGTTTGAAAATTGCAGCCAGTTAAAAATTTTAATTTTTAAAAATTCAAAAAGATGTACAAAAAAAATTATAAATTGAAAAAAATGTTTCTGTTAAGTGTTAGAACGTAATACAAAGGTTCTGAAACATTTTTTGTTTTGGCTATATCTTAAAAAAATGGCTGAGATATGGTAGTTTGAAATTCTAGGATGGCTGAGATTTTGAAACAATCTGATATTTGTTATGCTGTAACTCTCTTGAATGCCTAAGAGGGACTGCTCAGACTGGGAACCAGATCTGTAGAGCATAGATGTCCCTCCCGGTCCCTTTATTAAGGTCTTTAAAAAAAAAAAAAAAAAAAAAAAAAAAAAAAAAAAAAAAAAAAAAACATATTTCAGCTGGAGCTGAACCCGCCAGAAAACGCGACAAGCGGCGGGGTGGAAATAGATATGTTAGGTGATACTATCTTAATGATAATAACTGATGGTGGTACATATTAAGGCCAGTGCTGTAACTCTCGTATTTATGAAACGATATGAATGGGATTGATCATGAGTACAGAACATACCAAGGTCTCGACCGAGTTCGTTGGTCAGCGTCATGCGCCATCTTGTTTTAAAATTTTGTATCAAAATGGCGGCAAGTTAAAATTTTTATTTCTTTTTAATCCAAAAAGTTGTATAAAAATTTATAAATTGAAAATGTTTCTGTTAAGTGTTAAAACGTTATACAAGGATACTGGAAGATTTTTTGTTTTGGCTTTATCTTAAAAATTGGCTGAGATATGGCAGTTTAAAATTCTAGAAAGGGTGACATTTTGAAATAATCTGATTTTTGTTATGCTGTAACTGTCATGCTGAAATTCGCATTCAAATTCAGTATTAACGAACACCGGGATTGAATCTTCTATAATCGGGTTTCAAGCATTTTAGCTTCGGGTGTTTGAATAAAATAAGTTGAATTTTTAAAAACATGGACTAAGAAATCTACCTTTTCCTCCCGGTACAGGCCGGAAGGACTTTTTAAATCATGTTTATCCCAGAAAACATTTTTAAAAACTTGGTGTCTAATGCATGAAAAATTCTCATTAGATTTAATCCACAAAGTGCGGTCTCAAAGACAGAATCTCCCCGTTTACGCTTTTTAAAAAACATAGAATAAATGCTTTAGTATAATCTATTTTTCTTTAGATGGGACGTTTTTTATCCATCTACAAAGGATAATTAATCTTCATACGATTTTTTGCAATTTATGATAAAATAACAGTTCGAGCAACCACAACTGACTTAAGTTGAGTTCTTACTGAATTTTTTTATGTACATAAAATATTTTATGAATAAATGTCAAGTGTAGAATATGAAAATTGACAGAATAGTTTGGGTAAAACGAATTACGCTTCAGGTAATATTTGACAGACGTCTTTTTTTTGCCACGTGATATGTTTATAAAAATATTAAACAATTTATTTTTAAAAAAGGAACACGAATATTTTTATATTTTATAAGTCTTTAGTATAAGCTACTTTATATATATATATAGAATGATTGTGGTTCTTCTTTTGTGAAATATTAATATTTATTATTTATAATTTATTTAAACGTTATTTTTTACAAACATTACAGTTTTAAACAAGTTGGAAATTGTACGTCAAACGTGACAAATGTGGTGCGTTCGCACTATAGCTAGTTATATAAATATTCAGATCTTGATGATTTTTAATTCTGTGAAATGAATGATATCGTCTGCAGTTTAATTTCTGTAATAGAATAAGTATCGCGGTCGCTTAACGATTAAACCTCGGAAACTCCTATAACAAAAAAGCACCGATTTAAAAAAAAAATTCAAATTTCTTAATAAATATTTTTATTAATATCTCCTAAAGATTTGATTCGATTTTAATAAAATTTGAAATGTCTTGACAAAATCCTGCAAAGATAATATATTTTAAATTGCAAATCATTCGGTTGGGTAGTTTTTGCGTTGTTATATGCGGACGGACGGACAGACGGACAGACAGACAGACGGACAGACAGACAGACGGACGGACCAAGCGACGACAATAGGTGCTACGTATTTATATAATTACGAACGCACCTAAAAAGGAATAAAGAAAAATGTAATATATTTCTTAATATTTTAAAGTAATGATGAAATAGTTTTTGCAATGTAGGTTAAAGGAAAATTACAAAAAATTACATTCTTCAAATTACACGATTTTGATGCAAATGTAAAAAAGAGTTCAAATTTTTCTTGACGAAATTTTACAATTTCAGTGACGTTATATCTTCAAAGGTGACGTCATTTTAAAAAGCATTTCACCCTTCCAAAATATTTTAATAAAGAATTCCTTTAAATTTGGAGCTTGGGGAATTAAAGTTATGTCAATTCACTGAACGCATTTTATTGTCTTTCCTTTTTTAGTTGCGTCCGTAATTATATAAATACGTAGCAGGTCAGTCCATCTGTCTGTCCATCTGTCCGCATATAACAGCGCAAAATCTACCCAACCAAATGGTTTGAAATTTAATATATATATAATCGTTGCAGAATATTGTCGAGTCATTTCAAATTTTATGAAAATCAAATCAAAACTTAAAAAGATGTTAATAAAACTATTTATTAAGTCATTTGAATAATTTTTCAATCGGTACTCCTTTGTTATAGCAGAATTAATCATCAAGCGACCAAGATGTATTAGCAAGTTATCTGACTTGCATGACGTTATAGTCATATATGATGCATATGACATTTTTTAACCACTATGACCAAGTTATAGTCATATTCTTCATTCTATTAAATCTTGTCATACGTAATTAATTCAATGATGTCCCATGATAAGTAATGATTCTAGGTTGCTATGGTGATTACGTCCTATTTAAGATGGATTCCTATTACTTCCGTATAACTGAATTTAAAAACTGAAATTGTATACTGAAATTATTTAATTATAGCAGTCTTATAATCTACCGACCGTTTTTTGGATAGCTATTTCCGGAGAAATAGACATTAAATGGAAAAAGAGTCTGAATATGGATTTCAAGATCTGAAATTTTCGAAACTAGGCTTAAGTTGCCCATTGGAATTATTAGTAAATGTTAACGAAAGATAAAATGTTGCCTACTTAAAATGTACTTATTTTATTACGGAAATTAATCATATCATAATGACATACGATATAATTCATTTCACTGAAATAATAACAGCACGAACCCATCTCATTTGTCACGTTTGAAGCACAATTTCCAACTTGTTTTACTATTTAATGTAGGAAAAAAAAAATCTCCGTTGAATCAAATCTTTTGAAAAGGATATTCCTCTGCTGAAAAATTTTACTTTTACAGCTCTTGAAAAAGTCTTAATATCTATTTTTAAATAAAATTAGTTTTAAGATATTATGTCTTTTAAATTTTAATGAAAACGGCGGAAATTATAAAATATTTTTCTCTTTTAAATTTTACTAACGATGGCATTAACAAACATTTGATAAAATAATCCCTTTTCTGTGAGGTTAAAAAAAAATAATAAATAAATAAATAGAGTTTTTGCAACAATAGCAATTGCATTAAAATTTGTAAAAGTAGCTGTTTTCAAAAAGTAATTTAAAATTTAAAATTTCGACACTTGCTATGACATTCTTGGATCCTTAGATACAATTGGTGTTCTTTTGCAGCATATAATAGGAGTAGGAGTTGTGAAATACAAACACAAAGTCAGCTATTAATATAATATATATCAATGATTCGTCATAGAATCACAGAAACTTTTTTCTTAATTATATTTACTATGAAATATGCTTTCATAAATGTATACGATATCTTCGATCATTTTAATAATACGTAATAATTTAAATCCTTGTACTTTAGAAAAAAAATTCGAAATTATAGCATTAAAATTTATCACTTTTGTTGTTCTTTAAAATTTATAAAATTTTTTGTACAATTAATGAGTACTTGCTACAGTAGCTTCAAATTAAAAACTTTGTTGCAGTGGATAAATTTTTTTGTACAATTAATGAGTACTTGCTACAGTAGCTCCAAATTAAAAACCTTGTTGTAATTAAAAGTACGCTAACGCGCATTGGATATACAACTTTTCGCGCATATATATGAACATCCCTTAATGAAAAACTAGTAACCCTTAAACAAAACAAATACTGTGTTTTTTTAAATAAACATAAAAGCGCTAAAGAAACTTCTTTTGTTGAATTTACAATTTTTCACTCTGCGTTCGTGAAACAATCCTCTATTAAGTTCAAACTTATGCAGGTATCCCCAGGTGTAAATAAGGACTGATTCCTGGAAAAACATCAAAACTTTATAGGTTGCTGGTAACCATGGAGACGAAAGGGGTTATCCCATTGAACTTGCATGCATCTTCGTCAAGTTGTATCACGTAACAAACTCAATGCGTAAATACTGATAGAGCAGAGAAAGAAAATTACTGCAAGCAACATTTTTTGATGAAGAATATCCGAATATATAGACTAAGCATTTTGGAAAAATATATTTCTTCTTTTATCAGATTTTAGTAATTCATAAATAAAATAATTACTATATACAATACAATACAAACGCAATAAAATAGATCCTATTGTTGAATTTAATACTTTTTTAATACTTTGCAACATGGTTGAAAAGTATGCACTACTTTGGTTCGCCTATCTAACAATTTAGCCATGTGGCTGTTTGTCTGTTAGTGTGTCTCTGAGCTCTAATTTAAGTAAATACACTTGGGTTGCCTCCAAATTCAAAAAATTGAGGTATACTACAGCATGTTTTCAACATATTCTCTATAGCAGGGGTTATAAAACTTTTAGACCGAGGTACGACTAAATCGAAGTTCATACTTCCGCGTATCACCAGGTAACAAACGTAAAGCTAGGATAGAAAAACCCTCAAAAATGAAACTGTCTAAAGCGAAATATATATCCTGTCTTTTATGTTTCCGTCTTAGCAGGTTTCCTATACCAAAGTACTATATTTTGATATTGTATGCATTGTTAAAAAAGAATGATTTCATTACTAAAATGATACTTTGACTGCTTTATAATAACATTCAAGTAAGAAAAATAGTATCATCATTCATTTTTAGCAATGCGTACAATATCAAAATACAGTGTTTTGGTATAAGAAAAAAGCTACAATACTTAATGATATATTAGTGCACACTCATTCATATACTGTTATAGTAGGCTGATTGCGCTAATTTGCTTCTATTGCTAATGAAATAGGTGGACATGTTTTATAAAGCACACAGCTTCCTCATGTCAGGCTCAATTTTAGATAGCTTTAGTCATAAGTAAGATTCGATGTTTAGCTTAATCCTGTATTTGTTTTTCATATAAGGAAAATTTTTTGAAAATTTCTAAGTTAATAAAGACAAGTGTTTTTGATTCCATAATAATATGCTGCATTCTGTATTTTATTCCACGTACCAATATCGGACTTCTGCGTACCAGTACTGGTACGCGTACCATAGTTTGGGAACCCCTGCTCTATAGGAAATGGAGTGTGCAGTATTTATAAATCGTTAAGAGGGACATTGAAAATAACTCGCATACATTGGGGTTCATGGGTGATAATTGTTTAAAGTGCATTTTAATAATGTAATACTAATTCAAAAATTACAAAATTGATATACATACATAGTGGATATGCACTGAAACAGTTGCCCTATAAAAATTCTGCTATATACAGGGATAGACAAAAAAACTCGACTGCATTAGTATCAGCAGCCAGTAATTATTTTTTTTTTTGAAAAATTAATAAGGTAAAGCTAGGAGAATCTAGGCACAATTCAACAGAATAATAAAAAAATATATAAATATATTATTTCTTGCTAAACTATCCATGAATAATTTTGACGTCATTTCTTTATGCATTTCCATTGCTATTTTGTTGCTATGCTGTAATTTAATAGAACAGCTGTAATAAAACCAAAAAAACTATTTTGCGCAATCTGTCCTTACAGGCTTGGTGTGATTGCGCACGTGGTTAGGAGAGATTGTTATTAATAATAACTACAATAAATTGTTAACAATAATAATTACACTTAAATACACTCACGTATGTCGGTAGAGCTACAACCGCAGCGCAAGACGGAAATATCATCATGATCCCTTAAACCCTGCGGCAAATTTGAGACGACATATAAAGCCACACAAAGTGACATTTCCATCTTGCTCTGCGGTTGCAGCCTAACCGTCATATGTGAGTGAGAGATGGTAAGTTGGGTATCGTCCTCGAAGCTCATTGGTAGATCCTTGGATCTTTATTTCTAGGGACCGGGTTCGATTCCCGGTTTGGACGTTTTTCACTCTGTCGGTTTTACGCTCAGTTTAGCGATGTAAAATTTCACATGTTTATTACAAAAATAATCGCGATTTATTGCCCGTAATGAAAGGGTTAATTAAAAACAAATACTAAATTTCACTTTTATATATATTTTTTATATACATTTGCGTCAAAATAAACGTGAACAGAAAAATCTATTTTGTTTCTGTAAATCAAATGATTGTAAAATGGTCTTTAACAAAGGATAATTTCTGAAAACTTTCTTAATAAAAAGGAAAATTAGTCATTGGGAGAGACCGTAATACTTACCCTTCATGAATATGCATAATATAAAATAAGACAATAAAACATGCGTAAACTATTTATAAAATGCATTGCAATTCGAATAAAAATCGTGTCTTTATGACGTCATAAACTTTAAATGCTCGATTACTGAATTGCGTAAAAGAAACGTCCTTATAACTCCAAAATTGATATTCCTATTAACTAACGGTTTACTGTATCGATTAAGCGTCTCATTTCCAATTAAAATATATCTTTGAATTGAAATTTGAATGAAATACAGGGTCATGAAAAATCGAAGAGTGTGGGAAATACGATTACAAATATCTCGGCAACTCATTATCCGATCGACTTCATTCTTTATGCAAAATTTATGTTTTTTTATTGTCTTTTATATTCACTCCTTAAAAAAAATTTCGAAAATTTTTATATACCTTTTATCAGAACGAATATTTTGAGGGTTCGAAAAAAATAGTTTCAGATAATCGAGGTTACTGAAATTCAATAAGTTTCTTCCCATTATTACATAGTATTAAGTACATGCCAAATTTCAAATCTCTATCTCAATTTGTTCGGGAGGTAGAGCGTGTACAGACACACACGGAGACACGCAGACACACACACAGACAGACGGACGGCTAAATTTATTTTCTAAAAATATGTTTTTCGGAATCTCCAATGTCTGAAACGTGTAAATCCGTCAAAAAAAATTTCGATTTTCAAAACGATTACAAGACTTACCCTATACTACGTATGATGGGTAAGTAATAAAAGAAATCAAAGGATCAGTTGTAAATGTGAATAACCCTCTTTCGTTCAGTGACCGGCAGCGGGAGCAGTTAATGAGTCAGATATCTCAGGAAATTTCCCACGGGTCTGCAATTCTTGTCCGTGGAATTCCCGTTCTTAACGAACCAATAAATGGGAACAAGGGAGAATCTTCATTGAATTATTTTAAACAAAATTCAGTTCATATTATTGTCAGAGAGAATAATACTTTTTTTCCTTGTTAGCATCTTAATCAGATATGAATTGTATAATTTTAACTTTACTAAAATATTTAATATTTATCATAAAAATATTAATTGTATAATTTAGAATTACATTATATAAGTAAATATAAGGCAATGTGCCTAAATGTAATGACCCATGAATTCGACAATGTCCTTGTACCTAAAATCCTAACGCAAAAATACTAGTTTATGTGAAACATTTGTATTTCAGGAACAAAGCGCAAAATATGTTACTGCATTTAAAACGTTTCTTCTAAGAGACTTTCACATTGCAAAATAAATCGTTATTTATCATACTCCGACAACACTTCCTAAATGAGAGAAATAATCCCAAAATCGAGATTACTATTTTTTTTATCTTTGTATTTCAAATAATCTCATCGATATCACGATATTGAAGATCTATAATGCAACATGTTTTGAACTGGATTTATTTTTTTAAAAAATTAAATAAATAACCACATTACATATAAAATATTTTATTACGTTGTTTTTCCGGTTCAAAATACGCTTATTTGACTTAAAAAAACCGGAAGATTGACAGTTATAACATTATAACTATTATTAAATTCCAGGCAAACTACAGAGTTTCATGAATTCCCAAATATAAAAAAATAATTTATGAAATATTTATATTCTAAAAAAATAAATTTAATAAACATTGTTTTGGTAAAAATAATGTTGTTTTAGTTATTCTTTTGTTAATTCTTGTTTATTAATTGTCAAAGTTAAAAATGTTTAAAGTGTGAATGTTAAATGATTAATTATAATATAATTGTAATTTGTCATTAAGTATTTAAAAAACTGCTAACAATTAAAATAATAAAAATAAGATTATCTGACATGCAAAAAAAAAAAACACATTGTCACATTTAGGTAACTTTTGCATCTGATTTAAATTTTAATTACTGTAAATGCTATAAAAATAGCCTAAAAGTGACAATGCCATATTTTTGCTTATATTACAGATCATAATTAAATTTCTTCAAAAAATATATACTATATAGTTTTGATGTAAAAGCATAATAGTCAATCTTTTCTGTTGTTGCTGCACTGAAGGAATTCTTATACCGCTTTTTAATCTAGAACGAGTAAGTAGTAATTTTATAAATCCCTAAACTAGAAATATAGATTTCCGAGTTATGCGAATAAGGTAAACAAATAAACTGAATAGAGAAAAAGATTGAGATTGGTAATGAAACGATACATTCTATTATGAATCGTTTAAATTGCGAGAAATTATCACTTGATATCTAGAATAAATTTATAAACTAAAATTATAGTTACTAAAACTAACCTCTTATGTTTACACTTATTTGCAGAGATTTTAAAATAAGTTTGACAACGATAATATAGGAAAACGCTCTTGAATTTTAGTAGGCGAGACTAGAATTCTCCAGCAAAGGGAACTAGAATTTATAAGGATGACATGGAACTATTTTTTCTAGAGCCACAATTTAGTTTCTAGATGTCAGTGGCAGAATTTATTCTCAGTTTGTTGTTGTTGCTTATATTTGGCAATAATCGTAATGTACCCTATATGTGACACACTTATGAACATTTGTATCGCATTGGGTACAATAACTTTATTATTCAGAATGTAAATAGTATGTATTATAAATTTTAAGTTGCAAAATATCACTTTATTGCAACTTAAATCTTATTTGAAGAGTTACAAGACAATACACAAAAATAAGTTGTATCATAGCTCATGCATGGATATAATTGGATAAAGACAATGTGATACATAAAATAATATATATACAGAAATAAAATGTTTACAGATCAGTAATAAACTATTCACATTCCAGGAACAATCCACGTGGGAAAACGAAGATCAAGCTCGAAATTGTTAATTTATTTCCAGTAATTCTCATTTCTTCGGCTAGTTTCTTTTTATGTCCGAAAAACAGCAACATCCTTGTAAACAAGGAAGACGCCAGAAGCAAATCGGAATGTATAAGAAAAACAGGTATCTTAAATAAATTACAAAGAAAAACTAGAGTAAATGAAAAGATAAAGATGGTGACTGCTTTGTGTGGAGTCTTTTTATTTCACTAAGTAAACAATATATATTTTTTTAGGAGAATTTCATGTAAGCAACGTAAGAAGTGGATATTTCGAATTGTAGCAGGAACGAATAAATTTCCTGAATATGATTATTAAAACAAATCTGTAAGAAATTCATATACATATAAATTTTTCATCTAATCGACCTCTCAAGAAAAAAACAAAACAACATAAATATTAAATAGCTACAGAGAAGCACTAAAGTAAAAAAAAAAAAAAAAAAGATAAAGATGTTGAATGTTTTGTACAAAGCTTTGATTTTTATTTCACGATTTAAAAATACAATCTTTTAAACCAGGTTTGATATTGGGAGAATTCCAGAAGACTCAAAAGAATTCCGTTACATTACACTCTATGGAGAAAAATCGTTTGCGGTTTATTTTAATGCTGTCACACAATTCTGAACATATTGAAATTAATATAAGGTCATTAAGGTGCCCTACAAGAGGCTTACTGTAAAATATGGTTTGCATAGCACTTACAGGTCCTTTACGGGGACACTCAAAAGAATTCCGTTACATTACGGTCTAAAGAGAAAAGTCGTTTGTGGGTTATTTTAATAACGTTTCATTATTTCAAACATATTGATATTGATATAGTATACCCCTAATGTAGATTACAATAGAATATTTTGTGTATAGAATTCATCGTTCATTTACAGGGCACAAAAAAAATCGGTACTGTAAATTAACAACAATTGCTGGAAGTGCGTTTTCAGTTTCTGAACGCGTTTTTAAATTTAACTAATTTGTTTGTCTATTACTTGATATGTATATATTATCTAGATCATATACAGGGCAGCACAAAAGTCCTCGAGTATATTTCCGTTTATTGACGGAAATTCCCTAATGGGAATTTTAAACTGTGCTACGCTTTTCTGAACTAAGCTAAAATTTAGAATTATCTGTACATGAATGTATATACAATATATTGACAATCTACAATACTGTTTGAATGTATATACAAATCTATAGATCCTATGCACGACTCCACAAAAGAATTGTTGCTGATTGCTGAAATTGGGTTTTTAAATGAATATGCGTTTTTCGAATTGTTTAAATAGATATCATCTTTCCCATTATTAAACGGTAAAGATTTATAAAATTGTTTTAGAAGTGTTGGAAAGTAAAAATATATAGAAAATTCCATATAATATGAACATAAAATTCACCTTATCAAACTTATAAAACACAATGTAAACACATTGATAATTATCAATGTGTTTACATTGTGTTTTATAAGTGTTGGAAAGTGTTACATAATCTATGGTTGACGCATGATTTTTCGTTCTTGTTTCTTTTATTTTCGATACAGTAATAGTTATTGATTCTCACATCACAATTAAAGTTAGTTATAAAACCAACACACTAAGTATTTGCAATTGATTTAAAACTAATTAATCTGAAGTTGCACTGCACTTTCATTGTTGTAAGCAATAAATGATACACTGTAAAAAATGGTAAAAATGTTGTCCTCTTATACCAAAAAAGTTCTCAAAAATGATATGTAATTTCGCCGTTATCCGATTCTGTAAGCATTTCCTTATCGTCAGAAATTATCCGAGGAAAAGCCAGTCATAAATATCAGGAAAAAGTGAAGTTTCGAGATTTATAGAAACGTTTCAGAAATTAAAAGCCCCTTTCTGCATTGAAATTCTGGAAAACACATTTCTGTTAATTTCACTCTGTTCTCCTAAAAGCTTATATTCCGGCTTGAAAAACCTGATTAATACACTATAAAAACAACTCGGAAATGAAAATCCGTGGTAGCAAAAGGAACTTTTAATTTATAAATTGTTCTTTAAATTTCGAAAATATATTAGTTTCTGAGGTTTTTAAAGATAAAGAACGATTTTCGGAATCATGGGTAAAACTAGGCTACAGGCGCCTGAGGGGCGCCCGGCTCGTCTTCGACTACCGAACCCAAGTCCTGAGGGATTTATAATGCGAAAGACCGGATCTGGCTCTCCGTATGCGCTTCGCCCGGTCAGGGAACCGCCACCTGCGGACCCCCCGAACTCATAGACCCATGTGTGGACGACATAGGTCGTTGCGATACGCGGTGGATCCCATTATCAGAGGAGACCACCGCAAAACACTTGGGGACGGGCCGGAGTCCCCCTTCGGAGCTGGACACCCATGAAGGAGCCAGGTCCTGGGCCTTAAGTCAGGTTTTCCCGACCTGCACTTGCTTTACCATAACTGCAGGGATGTGGAGACCTACAAGGTAACTTGGAAGAGGGTAGAGTTGCAAAGGCTAGATAAAACCCGGTTTAAACCTGGGAATAAACCGGGGTTTTTGCGAATAAACTTGGTTTTTTGGGAATAAATCGGGTCTTTTGGGAATAAACCGGATTTTTGCAACTCTAGAAGAGGGTATTGTATATTTTCGTTCGTAGTTATATTATGTTTTTGTAAATTAAAAACATATATATATACCGGGTGGTTATAAAAAAAGTATCCCTATTTGGAGCTGTATGTAGCTTGATGGAATAACAGGAATGCAACCAAAATCAGTACACTTACTATTCGAGAAGGGGGAAGAAGAATGGAACAATAAAAAAATTAATTGCAATAATCGTCAACAGATGGCGCTTTTGAGTGTCAAATGTAATGTGTAATATTGTGTACCGTGGAGGTGTAACAAACCTCAATTACTTTACTGCATATCATAACATGTATGAAACATCATTTCTGATGCATTACATTCCACAGTTGAGCACGTTGTGCACAGCCTGGATTGTGTCCTCTAGCACAATGACCATGTGGAACCTGAACATGATCGCCGAACCGCCATGCAAAAGAGTAACCACGTTCAATGTGACATTTTCCAATAAATTAGGTGTGCCATTCAGTCTGCGCCTTAATTTTTTGTTCTTGTATTACACATTACATTTCACACTCAGTAGCACCATCTGTCGGTGATTATTGAAATATTTTTTTTATTATTATTCCTTTCTGCTTCCCCCTTCTCGAATATTAAGTATACCGATTTTGGTTTCATTCGGATCATTCCTTCGAGCAAAAGACAGCTCCAAATAGAGATACTTATTTTATAACCACCCTATATATATATATATATATATATTGTTATGAATTTTGTATATATCTGTAAATATTCCATTTGTTTAAATTTATTTTATTTTATTATTGTGAAAATTGCAGTATTATTAATGTATTTCCTATTGAGCATAATGTAACTCAATGCTAAAAGCCTCAGATGCTTTGCAAGAAAAACAACCTTACACCCTCATCTTTATAAGAAGTCTATGGAAAAATCGCCAAGGAATGGGTTTATCGCCAAGTTGGCGATGGTTTTGGCGACTTATTTTTGTCGCCAAATTTGGCGATATATCGCCAAATGTCGCCAAGTTGGCGACGGATTTGGCGACTTTTTGTGCAACCCCCCCCCCTTATACCTGTACATTGGGATCCTTTCTCGCTTAGGTTCTCTATCGAAAGTTAAAGCACTTTCTGGTAATTTCTAGCATCTGAAGGCTCTGGAATAATCTGGAAAGATCTCTGAAACCTATATAAGGACCTCCATCAGTTCAGTTCAGTTAGTTGTCTGTCAACTGCGATTGAAATCATACGAGAGGCTTTGCATTGAGAACTGTGTTTCTCGGATTGATTTTGTCGTTGATACGTCGTATTGAACGCATTGTTTCTGTGTGAAATTTTGCTGTGCTTTTATTGGATTTGAAGATTACTGAATATCTTGTAATTTTCAGAAGATATTGGTGTTCGTATTGCACTGTTTATAGTGAATAAAGCCTTTTGATTGTTCTTATATATTGGCATCAGTCCTTTCGAACCCCGAGCTCACAACATTTGATGTCAGAAGTGGGATTGAATGCCGATTACCAGAGCAATGGAGGCGCAACTGACTAAATTATTGGAGAAATTAGGAGAGATGGATGAGAAAATGACTGCGAACCAGGCTGAAATGAAGAAGGAAATGTCAGCGATGGATGAGAAAATGACTGCAAACCAGGCTGAAATGAAGGAAATGTCGGAAGAAATGATGAAGGAAATGTCGGAAGAAATGAAGAAGGAAATGTCAGCGATAGATGAGAAAATGACCGCAAACCAGGCTGAAATGAAAGAGATGTCGGAAGAAATGAAGAAGGAAATGTCAGCGATAGATGAGAAAATGACCGCAAACCAGGCTGAAATGAAAGAGATGTCGGAAGAAATGAAGAAGGATATGTCAACCAACCTTGGTGAGTTGAAAGAATTAATAGATAATAAAATAACATCTTTAAATGAAAGAATTGACAGCGTGGAAAACAAATTTGAAGGAAGATTTCTGGAAATAGAGGAAAAAGTTCAAAAGACAGCCAATACCGTAGAAGAAAGGATAGAGAGTATAGAAAAGGAGTTGGAAAATGTGAAGAAACAAAAAATAACTGCCGAAAACTATCCCGAAGATGTCAAGTATCAAGCTATGCTTCCCCGGGCCTCTATTAAACTCTCGACCTATGACGGAAAATCCTCATGGCCAGTTTTTAAGACACAATTTGGGATCGTAGCGGACGCCAATGGATGGGATTCCCAGACAAAGGCTTGCCAGTTAGCTACTTCTCTACGAGCTGATGCTGCCGATGTCCTACAGACTTTGCCTGCAAATGAACCGCTGGATTTTGAAACGCTCGTCAGTGCCTTAGAATTACGCTTTGGCGAGAAATGCATGAAGGAATATAGCAGACTCCAGCTCAAATCTCGACAGCAGAAATCCACTGAATCCCTGCAAGAGCTTGCTACGTATGTCGAGAGACTTTCACATCTTGCTTATCCTGACTGTCCGACTGAAATTAGAGAAAGCTTGGCTCTGCAGCATTTTATTGATGGTGTGCGTGACTCTGAGATCCAGAAACAACTCCGGATTGCAGATCTCAGTGACTTAAAAGGGGCTTTAGTTTATGCCCTGAAATTCGAGGCAGCCCAGCAAGCTACAAGGAAAGATCGACACTTTGTGCGAGTAGCCAACATGCCTGAGACGTCAGATAGAGCTGTGGAGCATTTACAGCAGCAGGTGAAGGACATGATGAGGCAGATGAACTCCTTGATGGACAACAAAACTGGCAGAAAGATCAAGTGCTGGAAATGCGGTGGAGAAGGCCATATCCAAATCGACTGCCCAAGACGACCCAGCACCGAAGGTAATATCTCTCCCTCTAAAGGAGGGGCAGGAAAACTGCTTAATGGCCATCTTACGGGGTGGAGGTTGCCAGATCTTAAGAAGCCTCATTTTCAAGTATGTGAAATTTCTGCAAGAAGTTGCGGCGAGAACGGAGTTTTTCTAGTCGGAAGTGTGAATGATTTGCCCTGTAATATGATCATCGATACAGGAGCCAATGTGACCATCATTCGGAAAGATCTAGCTCAGCGGCTGAAAGAAAAACTCTCCCTGACCCCGCCACGTGTAATCCTTCAAACTGTGACAGGAGATAAGATCGACATATTTGGAAGAATGACACTGGAAATAAAGTTTGGGAACGCCGCTTACCATCATACAGTCTATGTGGCCGATATTTCAGATCCTTTCATACTCGGACTGGACTTTTTAAAAGAGCATGGATTTGCACTGGATTTTAAGAATAATGAATTACGCTCTGCTCAAGATGTCACTATTTTCAAACTTGGAAATGAGTCCGGGTCCATTCAACGGATCACAGCCAAGGCAGATGTTATCATCCCTCCTCGAACCGAAATGATGATACCTGGAGTAACTGGAAACGAAAGAATTTTCCAGTATGACTTGACTGGATATCCTGAGAAGAGCCCAAACGGAGTGCTAATAGCATCAGCGCTGGTAGATCTGTAGAGAGATGTGATCCCTGTGAGGATTGCGAACGTAAGTGGAAAGTCTAGAATTATCTCGAAGGGTGAAGTGCTTGCAACCTGTGCTCCAGTCACCTGCGTTTGAAAAGACCCGAGCTTGACGTTGTCGGAGACGCCTACAAGTTTAACACCTGAAATTGGACGAAATGAGAATTTATCTCCTGAGCAGAGACATGCTGCAGAAAGACTGTTCCAGGAGTTTAAGGATGTGTTTTCACAAAACGAGAGTGATATAGGTCGCACTTGTCTGACACGTCATAGAATCGACATTGCCAACCATCCACCGATTAAACAGCATCCAAGACGCTTGCCGTTCGCAAAACAAGAAGAGGTTTCTAAGCTCTTACAAGAGATGCAGGATAGTGACATCATCGAACCGTCATCAAGTCCGTGGGCCTCTCCCATCGTGTTGGTCCGAAAGAAAGATGGCTCCACAAGATTTTGTGTGGATTATCGTAAACTTAACGATATCACGAAGAAGGACAGCTATCCTCTACCAAGAATAGACGACACGCTAGATACTCTTTCAGGACATAAATGGTTTTCCACACTGGATTTGAAGAGTGGATATTGGCAAGTAGAGATCCATCCTGATGACAAAGAGAAGACCGCATTTACTACTGGACAAGGACTTTGGCAATTCAAAGTTATGCCGTTCGGGCTCTGCAATGCTCCAGCAACGTTAGAGCGCCTCATGGAGACAGTGTTAAAAGGCCTGACTTTTGAAGTTTGTCTCATCTACCTAGACGACGTCATCATTGGTGGCCGCACGTTTGAAGAACATCTAGAAAATATTCGAAAAGTGTTAACGAAGCTAAGAGCGGCGAATTTAAAGCTGAACCCTTTGAAATGCAAGTTCTTCCAACGAGAAGTAAACTATTTGGGACACATCATCTCAGCTGAAGGTGTTCGAACAGATCCTGAAAAAGTGTCTGCAGTAAAGCACTGGAAACGTCCGGAAAATGTCCATCAGTTGCGAAGCTTTCTGGGACTATGTACTTATTACAGAAAGTTTGTACAGGGGTTCTCCAACATCGCAAGACCCTTGCATAGGCTCACTGAAAGCAAGCAGAAGTTTCTATGGACACAAGAATGCGAGAATTCCTTCCAGCAGCTGAAAGAAGCTCTCACATCCTCTCCAGTCCTAACCTATCCACACCCTGACAAACAATTCATTGTGGACACGGATGCTAGTCATGAAAGTGTCGGTGCTGTACTTTCCCAAGAAATAGATGGCCAAGGACGAGTCGTAGCATACTGGAGCAAATGTTTGTCGAAACCAGAGCGGAATTATTGCGTCACTCGTAAGGAGTTATTAGCTATAGTAAAAGCCATAGAACACTTCCATCACTATCTCTATGGCAGGAAATTTCTCCTTCGTACTGATCACGCATCCCTAACATGGCTGATGAATTTTAAGAACCCAGAGGCCCAAGTAGCCAGATGGATACAACGACTCCAAGAATACGACTTTGACATCAGGCATCGTAAAGGCTCATCGCATGGAAATGCTGATGCCTTATCAAGAAGACCGTGTCCCGAAAGTTGTCGCTATTGTTCCAGAGCGGAGAACAAGTATAATCCCGAACATGTCATACGCCAGACGAAGACTTCACTATCAACGCCACCAGATCCCTGGAGTGATGAGAAGATTCGAGAAGATCAAATGGCAGACTCTGACATCAAACCAATCTTGGAGTTATTAGAATCTTCTAGCACGAAGCCCAGTTGGAAAGACATCTCGACTTACAGTCCTACGACGAAGCAATATTGGGCTCTTTGGAACTCCCTCCACGTCAAGAATGGTGTCCTGTTCCGAAAATTCGAATCGGAAGATGGGAAAACATCTCGGTGGCAGTTGGTACTTCCTCGATCCCGAATACCAGAGGTCCTCAAGGAATTACATGGCAGTCCCACTGGTGGCCATTTTGGAGTCATGAAAACATTACACAGAGTCCGAGAGCGCTTCTTCTGGGGAAAGGCGAGAGCTGACGTCGAACAATGGTGCAAATCTTGCGATGCATGTGCAGCTCGGAAAGGACCAAAGAAACGTAGCCGAGGAAGACTACATCTCTACAATGTAGGAGCACCTTTTGAACGCATCGCCCTTGACATCCTAGGTCCTCTGCCAAGAAGTGCTGATGGCAACAAATACCTCCTTGTTGTCATGGACTATTTCACGAAATGGCCTGAAGTTTATGCCATCCCTGATCAAGAAGCTTCTACGGTTGCGGATGCCTTGGTACACCAGTGGATATCAAGGTATGGAGTTCCCCTTCAAATGCATTCTGACCAAGGGAGAAATTTCATATCTGCTGTGATTGAGGGTCTTTGTCAACTTCTCGGAATGGACAAAACTAGGACGACGCCTTTACATCCACAGTCGGATGGCATGGTTGAGAGGTTTAATCGTACCATCCTCAACAACCTCTCACTGCTAGTTTCAAGAAACCAACAAGACTGGGACCAAAAACTTCCCTTGTTTCTCCTCGCCTATCGCAGCGCCGTCCATGAAACGACCGGCTATTCCCCGTCTCAGATGCTTTTCGGTCGTGATCTTCGTCTACCTTGTGATCTGCTTTTTGGTCGCCCTCCAGATGGGCCTTCATCGCCAGAGGGATACGCGCAGAATCTCCAGGCACGATTTGAAGACGTCCACAACTTGGCTCGAGAGCGGATCAATATACAGACGGAGAAGATGAAGACCAGGTACGACACGAAAGCCACGGGACATCAATTCAAAGAAGGTGACAAGGTTTGGTTTTATAATCCGACTCGACGTAAAGGACTTTCTCCCAAACTGCAATCGCACTGGGACGGTCCTTATACAGTCCTAAACAGACTGAACGATGTCGTAATTCGGATCCGAAAGTCACCAAGTTCGAAGCCTAGAGTCGTTCATTACGACAGGCTGGCTCCATACTATGGCCATAGTACTTAGTTCATTGATTGTAAATAGTGTAATGTAAATAATGTAAATTAGTATGACCATGGTCTTGTATATAAGTTAATGTAATAATTTCTTTTGCTTAGCATTATCATTATTAATGTTATTATTTAAATACTTGTATGTAATGATGCATTATGAATGTGTTTAATTGTTATTTTCCATGTTTGCTTTAAGTGTTTTGAGTAGTATAGCATTTGTTGGTAACGGGTTTGCTTTCCGATCAAAGGTTGAACTGCCCGGGACGTGCAGTCCTCGAGAGGGGGGCAATGTTATGAATTTTGTATATATCTGTAAATATTCCATTTGTTTAAATTTATTTTATTTTATTATTGTGAAAATTGCAGTATTATTAATGTATTTCCTATTGAGCATAATGTAACTCAATGCTAAAGGCCTCAGATGCTTTGCAAGAAAAACAACCTTACACCCTCATCTTTATAAGAAGTCTATGGAAAAATCGCCAAGGAATGGGTTTATCGCCAAGTTGGCGATGGTTTTGGCGACTTATTTTTGTCGCCAAATTTGGCGATATATCGCCAAATGTCGCCAAGTTGGCGACGGATTTGGCGACTTTTTGTGCAACCCCCCCTGAACTCCTGCTGGCTTCCATGAGGTGTGCTTGGCGATTTCCAGAGCTCCGAGTTAAAATTCATTAAAGTTGGTAAATATGCATATCAAATTCAGTTTTTTGACATGATCCCTTTCATTTTTCATATAGCTATCTAACCGCTAGGTTATTTTGAATTTATTTGTTGATTTTAGTGCCTTTATAGGACTTTGTATCTTTCTTCTGTCGTTGTCGATTGCCGGCTTGACGCTAAGTTCTTATTTTCGTTAATTAACATATTAATACATAACATTTTGATTTATTTTATAGTTATATAGTTTACTTACCTACTGGACCTTCTTTTGGTGATGTTTCTGGAGCTGTTTTGTTGTATTTTAGTACTTATTTAGCGTTTTTCCATTTTCGGTGGGCGTTTCACCTTCTTGTTGTTTTGCTGGCCATTTTGTTGAGTCGGGTTGAGTTGTATGTGGTTTGCTGCTGAGTTAATTGGTATTGTTGCTTGTTATTGTGCCGTGTAGTGGGCTTGCGTTTTGCGTATTTGTATTACACGGCTTTTGAGTATTTGTAGTCTTGGTTACTATGGTGACGTTGGTCACTAGTTTAGTATCTGGTTTTTGTTTGTTTTGGGTTGTCATGGTTACTGTTTCGTTTTGATTGGGAATAAAGCTGAAGAGTCTGTTTAGTTTTAGAGTGCCTGTATTGGTTGCCAGGGCAACTTGTAGATATTTTGTTTTGGGCTGTCATGGCTACTGTTTTGTTTGATTGGGAATATAGTTATTAGTTTGTTTACTTTTAGAGTGCTAGTATTGGTTGCCAGGGCAACTTCTTGCTATTTTGTCGAGTTGTTTGGGGCTTTTTTTGTTCTTTATTTATTTTTATTTATTTATTTATTTATTTATTTATTCATTTTTTTTTTTTAACTTTTTGGGTTGTTTCCATTGGTAGTTAGTGAAATCTGTATATTATGGAAGTGGCGGAAGAGTGGATAAGTGAATTGGCGAATGTTGAGGTTTCGGTTATGATTAATAAGATTGGGACTAAGCTTTATACCTGGTTTGAGTCTGAGAGAGTACGTAGGGGTAATGTAACTACTACGACTTTGTCTGTAGTAAAAACTGTAACGGATTTTATTGCTTTGAAGGTTATGGAGGTTTCAAGAAGAAATGTGATCCTGGAAACTAAATTATCTGAGAGAGCACAATACGATAAATTAATGGAGAATCTGGCGGAAAGAATATCTGGCACTACATTGGAGGAAAAGAGAGAACTAGAAAATAATGAATTGCCAAGGAAAAAGAAAATGGACTATGCTGTGGTTGTTGCCATGTCGAATAAAGATGGGGACATAGATGGAGTGAAGGAGACAGTCAGAGAAATATATAGGGGAAATGCAAACCTGCCGAAACCCGATGACGTATTGGTTACAAAAAATAAACAGTTGATTCTGAAGATGAAAAATAAAGGAGACACGGAGTTGGCGAAGAGTGCATTGGAGGCGGATTCGGGATTAAAAGAAATAGTAAATATTAATATTCCAAAGAGGAGAAGGAAAAGGTTAATGATCTTGAGTGTGGATCCTGATGTACAGGAAGACGTGGTTAAACAGGGAGTCGAAAAAGTGCTGACTAATATGGATGTCTCTGGCGGTTTATCGAGTGAATTGAAGAGGAAATTGATGGACACAACTTTGGATGGGGAATCGAGGAAAACATTGGAGGATCTATACAGAGGTTCAGTCATGGATTTTGATATAGTTAGACAGGTGAAAACAAGAATGGGTAAGGTGAACTGGATGTTGGATGTGGATGATGAGGGTAGGAAATGCTTGTTGAAATCAAAAAGGATATGCATAGATTTTAATAGATATAGAATTGTGGATTTTGTTTCGATTGCTAGGTGCTTTCGTTGTCAGGAGTTTGGACATTACGCTGGTCAATGTAAGAATGATATTAGGTGCGTCAAATGTTCTGAACCCCATCATCATAGAGTCTGCAAAGCGGCTGAACTGAAGTGCATAAATTGTTACTTTGCAGATGCCTTGGGAGACTGCAGTCATGCAGCGGATAATCCAGACTGTCCAGCATACCAGAAATACAGAAAAACCATGATTCCAGACCGGAGCTAAGGGCGGCCTTAAGTTCCTTCAAATAAATTTAAATCACTGTAGAGAGGCTGGTGACGCTCTTTTTGATTACATTAATGATAATAAGATTGATATTATATTGGGTCAGGATCCATATATTAGTGGTGGAGTTGTTGCAGGTATTCATAGAGATTGGCCTACTTTCCTCTCTATTAATAATAACGCTTTTATTACTTTAACTAACAGGGATTATGTCAGTCTGGAAACGCTGAAGTTAAATAACAGTGTTTTTATTGCTTTTAACGTTAGTGATTCTGTTATTTTCATCGGCTCACAATATTCTGCACCGTCTGGGAATCTGGATGAAGACTTGCAGGACTGGACTAATATTTTTAAAGACTTTGACAACCTGGTTATAGGTGGAGATTTCAATGCTCCATTGATTTCCTTAGGGTACTCAAGGGAGAATGAAAGATCCACTGAACTGATGGAACATTTAATGCGGTACAGTCTAAGTATCTGCAATGATTCTCTAGCTCCCTGCACGTTTGTAAAGGGTACATTGAAAGGTAGGCCAGACTTGACATTACTTGGTCTTAATCTTTGTGATAAAATCGACGGCTGGACTGTTGATGATAAAACTTTATCTTTCAGCGATCATCGTTATATCACGTTTTGTCTCGATTTTGATCCAATTGTTAAATCTAATTGTAGATTTAAAACGAAGAATAAAAGCCTGAAGAGGTTTAATACAGTTTTAGATAATAAATACAGGAGTTGGACGCAGGAACTAAATGGTGTTTGTACCCCTGATGATCTAAATAAATGGTCAGATAATTGGTTAACTGACTTAAAAGAAATTATGGAAAGATGTTTCAGGAAGGGAAAGATCAGTCATAAACCAACGAATCAATGGTACACACCAGAGTTAAAAATTTTGAGGAACAAGATTAATGCGATGTATAAAAGATACGCAAAAAACAGACAGAATGATGAGTATAGAGAGGCTTACGTAAAAGAGAGGAACAATTATAAGAAGCAAATTAGATTAGCAAAGAAAAGATCTTGGTATAATTTCTGTTCCTCAACTGATAATGCCTTCGGCAATTTGTACAAATTTGTTTCGGGCAAATCTCTTTCGTTTACGGATTTCATTTATACGGCATTGGAGGGATCAGCTTGTTTTTCCACATACGATGATGTTGCTGCTCAGTTAATGGATGAACATTTTCATACAAACGAGGTGCCAGATCAAGTTTTTAGTTATGAATCAATTTACGATTACCAGAATGATATAAATTTTAAGGGGGTTACTGATAGAGAACTGACCTACGTACTTAAACAGCAAGCAATCGGTAAAGCACCGGGCCCTGATGAGGTGGATGCAATTTTGGTGAAAAATATCTGTAATAAATACAAAGCTTTCGTTAAAAAAAATTTTTAATAAGTGCCTGGGTCTGGGACATTTCCCTACTATTTGGAAAGGGGGGCAAGTAATATTTTTCAGAAAGAGAAACAAGAGTCCGTCTTCTCCGAGGGGTTATAGACCCATTACCCTCTTGTCCATCTTTGGAAAACTCTTAGAGAGGATTATAAAGTTAAGGATTATGAGAAATTTAGAAACAGTGAATTACTTTAATATTTCCCAACACGGATTCAGAGAGGGAAAGAGTACAATTACGGCATTGCAAGATCTTAAGCACATGGTACGAGGGAAATTGAAAGAGATGAAATATTGCTCTTTGATCTCAATAGATATTGAGGGAGCGTTTGACTCAGTAGACTGGAATACTCTGTCTTGTATTATAAACGATTTGCCTTTGCCCAGTTATTTGAGATCAATTTTGAAAAGTTACATATCAAATCGTAGGATAGGGTTTCTTTTTTCAAGTGGTATAAAATGGTTCAAGTTATACAGAGGATGCCCGCAGGGCTCATGTCTTGGGCCGTTGTTATGGTTATTAGTTGCTGACTATTTCCTAAAATCATACTGTGAAATCTCGAGAGACATTTTATCATATGCCGATGATTTTATAATTATTGTGGGAGAAAATACGAGAAGATCATTGGAGCGGCGAGCTAATGAACATATACAGAGATTTTATGATATTTGTCTCGAGTTAAAATTAAAATTAAGTATTCAGAAATGTGTTGCTATGATGTTCGGCCCAAATACAATGGAAAATAGAAGACCAATTTTTAAGATACAGGGAACCTCCATACCGGTGCAAGACAATGTCAAATATCTTGGTTTCTTACTGGACTCAAGATTTAATTGGTTGGATCATTTTAATGAAATTAGAGAAAACATAATTAATTTTACAGTTAATGTTAATAGAACAGGACTGAGAGACAAGGGATTGAGTTCAGTAATCAAAAAGATTTGGTATACAATGGTGATAGAGAAACGTATTTCATACGGATATGAGTCCTGGTTTCCGGATCTCCACATACACGCAATTAGGAAGCTGAGTTCGTGCCAGAGAATGGGGTTGTTTTCAATCGTTAAACCATATAGAACCGTTTCAACTGATGCGTTGTGTGTTCTTGCTGGAGTGGTTCCCATATATATTAGGTTGTCTCAAGAATATCTGGGAAACTCAGTTATAAATGGTAATGGCAAAATAGAAATTCAGGGTATTGAAATAGGCCAGGATAACATAATGAGAAAATTGAAGACGTTTGAATATCATGGAAATACCGATATTGACAATATAGAATTTATTTCTGATATAAGAGATGTAAAACCTATTGAACAAGGAATAGTTACATATACGGACGGCTCAAAAATGGAGGAGGGCACGTCGTCTGCTTTTGTGGTTTATAATATTGATGTTCAGTTACACGAATATAGGATAAAACTTCACAGGTTAAATTCGATATATCAAGCGGAATTATGTGCAATTAAGCATGCAGTAAATTGGTTCAAAAGTACTACTTACAGAAGAATGATTATTTATACGGATAGCTTTTCATCGGTTTGGTCTCTTCATCACTTGTTCCCACAAAATGAAATTATTAGAGACATTTATGATACAGTGAATAATATACCAGACAAAAGACTACAGATAGGATGGATAAAAGCCCATGTGGGATATTATGGAAATGAAAAAGCTGATCAGCTGGCAAAGAGTGTCATAGAAAAAGAGGAATTTGACTTAGAAGAAAATTCGCCTTTACCTATATCCCTTATTAAAAAGCATTGTAGAGAGAAAGCCCTTGAGGACTGGCAAGCACATTGGACGGACTCAAATGTAGGAAGAAATACTTATAAAATTTTTAATAAAGTAAGTAGAGACAGAATTATAGGTAGCAAGGTAATACATTACTTTTGTACGGGTCATGGGAGTTTTCCCATGTACCTGAAGAAGATTGGGAAAAGACATACAGACAAGTGTGACTGTGGCCAATTGGGTGATGTCAACCATTATTTATTTGGTAACTGTCCGCTAATGCCTTATAGGTTTAAATTTAATAATGCATTGACTGTAAGGCAAAACCTTCAGAATATTTTGCTAAATGATGGAAATTATGGACGCCTGAAAGAGAATTACAATAAACTGAATGAACTTTACTCTTTCATTTATTACAAATTTTGAACAATTTTTGAGTTCTTGCTAAAAAATTTTATTCAGCTGGTTTCATCATGAACAATTCTTTTATTTATCAGTTATTATTAAAGCCTCTGGTAAAGTAAAATATATATTGCTTAATAGCTGTTGTTTTTATTCATTAATATTTGATTGTATCAAGAACACTTTTAGATATAAGTTACTGGAATTGATGTATAATAACAAGAATATTGTTTGCTTGCTCCTTGGACAAGGGGGTTATGTACTTGTGAAAAGTTAATTCATCATGAACATTGCTTTTATTTATTATGAAATAGTGCTTCTTGCTTACCTAGTGATTATTGTTTTAAAAGACTGTGATTTTATCCGGCACTGTTGTCTTTATCAAGAACAATATTTTAATCTCTAAATGTATAACATTTTGCTATTTTTTGGCAGTAAGAACTGCATTCTATAAGGACTCTTATATTAAACTTCGCCTTGGTCATGATGTAGGACATTATTTATGTTTACAGTACAAATAACTAATTTATCTATATTAGTTTTAGTTCAACTAGGATGGATGCTGGTTTCTCTGGACGGTTATTTGCAGTTTCTTTTCGGACATGGGACTATGTGTCTGGAGCAGATGGACTTCAAATCTGAAAATTCTGGCGAAATGATAAATGAATATTTGTTGGAAGACAGTGCTGTAGCGTCCTGGGAGCTCGACTGGTCTGTTCATATGGAAGAGTTTGCAAGAACTCTGTACAATGTATTGGGATATGGAATTGAAAGACAATTGTAACCCCGAATTGTCTATAATGTTGTTA
Source organism: Maratus michaelseni (assembly GCA_963931845.1). Lineage (NCBI taxonomy): Eukaryota > Metazoa > Arthropoda > Arachnida > Araneae > Salticidae > Maratus > Maratus michaelseni. The sequence continues at coordinate 209,360,913 of OZ007600.1, read as the reverse complement.
TTTTTATTTCTTATTTTTTACGTATATCATAGGTTAGTTATTTTGTTTTGTTAGCCAGTATGCTTTATAGTCAGTAATCATAGGTTATCGACTCTTGTAACTGTAATTGTCGTAAAAGTTGTTTGATTTTTAGTTTAAGATAGCTGTTAAGTTTTTTTTTTTTTTTTTTTTTTTTTTTTAAACCATTAAGTGATTGGTTTTTATTCACCCCTAGGGGTCTTGTCATTTTGTTTTAATAATTGCCTGCTGCTCTGGGCTCGCTCCTGCGGCGCGGTTTCGTTGGAAGGTAGTGGGGGTTTTCCGCCGGGACGTGGCATCCTATACCTTTCATGGTTGGTGTCCCGGCTGGGTGTCTCTTGTGCAACCCCCCCTTATACCTGTACATTGGGATCCTTTCTCGCTTAGGTTCTCTATCGAAAGTTAAAGCACTTTCTGGTAATTTCTAGCATCTGAAGGCTCTGGAATAATCTGGAAAGATCTCTGAAACCTATATAAGGACCTCCATCAGTTCAGTTCAGTTAGTTGTCTGTCAACTGCGATTGAATTCATACGAGAGGCTTTGCATTGAGAACTGTGTTTCTCGAATTGATTTTGTCGTTGATACGTCGTATTGAACGCATTGTTTCTGTGTGAAATTTTGCTGTGCTTTTATTGGATTTGAAGATTACTGAATATCTTGTAATTTTCAGAAGATATTGGTGTTCGTATTGCACTGTTTATAGTGAATAAAGCCTTTTGATTGTTCTTATATATTGGCATCAGTCCTTTCGAACCCCGAGCTCACAACAATATATATAATTGTAGGATCAACTATGTAGTGAGATTTAAAAAAAAAATAAGTAACACTTGCTTAGGTGATTATTAAGTATTGTAAATAAATTAAAAATCAAAATTTATAGTCCCAAGGAACGAACCTCACAAACCTAAGCGAAAATTAGGCGCTGTAGACAGATATAATACTCAATATTTCTTCATTTCTGAAGTGAGAAGCTGTACCTATCTCTTGCCTGCACTGAAGCGAGCAGCAAACGGATAACGTTTCCATCGGAGTAGAAAATCAGATTAGGATCGTTTTGGCAGAAAATGGCTCTCGCATCTCTGGTCACTTCAAATGATTGGAAATTTATTGAATTTGTAGTCTCAAAGCTATTATTTAAACTATCCATAACAAAAAAACATGTTTTAACACGACCGTAATATAATTTTGGCATGGACGTTTTTTAAAATTTCTAATATTAAATTCGATAACCCAATTCATTCTTTTTCCATGGTTCATATAATTTTTACTCAACAGATATTGGTTTGATCGTTGGCGCAAAAGTTGCGAAATCTGAAAGACTTGCGTGCTTAAGTTTAATAAGTTTTGAGTATCATAGAAACTAGTCGTTGGGGGCCACCGTAATACTTACCCATCATGGATATGCATAATATAAAATATGAAAATAAAACATGTGTAAACTACTTATAAAATGCATTGCAATTCGAATAAAATCAGGCTTGTGAAGTCATAAACTTTAAATGCTCTATTGCTGAATTGCGTAAAAGAAACATCCTTATAACTCCAAAACTAGTAATCATATTAACTAACAGTTTATTGCGTCTCATTTCCAATTAAAATATATATTTGAATTGAAATTTGGATGAAATACAGGGTCATGAAACATCGAAGAGTGTGGAAAATTGGATTACAAATATCTCGGCAACTCATTATCCGACCGACTTCATTCTTTATGCAAAATTTATGTTTTTTTTATTGTCTTTTATATTCCCTCCTTAAAATAAACAATTTCGAAAAATTTTATACACCTTTTATCAGAACGAATATTTCGAGAGTCCGAAAAAAATAGTTTCGGATAATCGAGGTTACTGAAATTCAATAAGCCCATTAGTACATACTAAGAACATACTACATTTCACGTCTCTATCTCAATTTGTTCGGGAGATAGAGCGTTTTCAGACACACAGACATACAGGCACACAGACGGACGGCAAATTTTATTTCTACAAATATGTTTTTCGGAATCTCTAGTGTCTGAAACGTGTAAATCCGTCTAAAAAAATTTTCAATTTTTAAAACGATTACAAGAATTACCCTATACTACGTATGATGAGTAAGTAAAAATTGTTACCTAGAAAAAAAAAGGAATTTATGATTTTTCTAAATGATGATAAAAATAAAACAGTTAAACGAGTTATTTAAAAAGTAATCGTTCAAATTGCATTTATATATGTATGTAGCCTGATGTGGATTAACATTAATTGTCTAGTCAAGCAGTTTTTAAATTATGTTTCGTGATCCCCAATGGATCCTCAACGTATGCTTAGGCAATCCACCAGGTTCTATCATTCAATTTAAGATTTTTTAAGAGAATCTAAAATAAGAGAATCTAAGAGAGATGTTTTGAGTAAAATAAAAGGATAAACTAAGTATACTGTTAAAAAATGCAGTTTATATATAGTAGAACCTGCGAAAATGGAACATGCCTTAATTGGAAAAACCGCATCGAAGCGTCTAAAAAGAATATTATACACTTATGCCTGTAGAGGCAAACACCTGTTTAAAACGGAAAACTCCATGGGATCCGGATTAACAGATTCCATTGTATCTATATTCTAAAATATAAATTATAAAATATTCTAAAAACAACATTAATTTAAGTTTTACTAGCTGACCAACTCGGCGTTGCCCGGGCATGTAATAATAACCTTAAATAAACCTGAAATTAGTATTATTTTATATCTTCCCGAATTTGTATGAATTTATATTTTTAAATGAAAAAGTCACGAAAAAATATTGATATTTAGTGGTAAAAGTGCTCGTAAGAAGACATTTTATTGTTTTTTCACGTAGTACCATTTCATAGTTTAAAAAAAAATTCTTGTTCAAACTCTTTCAAAATTTTATAGGTTACACATATATCGGTTTTTCATCCCGTGTAAAAATTTCTTGAAAAAAATATCGGTATCTAGTTATAAAAGAAATATGTTTTCTTCTTCATTTTTTTCTGAGTTTTATATTTTTTGTGTAATGCATGCAATTTTTTTAATTTAATCTTTTTTAATACAAATCTTTTTTATTTATATTATTATATTTATAATACAATTTTTAATTTGTAAAAATACTGTTGAGTGTTAAACTTTACTTAGTTAAAAAACATTCGAATAAAAAAAATACAAAGTAAATAACTTATTTTCCTGAAAATATGACAATAATTTAAATGAATTATATCAAAAAGTATTGCAGAAATCGTTCTCTCGCGGAAACCGGATTCGAACTCGCGCTATAGGATTAGAACTCGCCCTATAGGATTCGAACTCGACCCAGAGCATAAAATAATGCCTTAGACCGGGGGGGGGGGGGGGCTACGCTGACCGCTTTGAAGTATACCTTCAAACTGAACAGGTTTTAGGCTTAATTTCACGCATGCGCAAAAACGCCGAATTTGCGAAGGAAATACGAATTTTTGCCTGGCGTTTTAATTTATAAGATGTTCTGCGATTTCCCAAAGAAACATGAAAAATCCGTGGTAACTAATAGCAGATTAAAAATTGCTGGTTTAAATGCTTATTAAGTACTAAAAATAAATTAAATATCGAAATTCATAGGTCACATACATTGCAAGCGAAAATTAGGCCCTGCAAACAGATACATGATGCTCAATATTTCTTCGTTTCTGAAATGAGATGCTGTATCTCTTATACACAATGAAGCGACACGGATGCAAACGGATAATATTTTTATCGAAGTAGAAAATCAGATTAGGATAATTTTGCTAGAAAATGGCTTTCACATCCCTGGTCACTTCGAATGATTGAGAATTTATTGGACGTCTAGTCTCAAAGCCACTATCTAAACTATGAATAACAAAAAAAAATATGTTTTAGCCCGACCATAATATAATTTTGGCATGGTCGTTTTTTAAAAATCCTAACATTAAATTTGATAACTTAATTTATCCTTTTTTCCACGGTTCATATACTTTTTACTCAACAGATATTAAGTTTGATCGTTGGCGTTGAAGACACGATATGTGAAAATGTTGCGTACTTAGTTTTAATAAGTTTTGAGTACCATAGAAAAAATTCTTACTCAAACAAAAAAAAGGAGAAATTTATGACTTTTCTCATAAAATTAAACAGTTTAAAGAAATTATTTTAAAAAATAATCGTTCAAATTACATTTATTTATGCATGTAGCCTGATGTGGATTAACATTAATTGTCTAGACCAGCAGTTCTTAAACTGTGTGTCGCGAATCTCAATGGATACTGAACGCATGTTCAGGAGGGCTGAATTCAGGAGGTTTAAATGCTACTGAACGCATGTTCAGGAGGTTTAAATGCTACTGAACGCATGTTCAGGAGGTTTAAATGCGAGGTGCTAGCATTCAATTTAAGTTCTTTTTATTTATTTAGAATCTAATAGAGATTTTGTGAGTAAAATGAAAAGAAATACTAAGGATATTATTAAAAAATTCAGTTCTATTAGTTTATGTATATAGTAGAACATGTGTGAAAAAATTTGAGTATTACTGGCTTAGGTGATTATTAAGTATTGTAAATAAATTAAAAATCAAAATTCATAGCCCTAAGACCCGTGCTTTGCGAGTCTACGCACAAATTAGGCCTTGCAAACAGATATAATACTCAATATTTCTTCAATTCTGAAATGAGATGCTGTACCCATCTCTTATATGCACTGAAGCGAGAAGGATTCAAACGGATAATGTTTCCATCTAAGTAGAAAATCAGATTAGAATCATTTCGGCAGAAAATGGCTCTCACATCCCTGGTCACCTCGAATTCTTGAGAATTTATTGAACGTCTAGTTTCAAAGCGATTATGTAAACTATGCATTAAAAAAAAAATAAGTTTTAACACGACCGTAATATAATTTCGGAATGGTTCGTTTTTTAAAAAAAAATCCTAACATCAAATTTGATAACCCAAATCCTTTTTTCATGGTTCATATAATTTTTACTCAGCAGATATTGGTTTGATCGTTGTCTCAAAAGTTACGAAATGTGAAAGACTTAGTTTTAATAAGTTTTCAGTACCATAGAAACAATTCTTGCTAAAAAAAGAAGGAATTTATGACTTTTCTCATAAAAATAAAACGGTTTAAAGAATTTATTAAAAAAAGTAATAGTTCAAATTACATTCCTTTTTGTATGTAGTCTGAAGTGGATTAACATTGATCGTCTAGACAAGCGGTTCTCAAACTGTGTCTCGTGGACCCCAATGGATCCTCAACGCATGTTCAGGTGGTTTGCGAGGTTCAAGCATTCAATTTAAATTTTTAGGTGCGTTCGTAATTATATAAATACATAGCACCTACCGTCGACGTCCGGTCCGTCCATCTGTCTGTCTATCTATCTGTCCGTCTGTCCGCATATCACAGTGCAAAAAGTACCCAGGCGAAAGGTTTGAAATTTAATTTATAGAATCGTCGCAGAATTTTGTCGAGCCATTTCAAATTTTATGAAAATCGAATCAAAACTTAAAAAGATATTAATAAAAGTTTTCTTTATTCTATTAAATTCTATCATACGTAATCTATATAATATAAAAGCGCAAGTCATGTGACTGAGGAAAACAAATACGGGCTAACCACATGTTTTTTCGTATGCCAAGCGGCCACTTTTATTCAAAATTATTTCTTCGAATAAAATTGCATAAAAGGAATTTGCATTTTTTAGGAATATCGTTAAAAAAAATGTTTGCTTGAGAGATAAGTTACATTAAAAAATGTATAGATTCTGATATAACTTCAGTGAAAATTAAGTTAACAGCCGAATATCTCAATCCATTAAAGTAAGTAAACAAAATATTCATTCATCATGAGTCATAGAAGTATTAACCATGGAGGTAATTATTTGCAAAGCAAGTTCTCCATGGTGAATTTAAAGCGCTGTCTGGTGTCGAAAAAATCGTATCTGTAAATGGCATACGTAATAAGAAAAAAATAAAGGCATCATCATTTCGTTCATAGCAGACGATATAAGTTATTTCACTGAAATAATAACGATGATTTTTTACATTGTAAAACTAGTTACAGCACGAAACATACAATTTCCAACTTGTTTTTATTTATCTAAAATCTAAGAGAGATATTTTGATTAAAATGAAAGGAAAAACTAAGAATACTATTAAAAAATTGCAGTTCCATTAGTTTATATATAGTATAACCTGTGAAAACGAAACCTGCCTTAATTGGAATAATCGCCGACAATCAAAACGGCGGAAAACAATATTATGCCTGCTAAGGCAAAAACCTGTTTAAAAAGGAAAACGTTCTGGTTTCGAACGATTCCGTCTTACCATACTTCACAGTATCTCTATAGTCTAAAAGATAAATTCTGATGTACTCTAAAAAACATCAGTTATTTAAGTCTTAATCTCTGCGGTTCCGCGAAAAACACATGAAAAGGGATCCGTGGCAACTAAGAGTTTACGTACCGCTGGTTTAGATGCTTATTAAGCATTATAAACAAATTTAACATCAAAATTTAAAGTCTTAAGACCCGAGGCATGCGAGCCTAGTCGAAACATAGGCCCTTCAAACGCATATAATACTCAATATTTCTTCATTTTTGAAGTGAGATCCTGTACGTACACTGTAAAAGAGAGAAATGTTTCTCAATCTACGAATATATAATATAACAACGAGTGGAAATATATAATAACATCTTCCAAGTTCTCCATGATTCCGAAAAACGTTCTTTATCTTTAAAAACGTAAAAAACATATTGTATTGTCTAGATTTAAAGAAGAACTTATAAAAACAAGGTTACGTTTGCTGCCACTGATTTTCTGACACGTTTCCGAGCTGTTTTGGTAGTGTATTAATTAGTTTTCTCATTCCGGAACATGGGTTTTTAGAATGTTATCAATTTTCAATTAAACATTAATGCTGCATAATTGAATTCATGCATGCAAGATTAATACAATAATATTAATTTTAATGCTAATGTTAATGCTGTTAATTTATCGTTTTTGTCAGTAAAACATGTTTGTTGAACATTAAAATATTTACAGAATCCGGAAAACCGATATTCCAATTTGAGAAACTGATTAATACACCACAAAATTATTCGGAAACGTTTTCGAAAATCAGTGGCAGCAATAAAAAATTTGATTTTTTAAATGCTTCTCTCAATCTCGAATATAAATTGGTTTCTGAGTTTTCTAAAGATAAAGATCACTTTTCCGAAACGTGAGTAAATCAAAAATGGTTATTGTATAATTTCTTTTGTGGTTTCTATTAGATTTTCCTAGAATAAAAACATATGTCTTTTTCCGATAAAACTATCCGATGAAAAGCCAGCTAAAAATGGAGGAAACAGTTAGTTTTCGAGATTTACAAGAACGTTTGAGGGAATAAAAATTACTCTTTCTGCACTGAAATTTTGGGGAAAAAAGTTTCTGTTAATTTTACACTGTTCTCCTAAAAAAGTATATTACGAAGTGAGAAACCTGGTTAATATACTATAAAAACTACTCGGAAACGTTTCCGAAAATCAGTTGAAGCAATAAAAAAGTTTATTTTTTAAATGCTTCTTTCAATCTCGAATATAAATTGGTTTCTGAGTTTTCTAAAGATAAAGATCGCTTCTTCAAATCATGAGTAAATCAGATACGGTTATTGTATAATTTCTTTCGTGGTTTATATTAGATTTACCTAGAATAAAAACATATGTCTTTTTCCGATGAAATTATCCGACGAAAAGCCAGCTAAAAATGGAGGAAACAGTTCTCGAGATTTACAAGAACATTTGAGGGACTAAAAATGACTGTTTCTGCACTGAAATTTTGAGGAAAAAAGTTTGTGTTAATTTTACACTGTTCTCCTAAAAAGCTATATTACGAAGTGAGAAACCTGGTTAATATACTATAAAAACTACTCTGAAACGTTTCCGAAAATTAGTGGCTGCAAAATAAAAACTTTGAATTTATTAATACTACTTTAAATTCCGAAAATGTATTAGTTTCTGAGATTTATTAAGATAAAAAACAATTTTCGGAATCGTTGATCACTCGGAAGAGGATCTTGTATATTTTCGTTCGTGGTTATATTATATATTAAAAAAAAATTTATCGTTTTTCAAAGTGCGATAAAAACGGTGAAAAACCCTGGTTTAGGTGATTATTAAGTCTTATAAATAAATAAAAAATCAAAATTTGCAGGACCAAGGATTGAACCTTATTAGCCTAGGCGAAAGTTAAGCCCGGTAAACAGATATCTCATCAAAAAGTCACCTGTAAAAAATGCAGCCAAGTCTCGTAACTCATTTACCGTAAAAAGTACTGAGATCGTATAAAGCCAAGTTTAACTATCTTATTAACTCTGAAATTTTCATTCACAAATCACTCCTAGTCTCTACATCTTTAGTTAATTATTATTTTGTGACTTGGCAATTACTTAGCACGAGAATGTGATGTATATAGTTAGTCTTAATCAAATAATACTATAACATATTAAGGTGTAATAACTTCCCTGTGCGTATATAATTTGCTTTAGTTAAATTATCCCATCCCATCCCATAACATAGTAAGGTGTAATAACTTCCCTGTGCTGCGTAATTGCCAAGTCACAAAATAATAATTAACTAAAGATGTAGAGACTGGGAGTGATTTTGTGAATGAAAATTTCAGAGTTAATAAGATAGTTAAACTTGGCTTTATACGATCTCAGTACTTTTTACGGTAAATGAGTTACGAGACTTGGCTGCATTTTTTACAGGTGACTTTTTGATGAGATTTCACTTCTTTTTGTAAGTAACCCTCCTTTTCTTGATTTTGGGTTCTTTTTGGAGATCATCCACTGATTTTCGCTAAGCCCACACTCTGTCCCTATTATTTACAGGTATAAAAAAACTAAAGCTTTAGTTTCGTTTGCAAAGTACTGTAGATAAAAAGAGATTTCAGGTTCCTAGGCAAGCACTAAATTATGGGAGGGGGAGTGTCAAAAGTACTCTCAATTGCTTCCAGGATAGGCGCTATGCATCTGAGATATAACTCGCAGCCCTAGATACTTGATATTTAACATAAAAGAACTTTTTAGTATAAAAAGAAAGCCAAAATTAAAATTTCCGGAAATTTCCAATAAATCAAACTATATTCCTTTTTTCGATGGTTTTTTTTCGTTTTTTTTAGACTTTTTTTTATTATTTACGGATTTTTTAATTTTTCCTTACTTTGTGTACAAAACCCTGCCTTTCTGTCAAATGTCAGTCTTCTAGGACTACAAAATCGAATTATTTTCAAATTTTCGACTTTTTATGAATTTATTGATTTTTCGATTTTAATTCTAAGTTACCTGATTGTCATGCTAATATAGTAATTATTTGATCCGTCTTCTTAGGATCATTTAGGTTCAATTTAGAGATAAATCAAGTGAATCTTAGAGTCACCATGATTTTATTTAGAAAGGACTAACAAGCCATAACCAGCCAGTAATGTCGGAGGGTAGGGGGAGCTGTGAAAATTTTTGTGGGGCTAACATCATTTAACAATCCATATTTCATATGTGAAGTAAATAGAGTACAACATGTGAAAGAAAACAAACCTGTCTATAAAGAAATCGCCTATATCGTAGCCAGTCTATAGCGGAACTTTTCTATAACGAAATTCGTAAACGAAAGAAAAGAAAACCATAATCCGGGGGAAATAACATAAAACAATTAGGGGCGTTGTACTAGCTAATAGGATAATTATCTTATAACTAATGTTTCTAGCAGTACAAAATCAAATTGTTTTCGAATTTTCGATTTCTTAAACATATTTCGATTTTTCGATTTTATTTTCGAATTTTTTAATCGTTCCTTTTATTGAATAGTAAATACTACCTTTACACCAAGTTTTAAGTTTCTAAGACTACAAGATAAAAATATTTTCAATTTTTGATTTTTTCGCTTTTTTTTTTTTTTTTTTTACAATTTTCTGGATTTTATAATTTTTTCTTATTTTGTATCCTTTATTACAAATTTTAAGTTTCTAGACCTACAAAATCGAATTATTTTAAAATTTCCGATCTTTTTCGATTTTTTTATTTTATTTTCGAATTTTATTGCGGTTTTATTTTAACTTGTTCTGAATCCCAAACACTATCTTTACCGCGAATTTTAAGTTTCTAAGGCCAAAAGATCAAATTATTTAATTTTTTTTCAAATTTTTTCGAATTTTTCGAATTTTTGATTTTTTTTCGAGTTTTCTGGATTTTTTAATTTTTATTTATTTTGCATCCTAAATACTACCTTTATTCCGAATTCCAAGATTCTAGCGCAACAAAATTGGATTATTTGAAATTTTTCGATTTTTTTCGATTTTTCGATTTTATTTTCAATTTTTTTTTTGTGTGTGTTTTTGATGTTTTCTTTTTCTGAATTCTAAACACTACCTTCACACCAAATTTTAAGTTTTTAAGACTACAAGATCGTGTTATTTTCAAATTTCAATTTTGTTCGATTTTTTTTAATTTTCGAATGTTTTTTTTTTTTTTTTTTTTTTTTGAATTTTTCGGATTTTATATTTTTTTCTTTCTTTGTATCCTACCTTTATTCCAAATTTTCAGTTTCTGTGGCTGTGGGATATACCCAATCTTTTTGATGACGCGAGAGTGAGTGAGTGTGTGAGTGACAAAAAATCGAAACTTTGAGTTCATATATCGTCTGCACTAATTTATGGGTATTTTTGAATTATCCATATTTTTTAATTTTTCCTTATTTAGTATCTTAAATATTACCTTTATTCCAAATTTCCAGTTTCTAGCGCTATGAAATCGAATTATTTTCAAATTTTCTTTATTTTTTGATTTTTCCGATTTTTTCGATTTTTTTGTTTTATTTTCGAATTTTATTTGGTTTTTTATTTTAACTTATTCTGAATCCTAAACACTATCTTTACTGCGAATTTTAAGTTTCTAAGGCTAAAAGATCAAATTATTTTAATTTTTTCAATTTTTTTCGAATTTTTCGAATTTTTGAATTTTTTTTTTCAAATTTTCCGGAATTTTTAATTTTTCCTTATTTTGCATCCTAAATACTACCTTTATTCCAATTCCAAGTTTCTAGCGCAACAAAATCGGATTATTTGAAATTTTTCGATTTTTTTCGATTTTCGATTTTTTCAATTTTGCTATCGATTTTTTTGGTGTTTTTGATGTTTTCTTTTTCTGGATGATAAACACTACCTTCACACCGAATCTTAAGTTCCTAAGACTACAAGATCGTATTATTTTCAATTTTCAATTTTGATGGAATTTGTTGAATTTTCGAATGTTTTCTTTTCGAATTTTCCGGATTTTATAATTTTTCCTTTCTTTGTATCCTAGACACTACCTTTTTTCCAAATGTCAAGTTTCTAGGGCTACGGGATCTACCTAATCTTTTTGATGATGCGTGAACGAGTGAGTGAGTGACAAAAAATCGAATGTTTGAGTTCATATATCGTCTGAACTAGAAAAGATAGAAAGTTTTAATTTTAAATTTTGGTCCTGTGTGCCAAATACTCTAGAAAAACGAAGTTTCAAATTTTTGGGATACTCCAGCGCGGAGATATGAGGGGGTCAAAAGTGCCCTGAGTTGCTTCCAGAAAAGTATGCTTACGGCTGTCCTCTCTCGACTTGGCGGAGGCACTGCCGTGCCTCCAGATCTAAAACAAACTATCCCCATCCTGTGGGATTTGTTTCTCAATGTTTTACTTCATTTAATGTAAAACATAGATTGCATCCGACAACTCATAAAAAAGTCCTCCGGCCTGTACCGGCAGGAAAAGGTAGCTTTCCTATATCTTCGTTTTAAAATTTTAGCTAATGTTACTCGAAAACAGCAAGTTAAAATGCAAAGAAACCGTTTACAAAAGATTCGTTTACACTGAATTTGAATAAGAAATTCGCCAAATTATTGAGCTATAGCCAAGTTGGCTTCATTTATGAAGACTTATTTTTGTCGCCAAATTTGGCGAGATTTCGCCAATTGTCGCCAAGTTTGACGAGAATTTGGCGCTAATGGATATGAATATATAGTTTTATGCGTATGATTGGGAAAATGATTACAACAATGAAAGAAAGTAATTTGCGAGAAATCGCGTTCACTAAAACTTATAAATTTATATTAAAATCATTAAAATTACAGACATTATAATACACTTTCATAAAACATTAAAAACATATTAAAATTGGACGTTTCGGATTTACATGGAAAATCCCTCTTCAACAACAACATTTCACTTAGCGTAAATCATAGTTCAAAAATATCAACAAATAGAAAATGCAACGTATCAAAATTTCGAAGTCAAAGTTACAGTTATAATAACACGGAGTATTCATTCGGGATTGCACCTGCTTGACCATTATTGACCATAAATTTATCGTTGTTTTTTTGTAATGTGCTGTTTTGTTTCAAAATGTCAGCCACCCTAGAATTTCAAACTGCTCTATCTCAGCCAATTTTTAAGATAGAGGTAAAACAAAAAATGCTCTGGAATCCTTGTATCAAGTCCTAACACCTAATTAAAAAATAAACTTGATTTTTTTAACTTTTTTGTATATTTATTTTAGTTTTAAAATTTTCCGTGGCCGCCATCTTGAAACAAGATGGCGGACCAAGCTGGCCAACGAACTCGGTCGAGGCATTGGTGAGCTTAATACACACAATTAGTTTCATCCAAATTAATTTATAAATACGAGCGTTATCGTATCAAATTATTTTCATTTTTTCAATTTTTTTCGAATTTTTTTCGAATTTTTTTTTTTTTTTTTTCGAATTTTCTGGATTTTTTTAATTTTCTTTTTTCTGTATCCTAAATACTACCTTTATTCCTAATTTGAATTTTCTAGCGCAACAAAATCGGATTGTCTTCAAATTTTCGGGTTTTTTCAATTTCTTCGATTTTTTCAATTTTGCTTTCGATTTTTTTGGTGTTTTTGATGTTTTCTTTTTCTGGATGTTAAACACTACCTTCACACCAAATCTTAAGTTTCCAAGACTGCAAGATCGTATTATTTTCAATTTTCAATTTTGATGGAATTTGTTGAATTTTCGAATGTTTTTTTTTTTCGAATTTTCTGGATTTTATAATTTTTCCTTTCTTTGTATCCTAAACACTACCTTTTTTCCAAATGTCAAGTTTCTGGGGCTACGGGATCTACCCAATCTTTTTGATGACGCGTGAACGAGTGAGTAAGAAGTGACAAAAAATCGAATGTTTGAGTTCATATATCGCCTGAACTAGAAAAGACAGAAAGTTGTAATTTTAAATTTTGGTCCTGTGGGCCTAATACTCTCTATAATTGAAGTTTAAAATTTTTGGGATACTCCAGCGCGGAGATATGGGGGGGTCAAAAGTGCCCTGAGTTGCTTCCAGAAAAGTATGCTTACGGCTGTCCTCTCTCGACTTGGCGGAGGCACTGCCGTGCCTCCAGATAATACTTAATATTTCTTCGTTTCTGATATTCTTCGGTTTGTCTGGCCGTCTGTCCGTGCTCTAACTCCCGTAAATATGCTCGGATTGCTCTGCAATTTTTATATGTTATTGTCATTATCTATGGCACGTTCCCTATTTCAACTGAAGTGCGTAGCACTTATAGTTTTCTTACAGGGACACTCAAAAGAATTCCGTTACATTGCGGTCTATGGGGAAAAATCATTTGCGGTTTATTTTAAAAATGTTTCACTATTGTAAACGCATTGAAATTTATATAGATCACTAAGATGCATTAGAAGAAGCTTAATATGGAATAGTAGGTGTATAGCACTTAGAGTTACTTTACAGGGACAGTCAAAAGACATCCGTTACATTACGTCTATGGAGAAAAATCGTCTGCGGCTTATTTAAATTATGTTCCACTAATTTAAACGCATTGAAGTTTATATATATTACTAAGGTGCATTACAAGAGGCTTACTACAGAATAGTGTGTGTATAGCAGTCATCGTTCATTTACAGGGACACACAAAAGAATTCTCTACTGTCTGTTAACAATAATTCCTGGAAGTGCGTTTCAAGTTACTGAACGCGATTTTAATCTTAACTAGCTTTTTGTCTATTACGTGTGTATAAATTCTGTAGATCCTATACAGGGCAGCACAAAAGTTCGCGAACACATTTCCGTTTATTGACAGAAACTCCAGAAGGAGAATTTAAACTGTGCTACGCGTTTCCTAACTAAACTAAAATTTAGCATCCTACGTATATATACAAATCTATAGATCATATACAGGGCTACATAAAAGTATTCGGATATTTTTCCGAATATTGTATATATTGAAAATTCCTGAAATTACGTTTTTAAATATGTTGTGCGTTTTCCAAATTGTTTACTTAGATGTCATCTTTCAGCTTATTAAACGGTAATGATTTGTAAAATTATTTTAGAAGCGTTGGAAAGTGCTACATAATCTATGCTTGACGCATGATTTTTCGTTCTTGTTTCTTCATGTTACGGTGCTCGTCTTCTATATAGTAGGTCCCTGGTTCAAACCCTGACAATGGTAATATTCTGACACCTACACTAGCATTCCATTTAAATTTCGTTACTTACATGGGTTCTGAGAGAGATCTTGTGAGTAAAATGAAAAGAAAAAATGAGAATATTTTGAAAAAGTGCAGTTCTATTACTTTATATACAGTAAGATTTGCGAAAATGGAATCTGTTTATAAGAAAATCCTCAATCAAATGGAAAACTGTCATCGTCCCGGAGAACGGAATATTATAAAATTTTTTGCTGGAAAAAAAACCTGAATAAAACGAACATTGTAATGTTTCCGAACTATTCCGTCTTTGCAGATTTTTATTGTACTTCTATATTATAAAAGACAAATTCTAAAATACTCTAATATAAAGAAATATAAGTCTTACTTTCTAGGGATTCATGAAGATAAAAGAGACTTGAAAATGTGTCTGTGGTAGCTACACTGTAAAAAAAAAACTGAAACGTTTCATTCCATCGCAGAAAGTTTTCCAAACATTTAGCGTTACACTATCGATACTCTTCAGTTACTTGCAAGTTCGGTTACGTAACACGTGTTTTTTAATATTCAAGCTCAGGAACAATGTCAAAATATCTGAAATGTTTCATTCCAAAATAGAAAGGTTTCTGAAACTATGGGCTCTCTTCAGTTACTGGTTAGATCGGAAATGTAACACTAATTGTCGTGTAAAATATCCGAAAAAGGAAAATGGAATAAAAAATGAAGTACGATTTGCGCATGCTCATCCTCTCTGACCCATTACTTTCTACAAACGTCATCATCACCTGATTCAATAACTCGTTTGATAGTTTCTTTATTACTCGTGTTCTATGAATCTATGATTGATATTAGATAGTTGATTTATGAATAATAATGAAATGCTAGTATTAGTGAAGTTCAGAGAGCATTGTTTATACGTTTTTATTATCTTTTCGTTTTGAGCATAAGTTCTGATTCGTAAATTTTTAATAATGAAATGTTTCGTTTATACGACAGAAAAATTTCATACTATACCTTTTTCATGGAACAAGAGTTCAAAAAAACTATGGAACGAGTTATTTAAATTTGTGTGTGCAACAAAAGATTAACAGCAACTCTAGTATTACTATACAATAAAACTGAATCGGATAATATTAATTCTATTTAAAAAAGTGTATTGTTTTCATAAATAAAAACAATTATGATACAGAAATACACAGAACCATTCCGAAACATTTCCGATATATACAGAAACATTTCCGAACTATATAGAAACATTCAAACACATTAAAAATAAAAATTTGCAGGCCCAAAGATTCAACCTTATGAGACTAGGTGAAAATTAGGCCCTCTAAATAGATATATAACACATAATATTTCTTCATTTCTGAAGAGCGATGCTATACCCATCTCTTATATACACTGAAGCGAGAAGCGAACGGATAATGTTTCCATCGAAGTAGAAAATCAGATTAGGATCATTTTGGCAGAAAATGGCTCTCGCATCTCTGGTGACTTCGAAGTTTTGAGAATTTATTGAACGTCTAGTCTTAAAGTCATTATAACTATGCATAGCAAAAAAAAATATGTTTTAACACGACCGTAATATAATTTTGGCATGGTCGTTTTTTTAAATCCTATCATTAAATTTGATAACCCAATTCATGCTTTTTTCATGGTTCATGTACTTTTTACGTAGCGTATATTGGTTTGATCGTTGTTGCAAAAGTTACAAAATGTGAAAGACTTGCCTACTTCGGTTTAATAAGTTTCGAGAGCCATAGAAAAAGTTTTTGCTTAAAAAAGAAAGAAGGAATGCATGACTTTTCTCATAAAAGTAAAACAATTAAAATAATTTATTTAAACAAGGATTCGTTCAACTTTCATATATTTGTGCATATAGTCGGATGTAGATTAAAATTAATTGTCTAGACAAGCGGCTCTTAGACTTTGTTCCACGGACCTCAAAAGTTCTCAGCGCATTTTTACGCCGTCCAATAAGGTATAATGTGGAGATGCCATCTCTCGCAACAAAAACTTCAAAGAGCAATATATAATGAAATACAGGCATGGAACAATCGAGCTTGTCTTTTGCTCCGTGATATGGTGCTTGTCTTCTATATAGTAGGTCCCTGGTTCAAACCCAGCCATCGAAAATATTCTGAAAACTACACTATCATTCAATTTAAATGTTGTTACATATATGGGATGTGAGAGAGATCTTGAGAGTAAAATGAAAAAAAATGAGAATTTTGTAAAAAAGTGCAGTTCCGTTGCTTTATATACAGTATAACCTGCGAAAATGGAACATGTCTATAAGAAAATTCTCAATTAAATGGAAAAATGTCACCGTCCCGGCGAACGGAATATTATACGTTTTTTTCAGGGGGAAAAAAACCCTGAAAAAACGTACATTGTTCTGTTTCTGAACGATTCCGTTTTAGTAGATTTTTATTGTACCTCTATATTATAAAAGATAAATTCTAAAAAACTCTTAAAGAAAGTAATTTAAGTCTTACTTTCTAGGAATTTACGAAGATAAAAGAAACTGAAAATGTGTCCGTGGTAACTACACTGAAAAAAAAATTGAAACCTTTCGTTCCATAGCAGAAAGTTTTCAGAACATTTAGCGTAATCTATC
The DNA here is from genome assembly GCA_963931845.1 of Maratus michaelseni. Lineage (NCBI taxonomy): Eukaryota > Metazoa > Arthropoda > Arachnida > Araneae > Salticidae > Maratus > Maratus michaelseni. Next base: position 209,343,823 of record OZ007600.1, on the reverse strand, counting down.
GATACTCGTGAGTTACTGGCTAGTTTGGAAACGTAACACGCATTTTCGTTAAATTTTTCAAGGCGAGGAACACTGTCAAAACATCAGAAACGTTTCATTCCAAAGCAGAAAGGTTCCGAAAGTACGGGCTCTTTTCAGTAACTGGTTAGATCAGAAATATAACATTAAAAGTACCCTAAGGAGGATAGTGGAATAAAATATAAAATACTATTTGCGCATGCGCATCCTCTCTGACCCATTACTTTCTACAAACGTCATCATCACCTGATTCAATATTCGATAACAATTCGATAGTTTCTTTATTACTCGTGTTCAAAGAATCTACGATAAATATTAGATATTTGATTAATGAATAATAATAAAGTGCTAGTATTAGTGAAGTTCAGAGAGCATTTTTTATAAGTTTTTATTGTCTTTTCGTTTGGAGCATAAATTCTGATTCATAATTTTTTTAATGATGAAATATTTCGTTTATACGACAGAAAAATTTCATACTATACGTGTTTCACGAAACAAGAGTACAAAAAAAAAACTATCGAAGGAGTTATTTAAGTTTGTGTGTGCAACAAAAGATTAACAACAACTCGAATATTACTATACAATAAAATTCAATCGACAATATTAATTCTAATATTACTATACAATAAAATTCAATCGAGAATATTAATTCTAATAAAAGTGTGTATTGTTTTCTTAAATAAAAAAATTATGATGCAGAAATACACAGAACCATTCCGAAACATCTCCGATATATACAGAAACATTTCTGACCTATATAGAAACATTCAAAATCAAAATTTACAGGCCCAAAGATTCAGCCTTACAAGACTATGTTAAAATTAGGCCCTCTAAATAGATATAACACTTAATATTTCTTCATTTCTGAAGAGAGATGCTGTATCCATCTCTTATATACACTGAAGTGAGAAGCGAACGGATAATGTTTCCATCGAAGTTGAAAATCAGATTAGGATCAGTTTGGCAGAAAATGGCTCTCGCATCTCTGGTGACTTCGAAGTTTTGAGAATTTATTGAACGCCTAGTCTCAAAGCGATTATGTAAACTATGCATAACAAAAAAAAATTATGTTTAACAGGACCGTAATATAATTTTGGTATGGTCGTTTTTTTAAATCCTAACATTAAATTTGATAACCCAATTCATCCTTTTACTTACCCATCATACGTAGTATAGGGTAAGTCTTGTAATCGTTTTGAAAATCGAAAAAAAATTTTTGACGGATTTACACGTTTCAGACACTGGAGATTCCGAAAAACATATTTTTAGAACAAAAATTTGCCGTCCGTCTGTGTGTCTGTGTGTCTGTGTGTCTGGATGTCTGTGTGTCTGTAAACGCTCTATCTCCCGAAAAAATTGAGATAGAGACTTGCAATTTGGTATGTACTTAGTATGTAATAATGGAAAGAAGCCTATTTCATTTCAATAACCTCGATTAACCGAAACAATTTTTTTCGGACTCTCGAAATATTCGTTCTGATAAAAGGTATATAAAAATTTTCGAAATTGTTTATTTTAAAAAATGAACATAAAAGACAATAAAAAAACATAAATTTTGCATAAAGCATGAGGTCGATCGGATAATGAGTTGCCGAGATATTTGGAATCCTATTATCCACACTCTTCGATTTTTCATGACCCTGTATTTCATCCAAATTTCACTTCAAAGATATATTTTAATTGGAAATTTGACGCTTAATCAGATGCAATAAACCGCTAGTTAATAGAATTATTATTTTTGGAGTTATAATTAAAAACCTCTTTCAAGCGATTCAGTAATCGAGCCTTTAAGTTTATGACGTCATCAATCCACGATTTCATTTGAATTGCAATGCATTTTATAAGTAGTTTACACATTTTTATTTTAATATTTTACATTATGCATATCCATGATGGGTAAGTATTACGGTGGCCCCCAACGACTAGTTTCATGGTTCATATAATTTTTACATAGCAGATATTGGTTTGATCGTAGTCGCAAAAGTTACGAAATGCGAATTGCCTACTTCGGTTTTATAAGTTTTGAGTACCATAGATAAAATTGTTGCCCAAAAAGAAAGAAGAAAATTATGATTTTCTCATTAAAGTAAAACAGTTTAAATAATTTATTTTTAAAAGTTGAAAATTGTACGTTAAGGTGCGTTCGTTTTTATAACTAGTTTCACAATGTAAAAAAAATCATCATTATTATTTCAGTGAAATGAATTATATCGTCTGCTGTGAGCGAAATGAGCATGTCTTTTTTATTAACACTTTCCAACCTAGTTGAAAAGTGTTTATGACTTCGGTTTGTCTGGCCGTCTGCCGTCTGGCCGTCTGTCCGTGCTCTAACTCCCGTAAATATGCTCGAAATGCCCTGCAATTTTTATATGTTATAATCGTTACCTATAGCATGTTCCCTATTTCAACTGAAGTGTGTAGCACTGATAGTTTTTTTACAGGGACACTCAAAAGAATTCCGTTACATTGCGGTCTATGGGGAAAAATCATTTGCGGTTTATTTAAAGAATGTTTCACTATTTTAAACGCATTTAAATTTATATATATCACCAAGGTGCATTAGAAGAAGCTTAATATGGAATAGGGTGTGTATAGCACTTATACTTACTTTACAGGGACAGTCAAAAGAATTCCGTTACATTACGTCTATCGAGAAAAATCATCTGCGGTTTATTTAAATAATGTTTCACTATTTTAAACGCATTGAAATTTATATAAGGTTCATTACAAGAGACTTACTACAGAATAGTGTGTGTATAGCAGTCATCGTCCATTTACATGGACACACAAAAGAATTCTCTACTGTATGTTAACAATAATTCCTGGAAGTGTGTTTTAAGTTACTGAATGCGATTTTAATTTTAAATCGCTTTTTGTATATTATATGGTGTGTATAAATTCTGTAGATCCTATACAGGGAAGCACAAAAGTTCGGGAACACATTTCCGTATTATTTAACTCCAGACGGAGAATTTTAAACTGTGCTACGTGTTTCCTAACTGAACTAAAATTTAGCATCCTATGTAGTATATATACAAATCTATAGATCCTATACAGGGCTGAATATTCGGATTACTTAATATATATTGCTGAATATTCGGCATTATTCGGATTACTTAGATGTTATCTTTTAGCTTATTAAAGAGTATGATTCGTAAAATTATTTTGGAAGCGTTGGAAAGTGTTACATAATCTATGCTTGACGCATGATTTTTCGTTCTTGTTTATTATTATTATTACGTATGCCACGTTCACAAATGCGATTTTTTTTCTACACCAGACATCACTGTAAAATTCACCATAGAGATCTTGCTTTGCGAATGATACGTCCATGGTATAATATTTTTATGACTCATAATGAGCGAATCTCTTACGTTTATTTACTCTAATGGATTGAGATATTCGGCTGTTAACCTAATTTGCACTGAAGTTATCTGAGAATTTATACATTTTTTAATATAACTCACCTCTCAAACAAACAATTTTTTCAACGATCTTTCTAAAAATGTAACTTTTAGGCAATTTTATTCGAAAAAATAATTTTGAATAAAAATGGTATATGAAAAAAGGAGCGGTTGGCCGTATTTCTTTTCCTCAGTCCCATGACGTGCGCTTTTATTATACAGATTACGCACGATAGGATTTAATAGAACAAAGAAAACTTTTATTAATATCTTTTTATGTTTTGATTCGATTTTCATAAAATTTGAAATGACACGACAAAATTCGGCAACGATAATTTATATTAAATTTCAAACCATTCGGTTGGGTAGTTTTTGCGCTGTTGTATGAGGACAGACGGACGAACCAGACGATGGCTATAGGTGCTACGTATTTATGTAATTACGAACGCACCTAAAAAGTAATCGTTCAACTAGCATTTATTTATAAATGTTGCCTGATGTGGATTAAAATTATTTGTCTAGACGGATGAGAAGTGTTAAATTTATTCCGGAAGAATAATATATCCTTCTCACTAACGCTTTCTTGAAGCATACAATTATATAAGTTGTAATACATAAATAATTTTTATTCTGCCATGTTTCATGTGTTTGCTTACACAATCATTGTATTTAACTTTGGTGCAGATCTTATAAAATGTGAATTCTTACATTCTTAGAGTTATCAAGTTTTAATTAGCATACAAAAGAATTCCAGCTCAAACGATAGTGTTATAATTTATTCAGGCGTTTGTTCATAAAATGTAACCGTGAAAGAAATTTACTCTGAATCAAAAGTATATGACTTAGCAACGCAATGTGTTTCATTTACATAGCATGAGACGTTAGTATGTTTTGGGGGAAAAGAAAATGTAATTCTACATTTAGAAAATATTCAAAATATTAATTTTATTAAAATTTTTATAAGCAAAAAATCGTGCTTACAATATATGAACCGAAAATTACATTTTGGGAGCTACGCGATTTTGATTCAATTAACAAATAATTACCTTTTTAATAAATGGCCACATACGGGCAATAAAATTCTATTAGTCTAAATTATTTGGTATAAACATTTGGAGAGCTTGTCTTTCTTATCATGCTAACGTTTTTTTTTTTTTTTTGTTTTTTACTTGTCTAACTAATCAAAGCTAATTTGGCCATCAGGCAGATATCGTCATGTTCTGTAAGTTTGAACAAAATCTGTTTTAGGTTCCGATGGTTTGATCAAAAATTTGTAATCTGACCATATGATCTGTAAGTATGTTCAAACTTCATGCTCAAAACTCCATGTTCTACCTCAGTGCATTTATTTACATTTTAAACAAATGAAGAAAATATTGTTTCATACGGATCAATAATATTAAAATCTTTCAGCTTTTTTATAATAATTTTAGTAAATGTGGATGAAAGTCATATGAATATTCAGTGGTTTGGAGTATCATAGTTGAGATTTTTTCCAACAGAGCGAAAAATGCCGGGACCAGGACTCGAACCTGAGTACTTTTGCTTGCCAGGCCAACGCTCTTCCTACTGAGTTATCCCAACAATATCCTGGCTGGCGTTTCTCACTATTTTTCGTTGGACAAGTCTGCGAGCTACAGTACTAATTTCATTCATACGAGCTATAACTATAGCAGTTTACCTGATGAATCTGAAATAACACGGAAACTCTTATGTACCATGTAATTAGGTCATAATGAACAGAGGAAAGTACTTTCAACTAGGTAATTTATATTCAATGGTTGGAGTATTATAGTTGAGATTTTTTCTAACAGAGCGAAAAATGCCGAGACCAGGACTCGAACCTGGGTCAACCTTGTCCCGGCAAGCCACAATACCCAGGTCCGAATCCTGGTCCCGGCATTTTTCTCTCTGTTGGAAAAAATTTCAACTATGATACTCCAACAATTGAATATAATTTGCTTAATTAAAAATACTTTCCTCTGTTCATTATGGTAATATGAATATTCTTTACATTTATTTTTTTAGATAATGTAAAATAAAAATCATTATATCCATTCATTCAAACACAACGAAAATAAATATGTTTATTTGTTTACCATTTTGGATAGCAGATGGTATTCCACTATTTATCGTTTCCCCCCCCCCAGCCCCCCAAAAATGGAGTAATTTATTTGCCATCTTTAGAGAAATTTTGTTAAAAGTTACAAAAAAAATCAATATCTCAAAATTAATTGATATTTTAAAATTCTGAAATTAATTTTTATCGCACTGTTTTTCATATTCTAGGATGAGTAGTTTTTAAATACAAGCAGTCAGATTTTAAGATAATAGCGTCTTCCACTATGTATGTAGATGTTTTCGATTAACTTTTAATCGCTAGACGTCTCTGAAACATTTAATTAAGAACGAAATATAATATATGCAGTTTCTAATCATAAATACAGGGTGATTCAGATATTCTGGGTAAAACTTTAAGGGGTGACAAAACTCGCCTAGACACGCTCAAAACACTATACAATGCATGGTCGTAACTCAAACAGTGAAATATTACATGGCGCTTTTTGATTTGGGAGAGAACCATGCTTCCGACACAATATTTAACAAATGATTGCTTATTTTATTTATGTAGCATAGTGTTGCTAACTAGGAGGCTCATATGGATGAAAATTAGAAGAATAAATGAAGAAATCGTGAAGAAAGTAGCTCAAGTGAGTTGGGTAGGGAGGGGAATCTTACATTGGACCAAATTTCCTTCAGAGAAGTTGAGGAGGAATCAGAACTCATGAGCAAAACTTTAATGGGTGATAGAACACAGCTAAACAAGCTATTTTTCGGCAAACCGCTAGATGGCACTGCCATTAAATACACAAATCGCTGATTTTTCACTATCGTCTACACCCTGACCTTCTAACTTCGGCATCACAAACAGCACCTAGTTCCAGCACGGAAAATTAAAAAAAATGTTCTAAGCTTTATTGGAAGTGGTGCAAGGAGGCTTAAATGTATGCCTTTTGCTTTTTCACCGTTTGATTGGGTTTCATATAGGGGCAGCAAAAGTGTTGACAAATGAAAAGTTATAATTTTTAAATTTATTTAATTAAGCTATAAAAAATAATTTGAAATAATATTAACACATTGAATAGCGAGAATAATTTAACATGCGTTATAGAACGATTTTTACGAATATAATATTTTTAGAGATTCCAATTCAACGAATCAGATGAATCCAGTTATACACTGCTCAAAACAATTAAAGGATATTTGAAGTTTTATATAAAATAAAGATATAAACGAAATTTTTTTTGCCGAAAATAGAAGAAGAGTATCACAAATGCAAATTTTTCTGGTTTTCAAACTGTGGAGTATGCAAATTTTGAGTTCGACGTCAAAAACGTCGCTTCAGCGGCAGCGAATGAAATTTACTTTCAACTGGATAAAAGAGAATGAAGACAAGGATGATCGGCATTCAGTGATTGCTTTGTTTCGATGAGTACGATGTCTCAGCGAAGTCATTTGACAGATTCAGAAGCTTGAAGAATTGTTGGTAGGTTAGAAGGGGGCCAAACTCAAGCCGAAGTAGCGCAAACCATTGGAGTGTCACAAAGTGTCATTTCCAGGATCTGGAACCGTTTTTTGGAGAGTGGATGTGCAGGCCGAAGACCAGGGCAAGGTCGTAGACGGGCAACAATGCCCAATGAAGATCGGTATTTAGCGTTAACAGCTCGGAGACACCGAAACATGAACGCTACTCTTCTCCAACAACACCTTAGCTCGGCTACAGGCACCACGATTTCAACTCAGACTGTCCGAAACCGGCTCCATGCTGTAGGTCTATATGCTCGCCGACCGATGGTATGTGTTAGATTAATATCAAGGCATCGTCGCGACCGCAGGGAGTGGGCAACCGAGCATGTCAACTGGAGGAGAAATGAATGAAGCAATATTCTGCTTTCTGACGAGTCCCGTTTTTCTGTGCATCCGGATAATAGGCGTATTTTCATCTGGAGAGACCGTGGCAGTAGGAATAATCCTGCGTTCGTGCACGAAAGTGTCAGATTTGGCGGTGGAGGAGTGTTGGTGTATGGTGGCATCTCCATTGACGGGCGCACTGACAGGCGCATCATTCGAGATGGAGCTCTGACTGGTCGCCGATATAGGGATGAGATCCTCAGACCTATTGTAGTCCCTTACGCTGCAGCAATCGGAGATAACTTCATTTTAATGGACGATAACTGCAGGCCACATCATGCAAACCTGGTGGAGGATTTCCTTTTCGAGGAAGGAATCGTTCGAATAGAATGGCCAGCGTGTTCTCCAGACATGAATCCAATCGAGCACGTTTGGGACGCTCTAGGAAGACGAGTTTCTGGCCGCCAACAACCCCCACAAACTCTCCAAGAACTGGAAAGAGGTCTTCTGGAAGAGTGGGGTAGAATACCCCAACTCGTCATTAATAGCCTCATTGAGTTCATGCCTCAAAGGTGTTCAACGTTGCTGGCCGCCCGTGGAAACCATACCCCCTACTGAAAATGATTTTCTTTGAAGAAAACACCTTTTCTTATTCTTTTTTTCTCATATGCACAAATTGTGTTTTTTTCCTTTTGTACACAAATGCGCAATAAAATGCATTTTTTTCTGCCAAACATGTGTAATTTATTCTCATATAACCTACTATGTCTGTCGACCATGTATCAATCAGCTAAAAAGTTTCCCAGATACAAAATCCACCTAAAACTGCAATATCCTTTAATTGTTTTGAGCAGTGTATATAGGTTTAGAGATCATAAACTGTTTCATATTTCGGAGATTCGCATACAATAAATTAGCTGGAATTTTATTACTGATGTTTTGTTTTGTTTTCATGAGCGCGAAGCGCTCATACACACGCTTTATTTATAGCAGCTATAACGAATACTTTTATACATCCATATTTTTAACATTGACGGGGAGAAAGAACAGACGGAAGTTCACGGAAAATGAGTAAATATAAGCTTTAACTGCAAAAAAAACCTATAAAAAGGTGGCAATTTTAGAGTACAGATGGTAGCAGCAGAAAGAGTGATTCTCATATTATTAATCTGACACCGATGCCAAAGTTAATCGGTCGGGATGTAGGCGCTTGCTAGCCTTTCACGCACATTGTCATTTGTACCGTGGTTTTGTAAAAAGGAGGGCTGGTTTTACTAATCAGGAAAAGGCGGACATGCATTTTATGCGTGGTATTGCGGTTGTGAGTGTTCTGGCAGTCCTAACAGTGCAGTAAATAGGGTTCGCTCCATAATCAGCAAACACACTGTAGCGCTTTACTGCTTGAGTTATGACCATGCATTCTATGATATTTAGGGCTTGTCTAAGCGTATTGTATCACCTCTTAATGTTTTCCCGAGGAGTGCTGTTTCAAGCTATAGATTTATTAAAAACAAAATTATGGAAATTACGCTAGAGATTAATTTAATTTTCTACAGTTGATATAATTTGTTTTGCAGGTATTAATTTAATATCTGTGGTGCATAAGTAATGGAATATGAAATGTTACATCCTTAGATTTAGTAAGGTTTTGATTATACAGTTTTTTATTATATAAATTTTAGATGTTTTTGATTATATTAGTACTAGAATTCTAGTCAAAAGACAAAGACATAAAGAATTTATTACTTAACTCATAAAAATAAAACAGTAGCAACGTTCAAAAAATTCACGCTGTGTATTTAAATTTACTTCTGCATGTAGTTGATTTGAATTAAAGCTTAATCTCCAGACATCTGTAAAATATTATATTTATTCAAAACGTATAATACATGAACTTGCTTTGTACTTACATCCATACGAAATATAAATTGACGCAAACGAAGCTACTCTTCTTTTATTCTTCCATTGTTAAAGCTTTTATTATCATACATACATGAATTTCATTTTTCGTGCCGAAGTTATGAATTTACAAAGCTTCTATACTTAAATTTCATAAGCTTTTATTACCACACAAAATAAATTCTAGATCAAAAGATAATGTATTCACGAGTTTGCTCGTAAAAACCAAATAGCGGAAAGAATGTATATAAAAAAAAAAAGAAAGAAACGATTCAAACATTGTATTCTCATTTATTTCTGCATGTAGCGATTTAGATTAACTGTCTAGACGGTTGAAAAATATTAAATTTATAGAGAAAGAATAATATCGCTAACCTGCAAGAGAAATGTCACAATTCCAAATAATTTATTTTGCGTGTTATATGTCTGTCTTAGATGAGTCTTGCTACAAGGAAAATGTCATGAGCGTAGTTATCTGGAAAACCACTAAAATAGACTAATGTGTAAATTTGCTACCACAGTAGGCGGCGAATTGTGTGTGGGGATAAAGCTACTCAATCCTCACTATCTCTTATACGTCTTGATTCTTAACCCCTTGCCTGTGACGCCCGAATTCAGTAATTCGGGCAATCTAAATGCGCTAATTTTGGAATGCTCGACCTGAGTTCGAATAAGAGAAAAATCGGTGTTTTAATTCCGTGAAGAATTCGGGAACACAAACGCGCCATTTTTGGAATACCCGATCTGAGTTCGGAAAAGGGAAAATTCGGTGTTTCAATTCCGTGTAGCCAGACTTCAGTTCTTGCAATGCACAATATGTAATTCACCATTTTTCCGATAGATGGCGATACCTTCCCGCAAAAAGTTAGGCAATTTCGAGAAATTTGTCGGATTTTTGTAATTTGCAGTTTTTTCCAAATTTCATTCAAACCACATTATGTTTGACAGACAGGTATAAAAATTTTTCGCAAGTTAAAAGTTTCTTTGCATTGTTTTTAAAGAGATTTTTTTTTTTTTGGCATGTTTTTTACAAATATATTCCACAGGCAAGGGGTTAAGGATTTTATGCTTTTATGTATGCCTTTACAGGTGGCAGCAGAGCTAAATGCTAATAGTTTTATACTACGGTAAATATATATATATATATATATATATATATATATATATATATATGTGTGTGTGTGTGTGTGTGTGTGTGTGTGTATTCTTTTGCCACTCCTGTGAAATATTGTATTTGTGTAAATGTTGTATCACTTTTCTTGTGAGTGTGCGATATGATGTTGCCTCTTACCACTAACGTTATGATGTGCACATTCACGCAAGTTCATAAATTTATTCTTCCATATTTCATGCAATTTTTATTACACAAATTGATTCAATCTTTGATTCACTATTGATCTTCACTATTGATTTTATCTTTGGTGAAGAAATTGTGAAAACAGAATGCTTAAATCCTTAGAGACAACAAGTTTCAACTACTACACAAAATAATTCTATCTCAAAATATAAGGATGTAACTGTTCATGAATTAGTTTATAAACGAACGGAGACAGATATTTACTTTAAATAATAATCCTTACATTAAGCTTGCATTTATATCAGTGTACATAGCCGGGTTTAATCTGTAGATGTATGAAAATTATTAAATTTATGCGGAAAGTATAATATATGTAGTTGCTTCTCACAAATACTTTTATGATAAAAGTAAGCTGCGCCGCAGGCGCCCTGAGAGAGCGTCCTGCGTGTAGATAACCACCGAACCCAAGTCCTGAGGGACTTTTATCGCGCCAGCCTATTGGTCTCCCTGCGGCGCTTCGGCCGGTCAGAGGACCGCCACCTGCGGCCCCTCTAACCTTGAACCTACGTGTCGACGACGTAGGCCGTTGCGATACGTGGTGAAACCACGGGGAGTCACCACGAGACACTTGGAGACGGGCCGGCGTCCCCCAGCAGCTTCGTAGCTGGAAACCCAGAAGGGAACCAAGCCCTAGGCCTTAAGTCGGGATGTTCCAACCCGTATTTGCTCTACCACAACACGAGGGGTGTGAAAACCTACAGAGGTAGTCACGGTTCCCTCTCGTAGTGGACCTACTTTTATGAAAAAAAGGTGCAAATTATGCTATAGATACATTTATTCTTCCATGATTCAGGGAATTTGTACTTAACAGATATCGATTGGATGTTTAGTGCGGAAGTTATGTAATGAGAAATGCTTATATGCTTAGATTTAATAAGTAGATTTAATGAGCAGACGCGATACAACGGGGAGTCGTCACTGTACTTTTTAATCTCTGTCTTCCATTTCGAGTGTAAATTGGATCCTCTCACAAAATCAGAAAGTAACGAAGTAGTCGCTACTTTTTAAAAGTAGTTTGTAGACGCTACTTTTTAAAACAAGTAGTTGTAGTTGTAGTTAACTACATTTTCGATAAAGTAGTTGTAGTTGTAGTTCGCTACAATAAAAAAGTAGTTTTTTCGACCCCTGGATATGCATAATATAAAATATGAAAATAAAACATGTGTAAACTATTTATAAAATGCATTACAATTCGAATAAAATCGTGGCTTGATGACGTCATAAAATGCTCTATTACTGAATTGCGAAAAGAAACATCCTTATAACTCCAAAACTGATAATCCTGTTAAATAACGGTTTACTGCGTCGGATTAAGCGTATCATTTCCAATTAAAATATATATTTGAACTGAAATTTGAATGAAATACAGGGTCATGAAAAATCGAAGAGTGTGGAAAAATAGGATTACAAATATCTCGGCAACTCATTATCGGATCGACTTCATTCTTTATGCAAAATTTGTTTTTGTTTTTTACTGTCTTTTATACTCACTCCTTAAAATAAGCAATTTCGAAAATTTTTATGTACCTTTTATCAGAACGAATATTTTGAGAGTCCAAAAAAAAATAGTTATGGATAATCGAGGTGACTGAAATTCAATAAGTTTCTTCCAATTATTACATACTAAGTACATACCAAATTTCAAGTCTCTATCTCAATTTGTTCGGGTGATAGAGCGTTTACAGACACACACACATACAGACGGATAGCAATTTTTTTTTCGAACAATATGTTTTTCGGAATTACCGCTGTCTGAAACGTGTAAATCCGTCAAAAAAATTTTCGATTTTTCAAAACGATTACAAGACTTAACCTATAATACGTATGATGGGTAAGTAAAAAAATAAACTTACTAGATCAAAGTAACAACGATTATCCTTAAACACAAGCATATACAGATAACTTCTTCCACTGAAACGGTTATTCAACAATTCCTACTCGCCACGCATTTGTAACCTCTTTTTATCTTCCTTTTCATGGTACACTGTAAAAAATGACCAGTGTTTCTTATTTTATGAAAATATGCTATAACCACGAACAAAAATATAATATAATCTTCTGAGTTATCCGAAATTTCAAATAGCATGTTACATTGTCTTTTGAATCCCCAGAAACGAATACATTTTCAAAATTTAAAGAATAATTTATAAGAACAAATTATTTTTAGCTGCCCGAATTTTTCAGAAACGTTTCCGAAGGGTTTTTATAGTGTATTAATGAGTGTCCTCAGGCTGGAATACCTGTTTTTCGAATGTTATCCATTCTCAAGTACATGTTTTCAGCCGCATAAGTTAATTTATACATGAAAGAGTAAATAAATAATCTTAATTTTAATGTTATTTTTAATGCTGTTAATTTTACATGTCTGTTAAACATTTTTTTTACCATGAAAATGTTTACTTCAGAATTGATAGCATTCGAAAAACAGGTATTCCAGGCTGAGGACACTAATTAATACACTATAAAAACCCTCCGGAAACGTTTCTAAAAAATTCGGGCAACTAAAAATAATCTGTTTTTATAAATTATTCTTTAAATTTTGAAAATGTATTCGTTTCTGGGGATTCAAAAGACAATGTGACATGCTATTTGAAATTTCGGATAACTCAGAAGATTATATTATATTTTCGTTCGTGGTTATAGCATATTTTCATAAAATAAGAAAAATATTGGTCTTTTTTTACAGTGAGTGGAGTCATTTGTTGTTAATCGCTGAAACTAATGCAGAAACACCCAAGTGAAAGCATTAGAAAAGCTGGCCCTCAGGTACCCTATTCTCATTAATACTTTACGAAATAAACTTTAACGCCAATTCTGCTAAAGATTAGTTTATTTTTAATGGCTCATATAAGTTTCATTCAAAATATAATATTGGATTAAAAGGAAGAATACCAACGTTATAAATGTACGTTACAAATAATAAACCAAAAAACAGCAAATAGCTATTTCGAATCTACAAGCGAGATTCTTCTCCAGTGCGACAAAGAGCAATTCACAGCGTGCAAGAAAAAGCAAGACGGGGGGGGGGGGTAGCTTACATACCCGATGCGTGTAAAAAACGCGTCAAAAGCAACCAATGAGAAGAAAACAGCATGAAACAACTGAGTGGACAAATAGCGATATCTACCGGAGAACAAAAGAAACGAAAACCAAAAAAGGGAAATTAAATGAATGCTTTTCAAATACTTGGAAAATCAGGAAAATGATGGCATCTATTTGAATGTTATGACTGAACTTACTTACATATAATACCAAAATATATAGTTGAAGGGAATAATATTTCTCATAATTAGAGTCTAAATTTAAATTTATAATAATTTATTTTCTCAGTTATTCATAAGGTAATTTATTATGTATCGTATTATCATATCATGCTAGATATATTTAATAGAATAAATAATCCATAAATGTATTTGATGGCATGTTACAAATTCATGAATCGATAATACACGTTTAAAAAAAAAGTACACTAATAATTATTTACTTTAGAATTTTTGCTCAACTGAAACTAAACATCAAACAAAAGTAAATAAAGAAATAAAAATTCATAAACTCAAATGCTGTCAAATAATCTTATTTTTATAGAAAAGGTTAAAGCTTGTTTCAGAATAATTAAATATGAGCAAGTGTTTAAAGAAAATATTATTTAAATCAACAAATTTGACAATTAAATTTCCATCTTCGATAATTCGGAATAATAATTTAAGAATATAAGGGAAGCAATTGATCTTTAAAATGCTTGAGTATGTTTCTTATTACAATATGATTCAAATTATTCGGCCATGGATCTTTAATTGGATTACATTAATAAATTACTTTCATTATTCATTAATTTTAAAGAGAAGTTGTGAATTACCATTGATATCCTGCGAGAAGATTGAAAACAATTTGAACGGCTGAAGATTGTTGATGTAATATATTTATAAATATATATAGATTAAGTTTCTTGTGTAAATTTGAGTTGGTTAAGAAGAGAGCATATTATTCCAATTTATAAAAATTATTAAATGCCACTTGCTCAATTTATCCAAATGAATTTCTTGAATTTTGTCAAAAAATTGAACAAGCTTTTCTACGAAAATCTAATGCCTGTTTCTTGTAACTTGTTTATAAATATATATATATTAAGTTTCTTGTGTAAACTTGATTTGGCTAAGAAGAAAGAGCATATAATTCCGATTTATAAAAATTCCTAAATGCCACTTGTTCAAATTTTCCAAGTGAATTTCTTCAATTTGGTCAGAAAATTTAAGAAGCTCTTCTACGAACATCTAATACCTGTTTCTTGTAACTTGTTTATAAATATATCTATATATTAAGTTTCTTGTGTAAACTTGATTTGTTTAAGAAGAAATAGCATATAATTCCGATTTATAAAAATTCTTAACTGCCACTTGCTGAATTTATCCAAATGAATTTCTTGAATTTTGTCAGAAAATTGAACAAGCTTATTTACAAACATCTATTGTCTGTTTCTTGTTTATAAATATATAGTTTCTTGTGCAAACTTGATTTGGCTAAGAAGAAAGAGCATATAATTCCGATTTATAAAAATTCCTAAATGCCACTTGTTCAAATTTTCCAAGTGAATTTCTTCAATTTGGTCAGAAAATTTAAGAAGCTCTTCTACGAACATCTAATACCTGTTTCTTGTAACTTGTTTATAAATATATCTATATATTAAGTTTCTTGTGTAAACTTGATTTGTTTAAGAAGAAATAGCATATAATTCCGATTTATAAAAATTCTTAACTGCCACTTGCTGAATTTATCCAAATGAATTTCTTGAATTTTGTCAGAAAATTGAACAAGTTTATTTACAAACATCTATTGCCTGTTTCTTGTAACTTGTTTATAAATATATATATATATTAAGTTTCTTGTGCAAACTTGATTTGTCTAAGAAGAAAGAGCATATAATTCCGATTTATAAAAATTCTTAAATGCCACTTGTTCAAATTTAACAAGTGAACTTCTTGAATTTTGTCAGAAAATTGAAGAAGCTCTTCTACGAACATCTAATGCCTTTTTCTTGTAACTTGTTTATAAATATATCTACAGGGTGTTTCACAAAGGACCCCTAACTTTAAAAATCAATAACCCGGAAACGGTGATAGATAGAAACATGAAACCAGTGATATGTTTATTAAAAAAATCGTAAGAATCTTATACATAAATCTCAAAATTTAGTTAAAAATAACGCCGATAGATGGCGCTGCGATAAATAGGCGTATCACATTAAAAGTGATTCAAAATGAGCACCTTTTACACAACAGACATATCGCAAACGAAGAATGAAATTGTCACTGACTCTGTGCTGTATGTCACCGGCCTGTCTGTTGAAATTTTTTGAAAATCTCACGAATTGTTTTCCCATCTGGGCCTTTTGCGACTTGAAATGGCGTTTGAAAACGTCTCCTTGTGGCAGTAGGACTCTGATTTAATCGGTGGTACTCCAACACAACAAACACACGTTACTCCACGGTATAGGGCAGTTGCAATTGACGTCAGGTTGGTGGTCACACACTACGAATAGGCAGTTCTGATTGGTGGAAATACCCTGACCTCCATGTGATATACAATGGTTGATCAGCTGATTGCAACGTCTCTATACATCACTTTTGGAATTAATTTTACTAGACGCTAATAGCGGTCTGATTTCAATGCCGAAATCTTTGACGACTAGTCTTTACATGCTTCTGAACTCTCTTTAGAAGGATTCTTAACGCTCTCAGTGCCATCTATCGGTGCTATTTCTAACTAAATTTTGAGATTTATGTACAAGATTCTTACGATTTTTATAATAAACATACCACTGGTTTCATGTTTCTATCTATCACCGTCTCCGGGTTATTTATTTTTAAAGTTAGGGGTCCTTTGTGAAACACCCTGTATATATTAAGTTTCTTGTGTAAATTTGATTTCGTTAAGAAGAAATAGCATATAATTCCGATTTATAAAATTTATTAAATGCCACTTGCTGAATTTATCCAAATGAATTTCTTGAATTTTGTCAAAAAATTGAACAAGCTCTTCTACGAACATGTAATGCCTGTTTCTTCTAACTTGTTTATAAATATATCTACATTAATTTTCTTGTGTAAACTTGATTTGGTTAAAAAGAGAGCATATAATTCCAAATTATAAAAATTATTAATTGCTCTCTTGCTGAATTTATCCAAATGAACTTCTTGAATTTTGTCAGAAAATTGAAAAGCTCTTTTACGGACATCTAATGCCTGTTTCTTGTAACTTGTTTATAAATATATATATATATTAAGTTTCTTGTGCAAACTTGATTTGGCTAAGAAGAAAGAGCATATAATTCCGATTTATAAAAATTCTTAACTGCCACTTGTTCAAATTTTCCAAGTGAATTTCTTGAATTTTGTCAGAAAATTGAAGAAGCTCTTCTACGAATATCTAATGCCTGTTTCTTGTAATTTGTTGTATGTTTTATGTATTTCATAAAATCTTCAGCTGTTGGAGTAAAAAAATATAATTTCGTACAAAAAGCTTTTAAGAGATTTCTTTGTTTCCTGAAATCCAGAATTTTAGTAGTTGAGAGATGGTTACGAATATGATAATAAAATCTCTATAATTAGTAAATGACCATGTCAAATGTGCAGTTACAATTATTCATGAATACAGGGGAGTGATAATGCAGGATGAAATGCAGCTACAATCTCAGCTAGAAGTTGAAGATCGACACAAAATGTACCTGTAGGAAAAGGATCGCATGCGCAAAGGCAATACAATTTTAATGTAGAATAAATAAATTGATACTATGTACAATAAATTAAATAAATTGTTTAAAATTAGTCTATTAAACAAATTGTAAATGCGTATGTTAAGCAAGGCATTTTCTTTGCAGGTAATATTTTAATTTTTTGATTTTTATAAGCTTTGAGTCAGTAAGGCCACCTCTAAATATTAATATTTATTCATCAAACTTTTTATATAGCTTTTTTTTATACCAAAAGCACAATTCAATAAGGTAATACTTGCAAAAATAAATAAAATCTATAAATCCGTAGCTATTAAGCTCCGTCCTAGTATAGTTCCATTAATAAAAATGTTTTTAAAATCTATTTAACATATCGAAAACACCATAAAACTTTCCACATTTACTATGTAATTTACAAATTAACTAAAATAAATTAAGTAATTTTCTCAAACATTATAAATAATTGTTTCGTTTATGTGCGTTTATACGTTCTCATGAGAAACCTGTTGACAGACAGCGTTTAATTAACGGCAGCATTTAAATGTTTTAATCAAACGTAAATATTCCATGGATGCTGAATAATTTCGACTAAAGCCCTAAAGCTTCAGATCGGTTGTTTTTGAAGCTATTCCCAATAAAATCAAATGTATCCATTTTGTAGGTTTTCTATGAGTTAAAATATAATTGTAAGTGACTAAAGCTTTTATAATAGATTAAAATGCATTAAAAAAAATCCGTATTTATTGAACTTATCCATAATTTTGTTGTTGTCATTGTAGTTTAAATACAACGAAAATCGGGAAATGTTTATGGAAAATTGAAAATATCAGAAAAGAAGGCATTAGTTTGTATCACACTTTTTTCATCCCATTTTTAACACTTTCCAACATAGCTGAATAGTGTATATAAATTCGGTTTGTCTGGACATCTGTCTGTTTTTCTGGCTGGCTGTCTGTCCATCTGTCCGTGCTTACGTAAATATACTAGGAATGCCATGCAATTTATATATATTATCGAAGTTTGCAATGACATGTTTGGTATTGAGAATGAAATTTGTAGCACTTATACTTAGTGTACATGGGCACTCAAAAGAATGCCGTTACATTATAGTCTATGGGGAAAAGTCCTTTGCAGCGTATTTTAATGATGTTACACTATTTCAAATATATTTAAATTGATATACATCACTGAAGTGCGCTACAAAATACTTATTATCGAATATGGTATATGTAGCACTTATAATTAGTTTACAGGAAAACTCAAAAGAAAGCCGTCTTTGGACAAAAATCGTCTGCGGTGCATTTTAATCATGTTACACTATTACAAACATAGTGAACGAGATACCAATTTCTGGGGTATACTAAAATATGCTATCTGTAAAATATGGAGTGGAAAGCATTTATCATTCATTTACAGGGCCACTCAAAAGTATACGGTTACATAATAGTCTACGGGGAAGACACTGTTTGCAGCGTATTTTAATTATGTTACAGTATTTCAAATATTTCGAAATTGATACACATTACTGAGATTTACTACAAGATACCTGTTTTATAATATGATGTGCATAGCATTTAACTATCATGTACAGGGATAAACAAAATATTTCGGATACAGTACTGTATCCGAAGTATTATCTATAAACAATAGTTGGTGAAAGAACGCTTTCAGTTAGGTATGCGTTTAACTATTTTTATGCATACTATGAGGTATGTATGAATGTTATAGATCCTATACAAGACTACACAAAAGAATTCGTAAGCATTACTCTGTACCATTGTAAATTGGTTAAAGGATTTTTTTAATCGAGTTGGGAATTTTGAACGTGAAATATATTTAGAATGCTAAGAGATAAAAAAAAATCATATACAGGGCCTGGCAAAGAACTGAATAGATGGCCGCCTATGTATGATAATTTCTGGACGTCTGATTTGAGTACTTTTCAACGTGTTTCTGCCTGAATTAAACTTTAGCTTAATATGTGGCATGTAACTTATAAAAGAAGCCATCAAATGATCATGGACTGTAATTTTTTTAAATATTTAGTGAGGGTACGCTGAGAAAAATGACACTTTCAAATCTGAGTAAATTGGTGTTTTCATTTTGTTATGAAACTTTCTGTTTCAAATAGGACGACCCCAATGCTTTCAATTCTGAAATACCAGAAATACTCAGAATATTGAAACATGGACATACTCAAAACGGAGCACATAGAGGTCAGTGAGGTCAGTTCATACTCATTGTTGAAACATGGACATAATAAAAAAATGATTAGAATCGGTTCAAAATCATTTTTGAAGCATGGAAATATTCAAAACTGAGCACATAGAAATCAGTTCATCCTCATTTTTGAAACATGGACATACTCAAATAGGAGCACATGATGTTTTATTCTTGAGTGTGTGCATGTTTTCAGAAATGATTATATACGTATTTCAAACTTGAGTCATTTTGATTCGGAGCCATTTTGATTATGCGACATACTCAGATTTGAGTATTTTTTGCTCAGTTTTGAAAATGTCTTTTTAGGTGCGTTCGTAATTATATAAATACGTAGCACCTATTGTCGTCGCTTGGTCCGTCCGTCCGCATATAACAACGCAGAAACTACCCAACCGAATGGTTTGAAATTTAAGATATATTATCTTTGCAGAATTTTGTCGAGACATTTCAAATTTTATTAAAATCGAATCAAAACTTTAGGAGATATTAATAAAAATATTTATTAAGAAATTTGATTTTTTTGTTTTAAATCGGTGCTTTCTTGTTATAGGAGCTTCCGAAGTTTAATCGTCAAGCGACCGAGATACTTATTCTATTACAGAAATTAATCTGCAGACGATATCAGTCATTTCACAGAATTAAAAATCATCAAGATCTAAATATTTATATAGTTAGATACAGTACGAACGCACCTCATTTGTCACGTTTGACGTACAATTTCCAGCTTGTTTTGAGTGTGATAGCTCCTGAACTGTGTAACGTGAATTTTCAGTGATAGCTTCTTTTGTGAGGTCCTCCTTTACAGATGATGGTAGTTCAGTTCGGGAAACTTCGAGGCTGAAATTTCCGCGCTTAAATTTCTCAAACCATCTTCGAACTGTGTCATCTGAAACAGCACAAATTTTACGACCAGTCTGACTAGCATTCTCATTATTCTTAAAACAAAAGAGAAAATATGAAGTAAATGAACTTTTGGTTCCCCATTCTTAGCATTGCACTGAAACTATTTTTATGCCACAACACAAACGAGACTTATACAGGGCAAGCAGAAAAGACCGATTGTACATATCTGGGTCATTCAAGTTCACATCTTATCAGCAATAGCAAAATAGCTAGACGAAACAGCATTTCGCTTTGAAAAACCGAAGAATATTCCAGATGACCCAATATTAATAACTTTGTGGCCCACTATTGAGTTGTTGGAACCCTTTGACTACGTGTTGGAATGCATACGTGCCAGTGGACTATTTTTTTATTCTATTCATACAATTTTTTGAAAAATAATCTCAGCAATTGACTTAAATTGGATTATTTTCAAAAGTAATTACCCACAAAGAAAAATTTTTGTAAATTCTGGCGTAATTAAATATAATAATAGTCGCCAGTACCTGATACTTAATCAAAGGTTTAAATAAGGTTATAATTCTTTACAAAATAATTACTAATAAGTCTGCGGCCGTCTTTTGAGTTGTTGGAAAACCTTGATATGGGTATAACACAGAATAATAATAATTAAAACTATGTATTTATACATACTACAAATAGAAACACTGTAATAATTAAAGTTATTTTATTAAAAATTGTTAATGTGATTATACTTTACACTTAATATAAGAAAATCAATAAATATTACATTAATCTTAAATATTGAGCCAAAATCTAAATAGAAATAAGAAATATTGGAAAATTATTCAAACAAGAATTGTCTACCTTATAAAAAATGATCTAGTATTTGTATTCTAAGTAATTATATGATATTTCCTCTTGCAACAAATTTATTACATATATCTGCTAATTTCGATGATTTTTGTTCAGTAAAGTCCTTATATAGCTTTTTGTTTACTTATTTTAAAGTGATTTCTTTTCAGAAAATAATAAACATGTAATTTTTTACATCGCTAAATTGAGCGTAAGATCAACAGAGTTCAAAATACCCAAGCCGGGAATCGAACCCCGTCCCTTGGAATAACGCTCCAAGACTCTACCACTGAGATACGAGAACGATACCTCAGTGGTAGATCCTTAGAGTGTTATTCCAAGGGCCCGGGTTCGATTCCCAGCTTGGATTTTACGCTCAGTTTAGCAATGCAAAAATTCACATGTTTATTATTCATTGGTTTCTGGCAAATTTCACTCCTGCGAATTAATTGAAAAAATAATTGTAATTTACTTATATGATTTCTTTTCATCCACTATACTTGATAAGTTGTCACCTAGCTTTAATCGAATTCATTTACATGCAGTCAAACCATCGCATTTTTTATCAAAATAATCGAAGATGTTCTTAAAACTCTTGCCTGTGACGCCCGAACTCAGTTCGGGGAATGCAAATGCTCCAATTTCGAATGCCCGACCTGGGTTCGGGCAAGAGATAAATTGGTGTTTCAATTCCGTGAAGCCCGAACTCTGTTTGTCCAATGCATAATATGTAATTTACCATTTTCCCAATAGATGGCGTAATTTCGTTCGACAGTTTCGCGCCATTTGTCAGATTTTTGTAATTTTAGTAGTTTATTTTATTTATTTATTTATTTTTTTAAATAATCTATTTCAAACATTTTAATGATAATAACGAACAAAATTAAAGATTTTTTTTTTTCATTTTTGGCACGTTTTTCTCAAACACAGGCAAGGGGTTAAAGTACAGAAAACCAAATAGTTATGCAAGATATTTATGGAAAAATTTCCAGCAAAACCTATCTAATGCATTAAGAGCAATAAATTTTCCTTAACATGTACTTTTTATTTCATCAATTAACCAATTTCCTGAAACACTTTATTTGAGTGTTCCATTTACTCGTTCTCAGGAGAAAAGTGTTTACAAGCTTCGATTCTTTTCACGACGGTAAATGAATGTTTTAAGCAACGTCAAATGTGTTTAATAGATCTACTGAACAATTACCGTAAAATTTTTTGCACATAGTTAAACAATATTTATTATGTCTAAAAACTTTGTTTTAATATGATTTCAACTGGCTTAGGTTCGTCAAGGGTTCAGAAAAAATACAAAATGCCAGTAAAATCGTATGTGCTTTTAACACTTTCCAACATAGTTGAAAACTGTACATGAATTCGGTTTATCCATCTGCTCGTACTCTAACTCTCGTAAATATACTCGGGTTGATATGTAATTTATATATGTCATTTAGATTTATTATAAAATCTTGCATTTATAGTTCGTTTATAAGAGCATGCAAAAGATTTCCTTTACATTATGGTCTATGGGAAAACATTGTTTGTATTGCATTTTATTGCTGTTACGATATTTCAAACATTATGAGATTGATATGCATCATTGAAGTGGTAACAACACACTGAAAAAAAATTCTGCTACTGGCATCTGGAATATAAATTTTAGCTCTAGAAACAATAGTTCCATGTCATCCTTATAAATTTTAGTTCCCTTTGCTAGAGAGTTTTATTTTTCCCTATTCAAATTCAAGAGCGTTTTCCTATATTATCGTGATCAAACTTATTTAAAAATCTCTGCAAATAAATGTGAACACAAGAGGTTAGTTTTAGTAACTAAAATTCTAGTTTATGAATTATTCTAGAAATCAAGTGATAATTTCTCGCAATTCAAACGATTCATAATATAATGTATGGTTTCATCCCCTATCTCAATCATTTCGTCTATTCAGTTTATTTCTTTACCTTATTCGCATAACTCGGAAATCTATATTTCTAGTTTAGGGATTTAGAAAATGACTACTTATTCGTTCAAGATGAAGACGGTATAAGTTTTCTTTCAGTGCATGCTTTATCAGGAATATAGAATAAGTTGGGACTTATAATTCAATTAATAGGGAATTATATTATCAATTTATATTATCAAGGAATCAATTATATGACAAATGATTTTCATTAGATATTGATTTATGCGGAAAAATCATTTGCGATGCATTTAATGTTATGATGCTTCACAGATAATGAAATTTAAAAGGATGACTAAGGTTCACTATAAAATGTTTTCTACGGATTATAGAGCATTTATCGTTCATTTACAGAGACACAAAAGAATTTGTGTCCCTGTGATCGATAATTTCTGGAATTGCGTTTTCCGTTGTGGTATGCATTTTTAAAATTATCTAATTTCTTGTGTATTACATGTTATGTATAAAAACTATAGATCATATACAGGGCTGCACAAAATAATTCACACACATTACAGGATATGGACAGGAATCGCTGAAAATGTATTTTTACTTATTTTTGTGTTTTTTTAAATTGATTATTTAGATATTTAATTTCATTCCATTAAAAATTTAAAATTCATAATTATATTTTGTTGGTGTTGGATAATGTTTAATAGTCTATGTCTGATGCATGATTTTTCCTTCTTGTTACATTTTATTTATTTATTTTATAATTTTTTCAAACAAACGCGTTCCATTTGTGCCTGAAAACTAGCACATGACAGAGTGTTGAATATTAACAATCGCTTTTTAATTAATTTGTTAAGCCTCAAAAGATTTCTATTTAACACTTTACAACATGGTTGAAAAGCGTTTATGAATTCAATTTATCTGTCTGTACGGCTGTCCGTACTTTCATCAGTGTACTCGGATTGCCATGTACTTTTTTTTAGATAATTATTACGAACTCTATTATGTATTGTAACGCTATTAATTAGACGACTTGCTGGCGAAAAATTAATTTATTAGTGATTACTTCACTTTTACTTTATTAATTTATTACTTCACAGTACACAGAATTTTTACATGAAGCGACATACAGTTAATTTCAGTACATTTTTAATGTTTCTATCAGGACGCCCGGCTTATGCGGGGCAAAAATTCCCTTCCCCGCCAATCTTGCCGTAAGATACATTTCTTCCTAGAGAACATTTCTCAGCCAACTCCTCCCTGCAGTTGCAAAATCGAAAATCTCTTAAAGGCCTCAAGTTTTCACATATATAGTGTGATGGAATCTGGAGTAGATGCCTGGAATCAAGTGCTACAAATTTATAGAGTAATAAACGTCTTTATATAGTCAGATCATAGGATGTGATAGAAAATTATAGACTCTTGGAAATGTTTTATAGTCTTTTGAGAATATTTTTCGCGCGTACATCTGGAAACTTGCTTTCAGTTTTATTTTGAAGCAGGTAATATCTAACAGATTATTTACCTCTTATTCTCATCCAATTAGTGAGTCATTCAGACACAAAGCTTTACAGCATCTTACTATATTCTGTTTAGATCATTTTATTCAAATTGTTCTTTTGAAATGTTTGTGAATAAATACAGTCAAAATAATAAGGTAAGATAATCGCTTACCTGTATACTTCATGTGAGTAGTAATATCAATGTGTATCCAAAAAAGATGTCCAATATGGTACAGAAGTATCCAGAGGGATTTCGCTAATTGATTACACAAATACACAGTGTTCTTTAAAAAAATTTGGAAAGGCTTTTAATCCATAAAAATATAATTTAATATTGGTTAAATTTACTATATAATATATTTAATTAACATTCAATATTAAAAGTTAAGTTTGTTAGAAATCCATTTCTTTTATAGCATCAGGAACTTATTTTTACATGGTGTTCACATCATATAGTGTAATATTAAAGTAAAGGTTATTTAATCTCTGTAAAAGTTCATAGCACCAATGATTACATAAAAAGCAGTAAAAGTTATTTCCACTGGGAAATACACTGGGAAAACCGCTATGTAATTTGAAGTGCAATCTTTGTTTCATCTATTCAGTTGCAACACTAGTTTATTGTTCCGAGTTTTTTCTAAGTTGAGTGGTAATTACTTCTTAATTGGTGTTTCTGTGAAAAGTTTATGGTTTACTTGAGAGATTACTATATTCAATCAATTTTTATATGTATTGGGGTTTACTATATAAGGTTCGTTACGGAAAATAAACTGTGTAGCATGAGGCACAAAAGGCTACTAACTGTTAATATCAACCTTTAAGATGCAAAAGTTAATAATTTATGCCTGTTTTGTCAAATGCCTTATAAATATATGATTAGTATCTTTTTCTGTATCATTTATAGGACAATAAAACACATTTTTTGCAAAAAAAGATTAAAGTTCAAAAATTATCTTTAAGTATTTTTTTTTTAATTCTTATAAAACAAATAACTCATAATCCACATAGAAATTTAATCCTTTTGTGAAAATTTACTTTTACCTTAATAATATTAAAAGTAGTAGAAAATTCAAATCACAAAATTTAACGATATGTCAATTACTGAAATCTAACAAAAATAACTATTTTGTGTGCTTTTCATGTGACAATAGACTAAGGAAGAAATTTTGAAGACGTTTGGAAAAATTTCCTATTAGTATTAAACAGGCATAACATTTTCTAATATTTTTAATATTTCATCACAATTTATACGCTCGCAAAAGTAGCTCCAATTTTAAATTTAAAGAGTGAAACATATGGTTGAAATAAAAGAATCGCCAACGGTACAAAGAGAATTGAGAAAACTATTATTCTTAATACTGAATGCTAAAGCATATAAAACAAGTCATAATAATAAATGTATAGACATATCCTACTCTTACTACAGAAAGATAATAACGAAAATAATAATTAAGACAAAATAATTCTCAATAGAAAGACATGTACTATTAATAGTACACCAAACCCGAAAGGGTTAAAGATATAATGAATATAATTTTTTTTAATCTAGGAAAAAGGTTTTTTAATCAATAAAAAGTTTTTTTTTTTAAATCTAGAATCTGTGTGCAGTACAGTTTTTATTAATTTCTAAATTTTTTCTTAATTTGTAACTTATGGGTAATGTTTTACAAGTAAAGTTTGTGTGTAACTGATAAATGCGATTTTCTCAAAAACTATATGAACTAGGATAATCGCTATAGTTTCCCTCCAAGGTTTAAATAAACTCCTACTATCCCTAATTCTTTCATAATTTTAGTTTCAGTAGCTTCGGAAATATAGGGGGGGAGGACATATTTTTGCAGTACACTTTCGACGAAATCACTGAAAATATATTACATAAACTTAAAACAAGTATATTTCGGTGTTACGAGATATTTCACTCGATACCCCACACGATATATGAATGGTGCAGATGTAAAAGTCACTTTATCCACTTTTTTAAGGATTTTGAGTTATTCATATCACCGTGTTCGTCTTTTTAAGGCGAATCGGACAGTAATAGTGATTTGGACAATAATAAATATATTAAGGCTGAAAAAAAAATTCTGAAAATCTCGTTTTGATGCATAACTCGCATTATCTAACAACTGTTTTTCAGCAAAACTCATACTCTCCAAATCAACCAATCAGGTAGGTAAAAAAGTAAAAAGTAGTGTAAAATGTTCCACTAGTTCAATGACAGTGAAGAAGTTGAGCCATGTCTATTGGTAAAATTTTTGCACAAATAATTTTTAATAAACGTTTTTTTGTGTTTTTATTTTTGTTGTCCATTACCCTCCAAAATAACGTAATGAAAACTAATGTTCAGATTTTTTTGTTTGTTTGTTTGCTCTTGTTGTTTTAAATTCATAACTATTTTGGTTTATAACTAACATTACCCATAAAAGTATGCTGCAAAACTCGCATTTCCCATATTTAAATTCTAGCTTTACGACAATTATTACAGGTTTAGGACAATGTGCAACTAGTTGTTATGGCATCAAATATATCACAAAAATAATTGTGCCAATAATATCATGTTTATTAATAATAATCAGTTTTTTGCACTTTTCTAAATAAGTAGAGAGTGTGAATTTGTCACACCATTCTTATAAAAACAAAATTTCTTTTTTCAATTAACTTAATTAACCCCGCCCCCTAAATTTTACTAAAAAATATTTGTGAATGTCTAATAATCTATAAATATGTGAGTCAATAGCCTTTATAAATCTCTCAAGTTTGAACTTTCCACGTTCTATAGTTTACGAGAAAAGCGGCTGTGACAAACAGACAGACAGACAGACCCATGAGTGATCTTATAATGGTTCCGTTTTTACTTTTTGAGAACGCAACCCTAAATATGTTCCTATGAGATAAAACACACATAAAAATCAGATTAACCATTTTAAATTTGATTTCAGAAACAACATACATAAATTTAAATAAATATTTTCGTCGAAACAGCGAGACAAATTTCATTAACATTGAAAAGTTAGAGTAAAAGATAAATATTCCTTCTGTAACTATTATATATTATCATTTTTTTCCAAGTGGGATGCAAATATTTTGAATTCAGTGGATGTTTCTAACGAAATGGGTTATTTTTTTATTTATATTTTAACACATTTTATCTATTCTTTTCTCTCAAAGAAAAAAAAAATTCTTCCTCTCTTACAACCATTTTTCTTTATTATCAGTTGTCAATTTCCTTTAGAGAAATAAAGATTCTTGAGTCGTAAAAAGCTAGGAAATTCATTTTATTCTAAATTGATTAAAACGGAAAAATTCTAAATGACAATCGTAATATTTTTTCATGTATTGTTTTACTGAATCGGATATATTTTATGAGTATTTTTGTCCAAACTCTCTAAAATATTTATTTATCTTACTCTTATGTTTCCTCAATATTATTTATTTTATTTTTTATGAAAAAAAAAACAGAATAAAAGACAATAATTAAACCCAAGTACCAAAACAATATACGGCTAATACTGACCATATCTTGTTTAATTACTGCCATGATATAGTGTTCAAAATTGAGGGAGTTTTTCATTTTGCCAATATTACGTCAATATCGACAAGAAATAAAAACTAAAATTTCCACAATATTGTATTTTCATCGCAAATAAATCCTTAAAGCCTATATTTTATTACAATATTGGCATTTCATAATAAATATTTTCAAAGTTTTGTTAAAAAACCCATTATCAAGTAATTTCACTAATCCGGATTCAACCTACAATATTATTTAACCTAATAAAAGCATTAAAAGAGAAATCCTAACATCAATCAACAGTATTACTTGATTGAAGCGCAATAGAATTTAATCACTCTTATACACTAGGAATATCCAAATTTTCTCCTACTAGAATGACTTTGTATCATTCTATAAGAAATTTGAACTGTTTTACTCAGATAACGTAATATAGCTCATAAGTGAAAAGAGCTAGGTTTGAGCAAATTATACTCTTAAACTAAAAGTAATGTAACGATAATATAATATTATTTTAACTTAAAATAGTGGCATGAATTTATTGAATACAATTAATAACACAATTGAAAATTGGTTTCAGATAAAACAGACTTCAATCTAATAACGGATACACGGTATAATGTGGAATAATTCAAATACAGGATTACAATTGATTTGATTGGGGACAAGCGATGTTTGTTGGCTAGCTCCACATGGATAACTAATAAAAGGTGAGTGGAATGTTTGCTTCCCTTACTCCATTTATTTAATGAATGAATAATTAAGTACCTTGATAGTTAAATAATGAACTGCGCCTACAAGTTTAGTAAATAATATTAGCATTACATTGGTAATATTTACAATGAATACAATATAATCGTAACATGCGGCCAATGTTAGTTTGCTCCTAGGGAAAAATGAATGCACTTTTATACATGGAAGGTATAATTTATTTTTAAAAATACATGCATTTCATCTTTGCGATGAAATTTTGTAAATTGTTTTTCACTTCTTCCCTGATGTGCTGTTTCTATCACATGTACAGTCGTACGATGTGAAATATATGCTAGTGGTTCTCGTATGTTTCAGTTAGGTCTGTCGCGCTACAAATAGGATTATTTTAAAGATTGAACGGAATCCATAAATATCTATAGCTGTTAACCCCTTGCCTGTGACACCCGAATTCAGTTCGGGTAACGCACATACGCCAATTTTGGAATGCCCGACCTGAGTTCGGGCAAGAGAAAAATCGGTGTTTCAATTCCGTGAAGCCCGAAATCAGTTCGTCCAATGCTTAAAAACAATGCAAAGAAACTTTTAACTTGCGAAAAATTTATATACCTGCCTGTCAAACATAATGTGGTTTGAATAAAATTTGGGAAGAACTGCAAAATTACAAAAATCCAACAAATAACGCGAAACTGCGAACTTTTCGAGGGAAAGTACCGCCATCTATTGAGAAAATGGTAAATCACATATTATGCATTGGAAGAACGGAGTTCGGGCTTCACGGAATTGAAACACCCATTTTTCTCTTGCCCGAACTCAGGTCGGGCATTCCAAAATTGGCGCATTTGCGTTGCCTGAACTGGGTTCGGGCGTCACAGGCAAGGGGTAAAGAGAAAAAAAATTCCATATTTGGCACGTTTTTCTTAAATATATTCCACATGCAAGGGGTTAAGTATTTTGAAAATTACTGTAAAGCTCAAGAACTTAAAATAACTACTTTTAGAGCGTTCTGGATGGTCGAGCTGATATCTATTCTAAGAGATACAGACAAGAAATGAGTTCTGGCTCTTTTTACTGAGACCGAGGCCGCCAGAGTCCGACAATTTGGAATACGCGCGCGCCCGAGCCCGAAAAATCCCATGCCATCAGAACCCGAGCACGTCCGAGACCGATTCCGAAAGTACGCAGTAATAACCAGGGATCTGTTTAGGTAGAAATTGGGTCCTTTAAAGTACCGTTAGCAATTATTTTCATTTCTAAACAGGATCCTTCACAAAAATTTTCACCCAACTTTCCCCCAACAAACTTCTCAAAAAAGGACACTTCACAAAATTCTTTATCTTAAAAATAGACTTTTCTCAAAATTTTTCTCTCTCTTGAAACTGAACCTTTCACAAATTTAATCATTTAAATCTAAAATTTGACTATCACTTTTACATATATAAAGGGAATACGTGCATTTTACATACATATCAATTCTGATACATATAATTTACATACATATTAATCCTAATATCTTCTTCAAAACGTATAAAAAAAAACTGAATATAACTATCATTTCAAATTCGCAAAATTAAGGACTAGATTTTTCCCAAATGGAAAAAGCTATTCACAGTTTCACAATATAAGTAAGATACCTATAATATATTAAAGTAAAATGTAAAATACATTTTTTAAGAAATTATTTTCCCCAAATAATTCACATGCGTCACAATTTTTAATGCAATTCAACACCAATATCATATTAAGCTCTATTTAAAGAATATGATAGAGCTGAAATTTAAAATGGAATCAAATTATATATATTTGCAATTTAAAGCACGAACTGACCTCGGAAATGCCCTTTTTAATCACATAAAACGAACATTAAGCATTTGATACAGCAAGAATGCTTTAAAACATGGTATAAAATACCCATTTTTTAAATTGATTTTTTCTCCAAGTGATCAGTGTGAGTGGAGATTTTTCGTTGAATCGACATTATTATCATGAAAATGTTTGAAAAAATTACATGGATGATAAAAAATAGGGTAGGACTTTTTCCTTCATGAATTAAACATCCTCATCAGTTAAATGGATGCATGTAAATTGAAGAAAGTAAAAAAAGGATATAAAAGAAGGATTTTGAAAGCGTCTATTTTGATTTTTTTTTTCAAACTAAGATATTTTTACCTGTATGATTAAGTATGAATCATTCAAAATACAATGTATATGATAATTTTGTTCACCTTTCAAAAGTCATAATTTTTTTTTTTTTAAATTGCCTTATCGGAGTGCTATTTGTGTCACAAGATATGTCAAAAAATAAAAAATAAATTGTGGCAAGAGAAAAAAGAAGAATTTGAAAAGTTCCAAAAGTCCCGTCGCATTTGCAAAACCCATAAAAATGTATAACGTAAGAGAATGTGGTTTGTCCCATGAGCAAATGGTCGAACATGGAAACTTGTCAAATGGTTAAAACATTTTTTGGATTTTTTTTTTTAATTGAACTATTTTTATTTTGCTACGAAAATTCAACAGTTTCACAAATCTTATGGTGCAAACCACATTTTGATCTAGGGTGACAGAATGGGAAGACTTGACCGAGGCTAACGAAAAAGACAGGCTACCGCAGTGCATTACACTTATCTTTTTTTACAGACCGCTAGTGTGACGTGTTGCTCTTTTCGTACACCTGCATTGGTGCATTCGAGCATCACGTGACTCCGGCGGTCTGTAAAAAAAGATACGCGTAAAGCACCGCGGTAGACTTTCTTTTTCGTTAGCCTCGGACTTGACATAAATGACGTCACTTGAAGCCATTCCTAACCCCAACCTCCTGTGTCCTCCATATTTGGCCGAGTCTTACACTACAGACTGCTAACTGCTATCAGTCGAAGTCAAAATGGAGATTGAGAAAGAACTCGTTTGTCGGCTTCAAAACTTTCCATATGGGAATATTGATATGTGGACACCTCCTATTTTATCCTCCTAGATTCCGATACACCAGTTTGTTCAAGAGAAATATGAACGGACTTAGGGGGCACCCTTTACAATTCTACAAAAGTCCTTCCAGTCTGTACCGGGAGGAAAAAGTAGCTTTCATAGTCCAAGTTTTTAAAAATTCCACTCATTTTACTCAAACACCCCATACAAAAATGCTTGGAACCCGATTATAGAAGATTCAATCCCAGTTTTCGTTAATACTGAATTTAAATGTGAATTTCAGCATGCGAGTTACAGCATAACAAAAATCAGATTGTTTCAAAATGTCAGCCATCCTAGAATTTCAAACGGCCATATCTCAGATATTTTTAAAGATAAAGCCAAAATAAAAAATGTCTTCCGGAGTCCTTGTATCACGATCTAACACTTAACGGAAACAAATTTTTCAATTTATATTTTGTATAGAAATTTTTGAATTTTTTGAAAAATTTAAAAAATTTAACTGGCCACCATTTTGAATCAAGATGGCGCATGAAGCTGGCCAACGAACTCGGTCGAGACCTTGGTATGTTCTGTATATATGATCAGTCACATTCATATCGGTTCATAAATACGAGAGTTACAGCATAACGAATATCAGATTGTTTCAAAACCTCAGCCATCCTAGAACTTCAAACTTTCATATCTCAGCCAGTTTTCAAGATGTAGCCAAAACAAAAAAAATGTTCCAGAATCCTTGTATCTCGTTCTAACACTTAACAAAAACAACTTTTTGAATTTATAATTTTTTGCATATTTATTTAAATTTTAAAAAATTTTTAAATTTTTAACTGGCCTCTATTTTGAAACAAAGTGGCGGATGAAGCTTGCCAACGAACTAGGTCGAGACCTTCGTATGTCCTATACCCATACTCATTCACATCTGAATCGATTCACAAATAAGAGAGTTACAGTATGACATATGTCAGATATATATATATATCAACATTTGAACGGAGGGTGGTTTGGGAGTCTGGGTATCATGATCGGTGAAAATATACCAAAATATTTTGGAATTGCTTTCCTTCGGACGGCTGTAATAGGTAGCTTTTTGTAATGAAATCAACCTAAAAATACATCATTTCATTATGGCGGCAGCTTAATAGCAAAACTAAATTCTACACTTCTTTAGACACGGCATAACATTAAATTAGAATATTTTTCATGAATGTATGTTTATAAAGTATTAAGTTAAAAAGTGCAATTTAGTTATAGTATGAAAAATCGAGAATTCTGTATTACAAGTGATAATTATTTAAAGAGGTTCTTATTTAAACCTCGGTCGATCTCAACGTGCCTTACAGGCACGGTGCCAAGGCTTAGTGAAAGCTACCTCAGAAATTGCTTAGTGTTTTACTTTATTTGATGTTAATAAATGGTGTTTATAAATCAAATTTCGTATATTCTATTTTTGTATATTCTAATAAAGGTTACTAATCACTTTAAGAGCGTCAAAATTGATTTAATGAGGTGCTAATGGCAATTTTAAAACACGCGCATGTCAGACACGCTGCGGCTGATCCCAGGATTCCAGAATATCCCCTGACAGAAAGTTAAAGAAGGATATTTAAAATTAAGATTTAATAAAATTATTATTTAAGATTAACATAAACTACAGCAAAAGTCTTCGTTTATGAAATGGTTCCACGTTTTATTTACTTTTGTAAAACGGATGTTAATCTTAGTCAAATTTTAGTTTGAAATAAGGAAGACTTCTGAAAAAAAAATCATATCTTGATATCAACGAAGATTACTAGGAAATCCAACGGTTACAGAAAACCTAAGAGCATAATTCAGAAGGTTCGCAACTTCTTCGATTGATGGATATTTTCAGTGTCTCAAAAATGTTGGATATCACTATTGATATAAGTTCTTACCCGTCAACCACTGAGTTTTTTCTTATCAAAAACCGCGAAAAGAAAACCGTGTCTAAAAGATTAACATTAGGCGACGTCTCCTACTGTCACCTCAACGTATCTTTCGATTTAAAAATTTTCTCTTCAACCTTGTGATTATGCGAAAGAAGCAGACTACACTATCACTTTTATTAATGTTCAATAAATAAAATTGAGTAATTTTAATAATTTTGTCATAATTTATAGAAAAGAGGAATGAACATTTAATTTTACATTTCAAGGAAAATACTCAACCGAAGAGTTTCTTAATCTAAACTTTTATATGTGAAATCATATTCAGTGTATTTTCATTTTAAAAGTTCTGAACTTTAGTGTTGCATAATTATTAAAATCATAATATTCTATATTTTTTCCTCTCTGCCTCAAATACTTTTAATTAGGTTTTAAAGGATTCTCAACTTAAAGCATTTTTCATCATGAGAAACATCAACAAAATTCAACATTAAGTCAAAGGAAAAACTGAAAAATAGTTTAAATAAAATGAATATTGTTCTATGTTTCTGAAAGAATAATTCCACAATCCTCTAAGGTAGTACTTATTAGGTAGTACTAGGTTAGCTTATAATATATATAAAATCCCATTAAAGAAACAGCGTGACGTCTTTGAAGTTATACTTTTTTTCGAAAGAACAATTTATTTTCTGTTTCAAACTCTTATTTATATTTTTCTGAACATTTCTATTTAAGAAAAAGCAAAAACGTGGAAAAATCTATAATATAAAGCGAAGCGCCGGCCCTCTCATAATACACCAAAACTTTTCTCGTTCACTTCAAATACTTTCACAATTTTGGCATTAAAATTTCATGACAGTATTAGAAGTATATAAAATTTTAAAAATAAGTAACAGGTTGAAATTGAAAAAAAGAATCAAAAGTGCTTAGAAATTTTTAACTGGCTTGCTGTGTCATTTTTTAATGCAAGCACTTTTACTTACCCATCATACGTAGTATAGGGTAAGTCTTGTAATCGTTTTGAAAATCGAATTTTTTTTTTTGACGGATTTACACGTTTCAGACACTGGAGATTCCGAAAAACATATTTTTAGAAAAAAAAATTTGCCGTCCGTCTGTGTGTCTGTGTGTCTGTGTGTGTGTGTCTGTAAACGCTCTATCTCCCGAAAAAAATGAGATAGAGACTTGCAATTTGGTATGTACTTAGTATGTAATAATGGGAAGAAGCCTATTTCATTTCAATAACCTCGATTAACCGGAACAATTTTTTTCGGACTCTCGAAATATTCGTTCTGATGAAAGGTATATAAAAATTTTCGAAATTGTTTATTTTAAGAAATGAATATAAAAGACAATAAAAAAACATAAATTTTGAATAAAGCATGAAGTCGATCGGATAATTAGTTGCCGAGATATTTGGAATCCTATTTTCCACACTCTTTGATTTTTCATGACCCTGTATTTCATCCAAATTTCACTTCAAAGATATATTTTAATTGGAAATTTGACGCTTAATCAGATGCAATAAACCGCTAGTTAATAGGATTATTATTTTTGGAGTTATAAGGAAAAACCTCTTTCAAGCAATTCAGTAATCGAGCCTTTAAAGTTTGTGACGTCATCAAGCCACGATTTTATTTGAATTGCAATGCATTTTATAAGTAGTTTACACATTTTTATTTTAATATTTTACATTATGCATATCCATGATGGGTAAGTATTACGGTGGCCCCCAACGACTAGTTTTTTTCTGAAGCAGAAATCAGTTTCGAATCCATAATTGAAATCAGAATCGTGTTTCACTCCAATATGTTGTTTTGGAAAATGCGCACTCTTACACTACCCGACCCTAGGTGCTGAAAAGTAAATGTTTAAATAAAATATATATAAATCTTTGTTTTGTTCTTTCACAGAACATTTTCAGATTCCTACAGATGCTCCTTAATAACTCTAAACGCATTAAAGAAAACAAAAAACAACATGATGTCTTTAAGGAGTATATTTCGCAAGAACAATTTATTTTATGACGCAAACTCACATTTATAATTTTTTTTTTTTTTTTTACATTTCTACTCAACGAGAAGCAAAAACTTGTAAAAGCATTATTGGTTTTATTTCTGGTATTTATTTTAATGTGCTTACAAATCTTGCCTGATAAATTCTCTAAATGAATGTTTTAAAAGTTGGCTATTTATAATGATGAAAAGGCTTGTGAAAGAACTTACTCAAAAGGAAATATATTCAAAGAAACATTTAGAAAGATACATTTACTATACAATCATTGTTTATTATAATTAAAAACTTTTCATCTTTTACAGTTTTGTCTGCAACATTTGCTGTAATTACCATTAAAACGCAATCATAATTATTATTGGTGTTATTGTTCTTTACAAAACAGTTAGAAAATGTATCAAAAAATTTCCGCACTAGCTATGTTGGCAAAAAAATATATACTATATATCTGTATTGTACTATATATTGGTATATTATACTATATATTTGTTTTATAATGTATATTTATATATTATACTATATATATTTGTATTATAATATATATTCGTATATTATACTATATATTTATATATAGTATATATTTGTATAGAGCATTCTTTTCCAAATAGTCATCTTATGCCACAACGCGCCAGTTTCCGATTTCTTGCAGCTGCTGTAATTTGTCCTAGAGCAGGCCTTTCTAACATTTTAGTAAGAAGGGGCCCACTTCACCTCATTTCAAACAATGAAGGATACTATTATTTTTATTTTTGGAAACATGCAACAAATGTATTGCAGTATAGTATAGGTAGCGATACGTACACATCTACACGATATGCACCTCACAATGGTACCTACAATCTCCCTATAATGCAAGTGCACCATGCAAAAGTAAACTGGATAAAAAAAATAAATCATACTAAATTTAGCACTACATTGTTCTGAAAAGAACTTATTTCAAACTTTTTGCCAGAGGAGAGAGAAAAACCTTAATGGCGCTTACAAACAACATGCATAGAGGTAGGCTGCATGGGGCTTACAGATTTGCATATAACATGCAAACATTTGTCAAAGGTGTATCATCCTTTAAAATGTATCTTTATTTCTTTAAAATATAGCACCAGGAAACATTTGGAAGGAGGTCAAGAAAATTTCAATGGGATCCGCGTTGGACAGCCCTACCTTAGATGCCATTTTGCGTAGACCAGTCAATAAGCTCTGAGATTAGCGCTTGATCTAGACAACAGTGTAAAACAGGATACTTTTCGTTTCCGGAACTGCAATTTCGTTTCCGGAAAAATGAAATCAACAGGAGATGCATCTGATGAGTAGGAAGTGGTATCGTGTTATTTTTAACGAGAAACTCACGAAAGAATTGTTGAAGCGGAGCTCTTGTCGTTGTTGAGAAACCATTTCATCAAGCGTTACATATTTGGTCGCTTATTCTGTGTCACTGTGACTTTTAGTTTCTACTTTAAGGTACACTTTTGCGTCAGCTTGTTTGTTCGTTTTTGTCCATGTTGTAATCGCAGGATACCACACACATGTGGCGACAAAAACATAATGAGAACAGCATTTTATGTTAATACAGTAAATTTTCTTGATCCACTACCTTGTGAAGATTAGAATACACATTAGTGCTAACGCCATGGGATGAGATACGGCACCTGCTCCCATCTAAAGCTGAAGTTAAGCAGCATTGGATGTGGTCAGTACTTCGGAAGCTGATTCCTTCGAACGTAGCGCTGATGTTGGCACCATGTCAGTGCTACAGAGAGACACTAATAAAGCAGTGGTGTGGAGAGGCCTGCCGTTTTGAGGTCGTTTGGTGGGAGAAATGTACTGAGCCGGAAGAATCTTCCCTTCCCCATGGATCAAAACTGTGGGGACACCTTTAAGAATTCCAACTTCTCTTGAGGCTCCTGCATCCCTTTTATGGGAAATGTCCCATGGTAGTTTCCTGGACACAACAACAACAAGACACTCAAGGCGACAAGCGACACAACACACGACTTAAAGACGACAAATTCTGAAATCCAAACCTGTTTCTTCATTGTTTCCAACCTGTCTTTTCTCCGATGTCGCGCCTTTGTCACTTGTTACCTCGGTCTGTGGACTGCCTAAGGTACGAATGCTAACTTGTGCTATCTCTTTTTTTTTATACCGCTAACCAGGCCCCTACCTGCCCGGCATGAATGCCTAGCTTAACGGGTTAGTACCTGGGTGCGGGGCGGAAATTGCCTGATCACAGCATGGCTGTGATCCACCTGACTATTGATTTCTTCACATCGCTGCTGTGCTTGCTCTCTTGTGATTTGCTACCGTTATCTTTGTTTGCCGGTTCAAGGTTTCTGTTTAACTTTGTTGAATTGACAGATTTAATAGGTCTCGTAATTTAGAACCTTGATCAGGTGACGAGACCCTCACCTGACTAGGCACCCCCAGAGGTATTATTCACAGGTAACTTAGAGGGCTTTGCACCCACGACGGATTTTACATGCACCAGGTGCCATTAGCGTACATAGATTTACATATTTACCATGTCTGTTGGCTTGTCACGTTCATGGTGGGTAGTCGCTGTAGTGTTTATCACCTCTTTTATGGGCTGATTTCACTTCTTGTTGTATTTGTCTCTGTCAAGGCTTTTTGGCGTTTTTATAGGTTCGCCCCTGTTGTGGGTTGTTTTTTGTCTATCATTCATTGTTTTTTTGTCTCTTTCTTGATATATTTTTACCTCTAGCTTGTGCTAGAGCTGGTTTTCACATTTTGAATCTTGGTCTTCTTTCGAGAGTTTCACTGGTTATTATGTCACTATCGTGGGTTTTGTCACGTTGTAACTTTTGTTACTGGTGGTTGACACATTGTAACTTTTGTTACTGGTAGTTGTCACATTGTAACTTTTGTTACTGGTGGTTGTCACATTGTAACTTTTGTTACTGGTGGTTGACACTAACTTTTGTTACTGGTGGTTGTCACATTGTAACTTTTGTTACTGATGGTTGTCACATTGTAACTTTTGTTACTGGTGGTTGTCACATTGTAACTTCTGTTACTGTTGGTTGTCACATTTCTGGATGTTGCACACTCATTTTTGTTGTCTTTGTCACTTTATCTCACCCAAGCATTGGGGATTTGGATTTTTTGTTCCTTCGTGAATACGCTTTTTGCGATCAGTCCTAATGGCTGTTATCACTGCTTTTGAATTTTGTGCAACTTGTTGATTTGTTGTTTGAGAAACTTGTCGCACTAATGGAGTGGGGCTTGTTCCGTGGCCGTTAGTCCGTCATGTATCTATGAGGCTGTATTCACTTGATTTGACACTGTTTTTTTTTTCCATTAACTTTCTTTGGCAGGTGTTCTTTGTGCATTCACATTTAATTATTTTGTTCACTTTTTGTTGGCTATTTGCCTTCATCAGTTGGAGAAATTCGGTCCGTCACAGATGACTTCCACTTCTCACTAGTGCTGAAAAAAATCGATTTTTTTTTGGCGTAG
This sequence comes from Maratus michaelseni, assembly GCA_963931845.1. NCBI lineage: Eukaryota > Metazoa > Arthropoda > Arachnida > Araneae > Salticidae > Maratus > Maratus michaelseni. Next base: position 209,304,638 of record OZ007600.1, on the reverse strand, counting down.
CAAAGAGGTTATGCTATCTCTTAGATTCTCACAGAGTTAGTCCATATTTTTTTATGTACTCTTGAAGTTTTCAACTTCTTTATCTACAATATAAAAACTAATGAATGGTACAAATATATTTTGATAAGCAACTCTCCAAAAGAGTTTTGATTATTCTCACAATTTAATTTAAACATGTCTGGGAAAAGCTTTTAATGTCTTCTTTTAACTTTGTCTTTGTTTTTGAAATGTGCTAGAGTTCTTTAAATCCTGTTTTTTTTTATCAGTTATTATAATGTTTGCTTTTAGTTGATCTTTAGAAGAACTTTCTTATTGCTAACCAAAGAGGTACTGCATTTCATGTCAAAAAATTAAGAAAGGAACTGGAAATAAATGTTTAATTTTTAAATGAGAAAATTCTTAATAAAGTTATAATAAAAGTTTTAAATAAAACGAAAATAACACAACTTTAGTTATTTAAAAATTCTATTTCAAGATCCAAAAATTTTGTATTTAAAAGGATGATAAATTCAAATTTCCATTAAGGAAACTATTTGAAGTCGTCTTTAGAATTTTCAAATTCCCTTTTGGAAGAATTATTTTTACTTTTCTAGAAAGCACGTTAAAAGCTTTCTGACCTTTTCAACTTAATAAAGGTTAACTTACAAAGTAAATCGTGATTATGTTAAGCGTATTTCTGGTATTTACTTTGAAATACTTGAAAATGTTGCATATCTAAATATAACTAGGTTGAGTATCAGAATAGTTAGTTATTTACAACGAAAAGAAACTTGAATTAAGATTTCATACAAGTTTGAATATGTATTTGAAAATCCTTTTGAAATCTGCTTCCAAGAAAATGATTTGTAGAGAATACAGACAAATCATGATAATGTTAACTTATTTCTCGTGTTTAATTTGACATGCTTGAAAATGATTATATAAATATTACTGAGTTTATTAGCATTAAAATAACTTATTATTTACAACTAAAAGAAACTTGAAATAAGATTTCATGCAAGTTTGAATATATGTAGGAATCCTTTTGAAATCTGCTTACGAGAAAATGATTTTTAGAGACGTAATATAGACAAATAATGATAATGTTAAACTCGTTTCTCGAGTATAATTTCACATGCTTGAAAATGATTATATAAATATGTATTGCGAAGTTTAACATTACAATAACTAATTATTTACAATGAAAAGAAATAAAGCTATGCTCTAAGTCGAATATATATTTAAGAAGCTTCTGGATAACTGTTTAAGAGAAAACGATCTGCAGAGACATACTTATAAACAATTCATGATTATGTTAAAATTATTTCTCGTATTTAAATTTACATGCTTGAAAATGATTATATAAATCGTACGAAGTTTGATATTAAAATAACTAATTATTTTCAACGAAAATAAAGTTGCATGGTAATCAGAATAGCAAATTTTTTTGTGGAGGTACTGTGTATCCTTTAGCATAGATAAGCCTACAAAAGGAATTCAGAGATAAAACAACAGAATAAATAATCAAAATTTTGCCGAAAGCCGTTCAAGATTAGATCATATTCAGAAAATAGTGAATGGCAATTTATCTTGTCTCTACAAGACTTGGGGAAGTGCCGAATAATATTCTGTATCATCCAGCTAAATCAAATGTTTGTTATTCCAGGAAATAATAGTACACTGCATCATTCATCATGTGCGATTTTTAAGCTTCATTTCTAGTCTGACAATACTTATCAGTTACAAAAATCACCAAAAATATTTTCATGTTCCTTGAAAATTAAAAATATTTTTATGTTATCTCGATATCAAATTTATACTGAACTATGACTGAAACTGTAAAAATTAACTGTTATTTTAAGAAATTAAAGTTGAATTTACAAATTTAAATTTATAGATAACAATTTATCTCATTTTCCAGGATATTCAGTCGATCGCGTCAGCTTAAAAAAAAGCGATATAAATCAAGAAAATTTGTTACACATATTTTCAAATATTTTTCTTGAAATGATAAAAGTAGATTAATTTTGCTACAATAATAAAATGTACTTCCGGCCTGTACTGGGGGGGAAAGGTAGCTTCCATATTTCAGCCATTTTTTAAGATAAAGTCAAAACAACAAATGCTCCGGAATCCTTGTGTCACGATCTAACACTTAAGGGAAACAACTTTTTCAATTTATAGATTTTTTTGTACATCTTTTGGAATTTTTAAACATTAAAAAATATCTAACTGGCCACCATTTTGAAACAAGATGACGGATGAAGCTGATTAACAAATTCGGTCGAGACCTTGGTTAGTCCTGTACACACGATCAGTCACATTCATATCGCTTCATAAATACGAGAGTTACAGCATAGCAAAAATCAGATTGTTTCAAAATGTCAGCCACCCTAGAATTTCAAACTGCCATATCTCAGCCATTTCTTAAGATAAAGCCAAAACAAAAAATGCTTCGGAATCCTTGTATCATGATCTAACACTTAAGGGAAACAACTTTTTTAGTTTATAATTTTTATACATCTTTTTGAATTTTTAAGATTTTTCAAAAATTTAACTGGCCGCCATTTTGAAACAAGAAGGCGGGTAAAGCTGAGCAACGAACTCGGCCGAGACCTTTTTATGTCCTATACACCTACTCAGTTATATCCAAATCGGTTCATAAATAAGAGAGTTACAGCCTGACAAATGTCAGATCTATATATATATATATATATATATATATATATATATATATATATATATTATTACTTTATTTCTTTTTACAGCATTTTGAATGGTACTCTCTTTATCAAGTAAAATGTAAATTTACTTGATTATCCAATATAGCTCGTGTTTAGCTTTACACATTTTTAAATTTAATGTTAATTAACTTAATATAGGAATTATTGCTGCATTTGCACATTTTTTCTGCATTAACTCTAAATTATCAATCTATTTACATGTTGTAGATATGGTACCATTATTGCTTTCTATTTCTTTTTCACTTGAAATACGTACGTGTGTTTTCCTTTTTTTTTTCTTTCCTCTAATATAATATGTCATCTCATTTTTAATTTGGATTTTTAATTTGGAATTTTAACATTCTGGTTTCATTTGTATATGTTATTAGGGGCTTAATATTGCCGATTTTAGGCATAATGCTGACAATATTTGATGAAATAACATATACTTACTATGAATATTCTTATAAAGCCCTTCTGAAGATTCTATAAGATATTCATAGTTTTCCAATTTTATTTTTTCATCCTTTTGGGTACACTTCCTTCAGTGATCATTCCATAACTTTTTATAATGTCTTTTCCTTCGTTCTTCACACGTGTTTTCATTTATATATATATAAAAATCTTGAGTATGCACAAAAATTTCACTGATAGACTACTTTATGAATCAATTTTTATCAAATCTCGTAACTCATTATATCCTTATGGTCTTAATTCTAAATTATTTAATCGTACAAACCTTGTTTATACTAATACTACTAAACATGAACATTACAGTAGCACTTATGCTATATTAAATCATACAGCAAATACAAAAACTACACGTACAAAAAGGGGTAAAAATTGTAATAGTTCACAGTATATCTCTAGTAATGATATTGAACGGCAATTATCTAATTTGGAATATGAATTCAATAATTCTTACAAATGGCTTGATATTAGGAAAAATATTTTTTCGATCAAAAAGAAAAATCTTAACAAGTATTATAAAGTTTTTTTATCATTAAATCTATCGCCACATTTTAGTGATGTTTATTTTGATCTTTTATTATTTAGAATTAATCAACTTAATGTAAAAATTTCAAAAAACACTTACAAAAAAACTAACAACACTCTACTTATAATTACTTTTTCCAATATTGTACTTAATAAAATAAATATACACAATGTAATTAATAACATTGAGAACAAATTCCCCATAAAAAATTTTACAATACATAAATCATACAAATACAACGTTACATTAGGACGTAGGATTTTCAATTACAATAAATTTGCAAAATTTCTAACATCAAATGATAAACCTCCTTGCTTATGTAATAATCCTAATTATAGCAATTATGTAGATAAGGTACATGGTCACATTATTACAGGGGATATTAATATTGTAGAGAATGATTACTTGCGTAATTTTATGACTAATGGGACTAAATTTCGATTACCTTCATGTTATACAATTTTTTCTATTTTAAAACAATTTAATCTGGATCTTGACCTTTTTATATATAAAATATCAATAGATTATAATAAACCTCTTGAATTTTTTAATGAATGGAAATTAAATGTTTTAAGTAATTTAAATGCTGAACTTCATAGGAATTTGGACATATATAATTTTAATTTTAAACAACTAAATAGTGAAATAACGAATTTACAAAACAAATTTATTATTACATATGTTGATAAATCACCAAACAATTATGCTTTCATCTGCAAATATTATTATTCGCAGTTAATAACTAAAGCTATAAATACAAATTTAAATTTTAAAATAACTAATCTAGATAAAATCATTAATAATCGACATATATTTCAATTTTATAAATTACTAAAAATTAAAAACTATAACTTTAATTATCCATACATTGTTGTTATACCTAAATTCCACAAAACTCCTTTAAAATTTAGAACTGTAACAATCGGTTGTAATACTTATAACAATAATGCAAGCAAATTTTTATTAACTATTCTCACTAAATTGTTTGAACTTACAAAACAAAAAGATAATTTGTATAGCATAAAAAATAGTTTTCAACTTGTCAATAATATTAAAAATTTAAATAACATAAAATACATGCAGACGTTTGATTTTAATGACTTATTTAATAACATTGATATTAACGATATGTTCAGGATAGTAAATTTATTATATAAGGAATACAAGGATTCTATTTAATTAAAAAATAAAATTTCGTTAAATTACTTTAAAACATTAACTAAATTTATTCTCCATTATAATTATATTGTTTTTAATGATACTATATATATACAAAGCTGTGGACTCCCTCAAGGTGGCATTGTTTCTTCAATTCTTGCAGAATTGTATTTATATTATTATGAACGTAACTCTAATATTGCTAATTGTAAAATATACCGTTATATAGATGACATTATTGTCTTCTATTTTAATAGTAATTCAAATTATTTATTACCTATAAAATATCATAAAAATTTAACTTATAGTTTCAATGTTATGGCAAATAATGAAATTAATTTTCTTGATCTTAAGATAATTCTTAAAGGTAATAAACTTTTGTTTGACATTTATGACAAGCGAAATGATTTTACTTTTAAGGTTAACTTATTTACTAACTATTTGTCATGTATACATAAATCAGTATTTGTAAATATTTTACTAAATTTCGCACATAGAATTAATAATCTTTGTTCAAATAACTTTAAAAATCAAAATTTAAAACATATCCTTCAAATTGCACAAGTTTATGGATATCCTTACTATTTAGTTAAATCAATTTTACACATATAAATATAGATTTAATTTGGGTTAAATGTCTGTATTTTTATTTTAATTTTTTGTTTGTTTGTTAAAATCTCCTTGATAAAAATGATAATCAACTTTTGATTGTTGATATATTTGGCTAAACTATGAATCCTATTGTGTGCGTTGCTGCATAGGATTATCATAGTTTAATGTCATTCATATTTTAAAATTTAACGTTAATTTTCAACTTTTGACTGTTGATATATTTCGCTAAATTATAACTCATATTAAGAGCATGTGCTGCATAGGATCATAATTGTTGTTATGATTATATGGAGTTAATATTATTGGGGTTGTAACAAAAGTTAAAATTATCAAGGATGTTACAATGGGTTAATCAATACAATATAATATTAATATGTTAAACATATTTAATTTTAGTAAATATTAAATATTTATTAAATATAGTACACTAATAAACATATCTCTTAGTTTTATATTATTTATTTTATTTTATTTTTAGATCATTTAATTTAATTAATATTTATGTTTTTTATATTTTTTTTTTCATGGTAGATATTATTTAAATAGCTGGATTTAAATTTCAATAAGTGCATTGCCATATTGAATAATCTATGTTATTTCTAAGTATAATACTAATTTATAAAATGAAAGTATCATATGGATTCTACATTAATGTTTGGGTTAAATTAAGATATATTTTAAATGGGTTAGTTAAAATAGAAAATATATTATACTAGTAACTCTTATTCTCTATATATATCATTAATATTAACTAGTAAAATTAATATATTTACACTAGTTTACAGCTGCATATAAGTAATTATACATACAATATTAAAGTTTTAGTAGAATATCTGTACACCAGATGTCAGCAGCAAAAGTAAATTATATAATGAATTTGATAGTATGCTAAAATAGTCTAATATTTTTACAATAGATGGCAGCAGTATAGCTTATTTAAAATATTAAAACTTGGAAATTTAGTATGGAAGTAATAATATCTATGAAATACTTTCAAATTATCAAGTAATATTATATATTTTAATTTATTAAATTAAAATTAAAATAAATTAATTAATGGTTTTTATTTATATGTATATCATAATTTTTTTTCTACATTTTTTAAAATGTTGTAATCTATGTAGTTAAATAAAAATAACTGTAACTGTAGGATACAATTTATGATCTGAAGGATTCTCTATTTAACTGTGAATTTAACCTCTTCTTTTGGATACAATTTTGTACATGTGCTAACAATATACTAAATATCTTGGGATATTATTAATATAAGTAATATATATATTTTTTTCTTCTTTTTCACACTCCTTTTCAAATTGTATGTATAATTTATAATATTCCATTGTAAAGGTCTTGTTATTCAATATTGTTTCAGCGATTGTTCGGGCGAGATATGGCACTATATTTAGCAAAAGCTGGTGTCATATACAGAAAACAATCGTTCTTTGCTTATAAATGTGATTTTCTTGCCCTTGAAAAAGTAAATTACTTTATAAGCTTTTATTTGTGTATATACTCGTGTGGTTTATATTTCATTCCTTATTTTCTATTTATTTTTTTTTTTTCTTCTTAATTTGAATTAATAATGTTACATTTATTAGGACTACAATTTTAATTTGTAAATTGACAGGGCTCTTTGGTATCGGGATTTCAGTGTATGTGGTCAGTTTCTTATGTTTCAATGGTTAAATTTTACTTAAAGTTATATATATATATATATATATATATATATATATATATATATATATCAACATTTGAACGGAGCGGGCTTTCGGGGTCTGGGGGTCATGATCGGTGAAAATATACCAAAATATTTTGGAACTACTATCCTCCGAACGGCTGCAATTGGTAGCTTTTTGTAATGAAAGCTACCTAAAATAAAAAATTTTTACTTATGGACATTTTTTATTGGATCATAAAAAACTTTAATTATTGAACAGTCTCAACTGTAATTTTTTTATTTTAATCGCAGCTAAATTTCTTTCGGATTGGTGATCAAATTTTACTTAATTGCTTTTAAATTTTATTTAAAATTTAAGGTGGTATTGAATACAAAACCTTATTTTTATAATTATGAATATTTTTTGCTATTTTTTCCCTGAATTGTGTACTTATTTACATATTTATTTTCAAATGTAAATTCTTTTAGAATTTTAAAATTTATAAATTTATTCATATTTAAAATTTGATATATCTTTTGTAAGACTCTTTTTGGATACATTTTGTCATTTTTGAGTATGTTAATTTGCCTTCCGGATTTACAATACAAAAATTTTGAAAGAAATTATAATTTTTAAAATTTTAAAATGAAAACAATATTTTTATTAAGAAATATTTTTTAATACGAGAATCACATTTATGGAACGACTCCGAAACTGAAAGTGTTCATGGAAAAAAGAAAGCGTAAAGAAAATAAAAAAATACAGAGATGCCCAATTAGACACTAACCTCATGCATCCTATGCCAAAATAAATAAATAAATAAATAAATAAATAATTTAAATATACTGAAATGAAAAAGAGATATGGAAAAAGAACGATGTCATTGGTTTAACATTAGCTCAAACGGGTGTTATTCACCAGAATTTCAACAAAAATAGATTGCCGTACCATTTTTGATATTTTCCATACTCTGTATGTGGAAATCTATATGGAAAGAAGTTGTAATCCATTTGGAAAAAAAAATCTATCCTAAAAATCTTTTTGATTAGATTGTGTCGAAAACTGTGATTTTACAAAATCTTGCATTTTTTCTGCACTAGAGATAAACAAAGAATTCAAACATATCTCAAATCTTGAAAAATTTTAAATGATGAAATTGTAATAGATTTATATATATATATATATATATATATATATATATATATATATATATATATATATATATATATATATATATATATATATATTAAGTGAGTATACTTTAACACTTTGTGACTCAACAACTCCGATTTGAAAAATACTTACTCAGATGTTACAATACATCATTTTAAACATGTAAAACATAATTAAAAAATTAGAACCATAAAAATAATAAATTATCGGCTAAATAAAGGAAAACAGCCAGAAATCACATGGCGCGAGATCCGGTCTGTAAGGGGGGATGTGGCATGATTTTAATATTGCATTTACTGTGATATTATATTACCAAGATATTTATGTTAGTTACTTTTTTCACATTTGCAATAAACAGAAAATTACACACTTTTCATAAATATTGTCAATTTTTTAATACAAACTTATTAAGTATACGAACTTACCTTTGTAAAAAAATCTATTTGTGAACGTCTCCAGCCTTTTTTATTTGGCAAAATTTACGAAGGTCATTTTAGCAATAACTATACGAAACGAGTCAAATGATAAATAAACTTTGGCATGCAAAATTAACTCAGTATCGCCATCTGTTGAGAATTCTATGAACAATTTATACTAACTGCTATGTTGGCAGATAGCAGCAATAAATAAAATTGTCTTTTGAAGCACACTGTATAAGTAACATTGACTTTTTTGTGTGTTGCAGATATCCGGCGTGGTGATACAAAGGGTTAAAATATAATGAAATATTATTATTTAAGATGTCAGTTTTTCAAAAAATATATCTAATGAAATGAAAGAGATAACAGAATGCATTTTTATATGTGTCAATAGCTGTTTAACCCGTTCTACGCACGGGAGTTCATCAATTTAATTCTAAAACAAAAATTAAAAATAAAAATCAGTACAAACAATCTAAAGTTTATGAATATAAAAATTTGTTATGTCTATTAAAAATCAATATTTACACAACCAATATGAAACAAGTATGTACACAAAAAATCAGTTATGTCTATAAAAATAAATAAAAGTAAGTATTTACACAACCGAATTAAAGTTTGGGAATATAAAAATCAGTTATAAAGTCAATATTTACACAACCAAAAAGTCGATTTAGAAAAATAATTTTCTACTACTGTGCATTTTTTAAAGAAATTTAATATATCATGTTGCTATGGCAGCAGACGATAAAACGATATATTTGGAATAAGGAAATAAATAGAATAAAAAGTTTTGTTGATGTTTGTGATAAAATAATTTTCTTTATTTTTTAAAAAAAGGTAATAACTAAGCGCAATTAAATAATCTCTAATTATTTGCATGCGAGGTAAAAGAATTGTAATACCAGCTACAGCTTCTTAGTATTGCAGCGTAGCGTACGTAATATGTATATCTCACATTGCGGTAAACATTTAGAACTGTTTAGAACTCGCGTGATTACGGGTTGAACATAAAAAAAAGACAAAAATTCGTCAAACACATAACATAAAAAATATGTTTAACATTTTCGACTTTTTTGCACCAATCGTTCATGGGCCCCCTAACAGCAACCCGTGTGCCAAATTTTGTAGCCCTGCGCTCTGTGGTTTCCGAGTTTTTGAAGTTACATAGATAGAAGCACGCGGTCCGATTTTAATAGGGTAGATTATTACCTTCGACCATGTCCAGAAAAAAAAAAAAAGCATGCTGTTATGTCTTTTCTCTTCTAAATTATAACAATTTAAATGTTGAAAATCTCCAAAACTCAGCATTTTCGACGATTTGTAACTCAAAGGTATATGTGATATGCATATTCGATTTGGCAAGGAAGGACCTTTCAATATACTGTCTTTAATCTATAAGTCATTTTCTGTTTTACCAACTGGTCTATGAGATATGCAGACTCTTCAAATTGGAGAAAAAATAGCTAGCCACGAATAAAAGGGGACATTTAGAAACAAGAAACATTTTACTGAATAAGTTTTTTGGGGATTAATTCAGCCATTGATTTTCAAATTAGAGCAAGTTTATTTTTGTTATTGCTAGATATCAGAACATTTAAATGGGTTTTAAAATATTCCTAAAAATAATTTACGAATATTTTTTTTTAAACACATCAGACTTATTTTATAATTTTTGTGGTTTTATTTTATGTAAATTTAATATGTATTGTAACAACGGTTATCCCTTTTGTATTGATATTAAATGGTTTACATTTGAATGGGTACACATCAGACTTATTTTATACTTTTTGTGGTTTTATTTTAAGTAAATTTAATATGTAACAATGGTTATGCCTTTTGTTTTGTTATTAAATGGTTTACATTTGAATGGGTTTAAAAATATTCGTAAAAATATTTTAGGAACATTTTTAAACACATCAGACTTGTTTCATATTTTTTGTGGTTTTATTTTATGTAAATTTAATATGTAATACTAGTTATCCATTTTGTTTTAATATTAAATGGTTAACATTTGAATGGGTTTAAAAATATTCATAAAAATATTTTATGAACGTTTTTAAACACACCAGACATGTTTTATATTTTTTGTGGTTTTATTTTTTATAAATTTAATATACCGGGTGATTTTAATTAAAGTTACGATTTCAAAAATCGATAATTTTAAAACTACTGATCAGAATGACTTGATATTTTAGGAAAACAATCGTGAGGCAATGGAATTTTGTTTGGCGAAGGAAAAAAATAGTTCCAAAATGTGCCGATAGATGGCGCTGTCAGGGTTCAGATTGACTGGGGATATGCAAATTACTAATACATGGCAACTATGGGTACCTGAAGAATGTTGTTTACAGCGGGCGAATTGAGAATCTAGCCGACTTGAAGGCAAGAATCACACACCACACCCATTGCATCAGTACAGATACCCTCCGATCTGTTGTGGAGCATGCCGTTTTGCGCTTCCAATTAGTCGCGGAACAAGGCGGAGGGCATATCGAACAACTTATACTTTAATCATCATCGTAAAGTGTTTGTTCCATAAAACTTTTTTTTTTTCATTTTTTGTCATTATTGCTGTTGTCGCTGTAAACACGCATTCTTGTCTTTTCGCTAATACATTTTTAGTAAATCCCTGAACTCCATTTTTTTTCCTTTTGGCTAACAACATTCCTGTGTTTAAAGAATAATTTTTTGGTCTTTCCCCTGACATTACCCTGACAGCGCCATCTATCGGCACATTTTAGAACTATTTTTTCCTTCGCCAAAAAAAATTCCATTGCCTCACGATTGTTCTGCTAAAATATCAAGTCATTCTGACCAGTAGTTTTAAAACTATCGATTTTTGAAATCGTAACTTTAATTGTAATCACCCGGTACAATAATGGTTATCCTTTTCGTTTTGATATTAAATGGTTTACATTTGAAGGGGTTTAAAAATATTCGTAAAAGTATTTTACGAATATTTTTAAACAGATCATACTTATTTTATAATTTTTGTGGCTTTATTTTATGTAAATTTAATATGTAACAATGGTTATCCCTTTTGTTTTGATATTAAATGGTTTAAATTTGAATGCGTTTAAAAATATTCGTAAAAAAATTCGTAAAAATATTTTACGAATATTTTTAAACACATTATTTTACGAATATATTTTTTAAAGACATCAGATTTATTTTATAATTTTTGCGGTTTCATTGTATGTAAATTCAATATGTAACAATGGTTATCCCTTTTGTTTTGATATTAAATGGTTTACATTTGAATTGGTTTAAAAATATTCGTAAAAACATTTTACGAATATTTTTAAGCACATCAGACTTTTTTTTTTATAATTTTTGTGGCTTTATTTTATGTAAATTTAATATGTAACAATGGTTATCCCTTTTGTTTTGATATTAAATGGTTTAAATATGAATGGGTTTAAACAGGGGTTCAAAAATCTAGGCGCCAATGCGCCCCACAATGATTCCCACTACTAAATTTTATTAGTATTCTTTGTCAAATTTTATTAGTATATTTCGCCTAAATTTTATCAGTATTCTTATTAGGCGAAGAATACTAAAAATTTAATGGTGAGAATCCGCCCATTGGCGCTTTGTGCACCACTGGGTTTAAAAATATTCGTAAAAATATTTTACGAATATTTTTAAACACATTATTTTAGGAATATTTTTTTTAAACACATCAGATTTATTTTATAATTTTTGTGGTTTCATTGTAAGTAAATTCAATATGTAACAATGGTTATTCCTTTTGTTTTGGTATTAAATAGTTTACATTTGGATGGGTTTTAAAATTTTCGTAAAAATATTTTAGGAATATTTTTAAACAATTGTAAAATTTTTATGACCTTATATCATCTAAATTTAATCTGAAATAACTGTTATCCCTTATGGCTGAAAAAAATATATCATAATTTTGGTATGCGCTAATGGACTTGCCTCATTTTCAAAAGTAATAACTTTTTGAAAACGTTGGTTTTCTCTGAATGGAATATAATTATAATAACAAAAATTTGAAGGTTTTATTTTATTTATTCATTTGTTTTATTTCAATATTTCAATTCTTCTTTAGAAAAGTTGCAATAAAACAAAGAAATTCAATTTTATTGGAAAAAAATAGAAAGAAAATATTCAGTAATAAATTGAATGCATATAATTCTAAATTATGATAAAACAATATTTTACCAATGTTGCTAATTCGACACATTTGTAGAAGAACTGCTAAATTCTGACTGTGCTTGTCGATGTTATACAACATTAAAACAATTCTAAAAGTGGACTTGAAATAGCATTGACCCGATAAATTACTAGTAACAAATTTATGCTGAAATCAAAAGATATGTCTTGTGAATTGATTAAAAATATAATTATTTTGTTAATTTTTAATAGGATTTAATTATTATAAAAAAATCGAAAAATGGACTCCCACCCCCCTTTAAAATGAATGTCTCAATTAGAAAAATATTTCCAGAATTCGCTCTTTTTTTTTTAACTTACTAAAGCCAGAATTTTTTCTTTAAAATGTTTCTTGTTTATAAATGTTCCTTTTATTTGTGGATGGTTGTCTTTTTTCAGAATTTCAGGACTTCGTTAGACAGAAGAAAGAATACAGCGGACAAGTCCCCATGAAAAAATTACTTTATATTATAAAATAAATACAAGATCAACAACATTATTGCATGGAATTGCGTTTAACGTTTAACAGAATTTAACAATTTCTAAAAATTACATTCTCTGAATCTTTTAGAAAATTTATATGATTATAAATATGCATATAACTTTAAATAATTAAATTGACACATTGTGAGATATCAGATATCATGTAAAGCAAAATAAAATAAAAATGTGATTTGCGCAGCTAACATTGAGGCGAGTATATAAATCTAGACAATCATCCGATTGACTATTCTTATCTAACTCTTCGCCATTTTTCTTCTAATAAAAGAAGAAATAAAAATCATGCGCTACGCATAGATTATCCAACACTCTCCAACACTTCCAGAATACGCTAACGTAACCTCACTATTTAATAATATAAAAAAAAAAGATATCTAAAAATACCTCAACAATGCACATCAATTTCATTATGCTTGAAATCCAGGGTGGACACAAATTAGATGGACAATTTCATAACTAAATAATTTTCGAAATATTAATTGTGAGGTACTAGCAGTGTGCGTACAGTTTTACCACAATTTTATAATAGGCTTTTTTTTATCGCAAGAAAAATTTAAAAATTACGTTATTAATTGAGGAAAGAGTTTTAATATGAAGAAAAAATATTTGTCAAAGATGTCTGATCTCAAATGGTGGTGCCATACTTCTTGTAAATTCTAGAAAGTGTACGCACATTGTACTAGTTCACTAGTGGATTTCTACTATTGTATCATATGTTTGTGTATATTTTTCCTACCTCTGCGTTGAAGCCTCAGTTTAGATTAGTCGTAAAGGCGTCTTTCTATGGCCACCACATTCACCAGACTTTTTACCCCTAGATTTTAGTATAGGGTTATTTTAGACCAAGTTTTAAGTTCAAAGCTTCGGCAATATATCTCTGAATTGAAAATAAGAATCGGCATAATACTTGATTTAATCGACGTGAACATGCTCACAAACATAAGGCAATAATTGATTTACAAAAGGAGCGGGTTTGTATAATAACGAAAGGCAGCTACATTGAACTTTTATAGTAAAAGTAAAATTTGTGAGCATCACTATTTTATAATCATTTGCACTCGCATGTTTGGCTGTATAACTGCGCATAATAAACAACCTTGTTTGCCCAACTAAATTATGTCCATCCTGTAGTACAACATCATTAAAGTGTACTGCAAATGATATTTCCCCATAGGGCATCACGTAAGGAATTATTTTGTGTGTCCCTGTAGATGAATGATAAGTGCTATGTACTTTATTTTCCACAGGAATTACGTTGTATTGCATCGCAAAATTGCACATCAGCTTCATTATGTTTGAAACAGTGTAACTTTACTAAAATGCACAATAAAGAATTTTCCCTCATAGACGATAATGTAACGGAATTTTTTTTGAGTGTCTCTGTACACGAAATATAAATGTACATTCCACTTTTAGTAGGAAATGTCCCTTGGTAAACATTAATAAAATTTACTAAGCTCGTGTAATCCAAGTATATTTACAAAAGTTAGAGAACGAAAAAATACCAGGACAGCCAGACAGATGGCCAGACAAAAAGTCATAAATATTTCAAGTATGTCAAAAAGTGTTAATAACAATATGTGGCTATAATCGTAAAATACCCAGCAGTTATATAACCTTTCAAGGTGCGTTCGTAATTATATAAATACGTAACACCTATCGTCTGGTCCGTCCGTCTGTCCGTGTATAACAGCGCAAAAACTACACAACCGAATGGTTTGAAATTTAACCTATATAATCGTTGCAGCATTTTGTCGAGTCATTTCAAATTTTATGAAAATCGAATCAAAGCTAAAAAGATATTAATAAAATTTTCTTCATTCTCTTCAGTGATATCCCATGATAGGTAATGATTCTTGGTTGTCATGGGGATTACGTCCTATTTAAGATGGAGTCCTAGTATTTCCGTATGACTGAATCTAAAAACCAAATTTGTATACTAAAATTATTTAATTATAGCAATCCTATAATATACCGACAGATTTTTGGATAGATATTTCCGGGGAAAAAGATATTAAATGGAAAAAGATTTTAAATATGGATTTCAAGTTCTGAAATTTTCAAAGCTAGACTTAAGTTCCCCATTGGAATTTTTAGTAAATGTCAACGAAAGATAAAATGTTGCCAACTTAAAATGTACTTATTTTATTACCGAAATTAATCCTATATCATAATAAAGGACTATATAATTCATTTTTTCAGTGAAATAATAACGATGATTTTTTTACATTTTCTTGTGTTGGATATTTCCGTATAATATAATTTTAATGTAATAAAATTGTAATTAAATTGTTTGTAACAGCGTATTGTAAGTTAATTCCATAAAATAAAATTAATATCTATAATATGAAAATCTGCAAATAAAATAAATTTTGTATTGGTGCATTTTTGCATGAGAATGCAACAAAATGCCCCAAGACCTGAATATTTATAAAACTAGTTATAGTACGAACACACCTCAATTGTCACATTTGACGTACGGTTTCCAACTTGCCTCATTCTTTTTTCTCCAAACAAAAACCCATATGTTATGTTTTCTGAAAAAATAAAGACATCCATGAGAATTTAAAGTATTCAAAGCACGAAAGACGTAGAAGAATTTTTAGCAAGTTTTCATATATCGGAAAGTGATGAACACGTTCTTCATACAAAATTAAAACAGCCTCAAGAAAATTTTGGTGGCAGCTCGTTTTCAGTAAATGCCAGAAAACAGAAATAAAACTTTTCATTGAATGTCTGAATTTTATGTCGAATGCCACCTGAGGTATTGTGAGAAAAATGAAACTATGAAAAGTTAGAGGATTTAATAGTTCTGATATTAACTTTGATATTCATGTCAGGATTTTTACTCGAGTTTTTGGAGACAGTTATAAACTAAAATAATATTATCTACAACTTTTATATTGACAAGTTTTGGATAAGAGTAGTAAATCTGCAAATCAGGAGTCTTAACGTCAGCTCTGCAAGTCATTTGTGTTTTAAATCTCATTTTTTATATCATTTAACAACGTACAATCCGCAATTATTATTTTTTCAACTGCACGCACATTTATAAGCATATAAAATTCTTGGAATGTTCCAGAAATTAGAATCATTAAATTAAACACGGTGTTATACAATGATATTATGAAATTCTGAAGAACTGCTTATTCTTTTTTTTTTTTTTTTTTTTTTTTTAATAAACAAGCATTCATCCTTTCCCCCGTAGTCTTATTAAATTTACATTCGTTTTCATAAAAAAAAGAGAGAAAAAAAGAAAGAAAGAAAAGAAAAGAAATATATTTCATCAAAATAGTTCGAATTTCTTGAATTTTATTATTTTACACTCTTTGAAATACGGTTGCTAAGCAACGGGTGAATTAAAGCGGAAAGTAAAAATAAACGCTTTTAAAATTTGTAAAAAATATGAAAATAAGATGTTTATATTCCCTGAACAGATGCAAAAACATTTTCAAATATTTTAAGCAATTAATTTCTAAATTCTATTAAATTTATTGGCAAAATTTTAAATCTATTGGAAATCCATTTCGAAAATTTAGCATTCATAATTTTGCGTCTAAATCCATTATGCAAATATTCCATTTTCATTTCAGATAAAAATGAAATCTGAAAAGTCATCCATATTAAAGCATTATGACCTAACATAAAATGTTCTATATTTTCCGAACGAATGAACCAAATTTAACAAAAAACTATACAGCTAATTCCGGATACCTCGCCAACATACCTACCAAAAATCAACCTAATCGGACCATTTTTACAGCAGTTATCGCGGAACAGACAGACAGAAACCAAAAACTTTTCGCGTCTCCACAGTGAGCCTTAACTGACGTTTCGGCAATTAACTTTTAAAGCAAAAAAATAAAAAATAAAAAATAAATCCATTCCGGTGACGCCTTTAGAAACAGGTAGATTTCGAAGTAGGCGGTCCGAACTCGCGCATCATGGAAAAAAGTTATTTCTTCTTCAATTCCAAATAAGCAGGCACCCAGCGGTCTGCGGCGTCAACGCGGAATCCACTGTTCTGAATTTCCAGGTCATTAATTGAGGGGGTAGGGGCAACAGAGTGCCAAGCTACATTTTTTTAACTTCTGAGATATTTCAATTTAAATATTTGATCAAATACCAAATCAAGATATGTAACCTAAAGTTTTTTCGCCAATGTATTAGTAACATTTGAGATAGTAACAATATGGCATTACTTAAATGATATTAATATTGCGTTTTTTGTAAATTAGCTATCTTCATTGGGGGCATAAACATCTGGAGCAAAAACGAAATCTGTCACATAGGTTGCCACCAAGTGACATTAGAAACAAATTATATGTTGTATATTATAATTTACAATATTAAGCAACAGATTACAGTGTTAGATATATTTCACCAAAAATGTGACCTGGCACTTTCTTGTCCCGACCCCCTCAATCGTGCCTGCCTTAGGGGTGGTGGAATTGATACTTAAAAGTTATCCCACCAACGAGCGTGACCGTAGATTAAAGATAAATTTAGTTTATGGTCCATTTTTTTAAATTTCGTACCTTTACCAATTAACAAGACTAAATAATTGAATAAACACGGGAGATTTTTTATAATTATTTACAAAATAATTGGAGTATAATGGGAATAACACTCGTCAGAAGCGGGCAGATAAAATTGTTAAACTGTGTTTATCTTTAATCTTGATTTAGTTTCTGTTGGTGAAATTAGTACTTAACTTAAAAATCTATCTGTGCCTGTAGACCGAGCCGGCAGGGAATTTTTTTTAATTCAAAATATCCACTACCATTTCAGATTAGTAATCTTCGCTTTATTTAATAATAGACATTTCATAATTAAACTAAGCAAAGATTACTAGTCGGAAAAAGTAGTCGTTACATGGAAAAAAATCAAATCCACCTTGGATTTATTTAATTGCAGCCATTCCGTGATTCAGTAAAGGTAAGATTACTAGACATAAAAAAATGGCAGATATTTTAATTAAAATTACTCCATGCTCTCACAATGCTACTGAAATTATACTCTATAAATAAAAACGAATAACTGAAGATAATATTCATAAATGATAAGCATCTAAATAATAATTTAGAACGTAAGATTAATCTTTTATGTAACTGTAAGGGTTTTTTTTTTTTATCAAAAAAAGAGAAAAATATATAATAGAAATTAAAACAAATTTAACAAATTTACAGTAATTTCAAGTTTTTTTTTCTCTTTTTTTACATTTATAGCGGTAGGAAAATTACGTCTTGTTTACTACATAAAACTGAGTGTACTATGGGATTTAAATAATTATATATTTTCGTAAACATTTTCAGAAATTGCGAGAACTTCAATCTTGTTTCTTCTTTTATTTTATATATTTTTTTTCTATTATAATGAATATCCCTTCGCATTTGTATCTTTAAGTTGTTTGCTTAAAGTATAACAGGAAATAGAAATTTCCAGACATTATTGCTTGAATGATAAATTAGAATAATTACATTACCTTTTATCGCATTAAATGCGCCGTTTAATTGTTTGTTTTAAAAGGAGAAGAGAGAATTGTTTGCATTCGCTAGGAAAGGTACATAAAATTCGCAATGTATAAAAAGTAAGTTTCTTTGCACTCTTTTATTTAATTCAACTTGGTTTTTGTATGTAAAAGATGGAATTTTGTAAACGATTTCTCACACCTTAATAGGCTAGAAACATAAACATTAGGTAGGGGAAGACGGGGTACAATGAAACATTACTTGTAAAATCAGTAAAATTTGTCACAGAATGTTGCAATTTATATATATGTTATACAACTATATGTTCCAGTTACTGATGTGATTTGGTTACATTCTCACTTCTACAACATTAGCAAAAGAAGATTATTTGTTTTTCATCAGTGAAAGTAAGTTTCTTTACTAAAAGTAATTTTATTTCTTTTTCCTTGTTGTTATAAGTAATAATTATTTTTTTTATACATTGTTATCTTTGGATTGTTATCTTCATACCTATACCTTCAAAACCAAAATTTAAAAAAATAAATATTAGAATGTAAATAATTTTTTATTTAGTAACCTCATTGCGGGGTACAATTAAACACTTGCAGACGTGGTACAATGAAACATGTTGGAATGAGGCCTTTTAATAAAAAAATCTTTTGGGAAGAAGATTATTTGTGTTTGTATGTGTCAGATAAGCTTTGTCTTTCTGAAAAATTTTTCCATGGTCAGATTAATGAAAAACTGAAGAGATGACTAATGAAGCTGCAGAGTAGACTAATGAAGCTGAAGACCAGACTGACAAAACCCAAGAATCAGAAGCGGTAGATCTTGCCATAAGTTAAGTAGATCATTGCAGGTTGTTCAACAACTATTCATACACCATGCACTAGCTCTAAACCTATGAAGAAATACATTTATCCTCAAGAGATAAAACCTTACCCCAAGGCTGTCCAAGAAAGGAAATAAGAGTAGGAAAACAGAAAAAAAAAGAGTTTTTTGTTCTAACCAACGCTAGTAAAAACTCTTGTTAGGCTATTAAAAAGTAAAAAGAGGAAAAAAGCTAAGAAGGGGTTGTTTTCAAAACAAACTCTACATGTTAGACTCTGAAGATGACAATGATCCAGATTATTTTCCAGCTCTAGCTGATCATCGAAGTACTAAGAATGAGATATCCACACATAACATGTGTGACATAAGCAATATCTGTATAAATGATTATGTTTTAATCAACGAGGGTGAACAGAAACATTAGGAAATATATTTAGTTGGAGAAATCATAAATTTAAATGAAGTCGAATGTGAAGTACTTTATATAAAAATACTTCAACCCTAGGTTTAAATGCGTGCATTCTGCAGAAACTTACATTTTTGAAAAAACTCAGACTGTGCTGAAACTTTTACCCCTATTCCTTCGGGAGCAACTGAAAGAAAACCAGAAATGCTAATTTTTGAAACTGACTTGATTCAATTTAATATAAAATGAAAGATATTTCTTAAACTAATAGAATTTTCTTACTTTGCATTTAGGACTATAATATTTATATCAAGTTTTTTTTTTTTTTTTTTTTTTGTCTTTTAAAGAAGTTCCTATTTTGTATTTTAATCAAGTTCCTTTTTTGTATTTTAATAATTAAGTTTTGTTTTCGTATTCAGCTCATTGTTCATAAAATAAACTATACTGGGTGAAAATTGCTTGCATCATTTGGAGTTTTTCATTGTACCTCAGTATTCGTTTCATTGTACCCCGGCATACGGGGTACAATGAAACTTTTTGTTATTTTTCAAGCATAAAGATATTGTTTAAAACATAATAAAAATTTATATAGATGAGGAAAATACAATATTAAAAGTATGCATTAATTATATTTTTGTGCATGCAAAATTGTGGATAGGAAAAAAAAAATAGTAAATTTTGTTTCATTGTACCCCGTCTTCCCCTACATAGGTGTGTTTCTGATGACAATACAACATTTTAATATTTTTAAAACTTTGTTATAACTTAATAACTTATTTTCCGTTAGCTGGCCACAGGTGATAAATCGTCAAATATTCTATACTAGTGTAAATGCCCGTCTGTGCATAATCTGTAAAAAGCTAGAATCCTCTCTCAGATTACATAGAAACTGACCAAAGAATTAATCTCTACGACCCATCATTTTCGGGTAAAATGTCACAGAAAAATTGTGACGTCAAATCCGGTCAGTAGCGTATTAGAATAAAATCATGGAAGCGTTATTTAGACTTCCGCATTGTCTAGGGTAACATTATTTTACCTGACCCAACCCGTGAGTTGATTCGGGTAGATCTCACTCTAAATTTGTTTAGTCCTCATGGTAAAATTGTACTAAACTCTGAAATTTACGCCACGAATACATAATTTTGGACATTGTTTTAATATTTGATTGATTATATCTTAGGATACAAAACGGGAAGTCATTCAGTCAAAGATTTTGAAATTTATGAAGCATTAAATTTTGTAAATCTTAGTGTTAAATTCGTTTGTAATATTTCTAAAACAAATTGCATTGCTGATAGTCTTTTAATCCGTTCACTGCCGGGTTAAAATTACCGGAATTTTATTTTATTTAGAAAGTTTGAAGTCATACTAGAAAATACTAATAGCAATGTTTACTTTATTTAATTACAAACATTTCGTGATTACATGAAATAAAAATTCTTCTTTCGATATTTACGGTACGAATTCGTAATTTTAGATTGAAAAACCACGAGTATATCTAAAAAGGTGGATTTAACTTTGTACCGTTACATTAAAAATAAATGAACAACGTGAAATAGCACAAATAAAAATATATAAATTGGTAAACAGCTGTTTTGGAGCCCCTAAAGCTCAATCCTCAGTGCCAATTCAAAATATTAAATCCCGATTTCAAAGTTTAAGCCATGTAAATATGCTTGCTTCTTTCGCACGCGCCAAGACTGAATGGCGGCGACTTTCTCAAAAACAACAGCGGAGTCAGGAAACACATGTGACGCAGAGACCAATGGGAGCGTAAATAGATGATCATCTATTTACGACGTCGATTTTTGGGAGGCTTATCATATATGGAAGAATACAGGCAGCTTAGTTAATGATTCGTCCAGTACATCAATTTTTTCAAATACCAGGCTAACTTCATTTAATTCATTCTCTTTGTTTCCCCCCTTTTTTCTCCTTCATACTTAAACTCGCCATGTCTGGAAGGTCACTCCTATTGGTCTGTGCGTCACTTGTGTTTTCTGACTCCACTGTTGTTTTTGAGAAGGTCGCCGCCATTCAATCTTGGTGCGTGCGAAAGACGCAAGCATATTTACATGGCTTAAACTTTTAAATCGGGTTTTAATCTTTTGAATTGGCACTGCTGATGGAGTTTTAGGGGCTCCAAAACAGTTGTTTGCTAATTTATATATTTTTATTTATGCTATTTCACGTTGTTCATTTATTTTTAACCACGAGTATACTCGTGGTTGGCAGCGCATGGGTTAAACATTACTCAAAACTACTTGGTGAAATGAGATGTAAGTTTGGATTTGTATATTTCAAGCTTCTAAAAACCGATTTCAGTTAGAAAGTTCATAGATTACAATTATTTTATTTTTCGAAAATGAATTACATAAAATATATATTTTCGAAAACCTAATTGAATCTTATGATATATTTTAACAGAAATCGATTTATAAAACATTCAAATGTGATAATTCAAAATTTTGCATCATTCTGTTAAGTAATTCGTCCATTATGCCTAGAAAACTAACCGCATAGCAAACTATTTTGCAACGATTAGAAATAAATTTACATTAGGAGTTCCAATCTATAGACCTTCGTAATTCGTGAACTATTTGACTGAATAACTTCCCTTTTGTATCCCAGTGTAAAATTTGTCGATAAAGACAAGTATGGTTCAAAAATAGGTGACTGTAATGAAAATTTCAGAGTTTGTACAATTTCGCTATAAAGCCAGCGAGCTAAATTAATTTTCCAAAACACAAATTAAAAGAAGACAGAATTTAACGGTCGAATGGCCATTTGTTTTGGGGACAAATTGTTGATTAAAATGTAAATCGATAGGGTCACACCGCTCAGCTGAAGCTGAAGCTGAACCTGAATAAAATGTATGGGCTATTTTCTTCTTTTGCGGACTGTACATCAATGCCAACTTTTTAAGATGTGATTTCGCAATTCTCCTCACCCCTTAATTTAGGGGAGTATGTAAAGCTGTATCAATATTATAAAGGACAAACGTGTCCATGCATAACTCTGACGTCATTTTGCAAATGGCAACACTTGACGCTGAAATTTCGGTTTTGCGATTTTTGCTACTATATATTTTTTTTTAATTTCTAAACATCGCACATTTTTAATGTTTACACCTTTATATAGGAAAAAAAAGTCTACTTTCAAATGCATTTTGTTTGAAAACTGAATCTTAATTGGCTCATTTATCATGGCTTTTAAAATAATTTTCAAGCATGAATTAACAGGCATATTAACTCTGGCACGAGGCCAATATCGCTTTTAATAAATTTCAAAACTTTATTTGAATACATAATTGCTATTTTTCATATAAAAATGATTTTTGGTATTGTTAGTGGTCAATCTAAAAAAACAATGTAAAACTAGTCGCATGTGCAATTCCCAAAATTTTCTTTTATCTCACACAGGTTTCGCATACACTAAAAAGAATCATCACCAATTTATATCAAGGTCTAACTGAATCTAAAGTTTTATTAAATTCAGTGTATTAGTTTTTGAGATATGACTATTGCTAAAATCTTGTAAATCCTGAAAAATGCAGCATAGTAGCGCCACCTGTTGGGAGATTTAGACCAAAACCTAATCAACAACAACTTATGTCATTTCTAACTGAATCTGAAGTTTGATGAAAATCCGTGCATTAGTTCTTGAGATATAGTTATCGTGATAATAATAAAAAAAGTACCATAGCAGCGCTACCTGTTGGGCTATTTACACCAAAACATAAGCAGTATCTATTTATGTCAAGGTCTAATTGAATCTAAAGTTTGATGAAAATAAGTACATTAGTTCTTGAGATAGAGCTATTGCGGAAATAGCGAAAAATGCAGCATAGCAGCGCCACGTGTTTGGCGATATTCACCAAAAAATAATCAGCACCCATCTATATCACGGACTAACTGAATATACAGTTTTATTAAATTTCGTGCATTAGTTCTTGAGATAGAGCGCCCACAAAATTTTTGTCACATACAGACAGATAGATAGAGTAAGCATAGATCAAATACTTTGTGCGAATTTTAATTCATAAACCAAAACCAATAACAACTTTGTAACGCACAAATATGAAAAATTGGCACAAAAACCGCATACGGCCGTTTCATGGATTCCTCGATCCCTTTCCTCAGTGCGAAAAAAAAAGGATAAAAATGGGTTTAAATAAGAAATTTTTTTGTGAATGCGGCCTTATATTGGCAGACGCTTAGTTTGGCCTCTTATATTGGGCAGACGAAACGTGCTCTTAGAATTAGACTAAAAGAACAACAAAATTATGTTAAAAAGCAGGAGTGTGAGAAATCTACAATAGCTAAATATTGTTGGGATTCCAACCACAGGTTTAATTATTCAGAAGCTAAAATTATCCAAAAATGCAATTCAGTTATAGATCTTGACTTTTACGAGGCTTACTTTATTCACAAACATAGTTCATCCTTAGTGAATGATATGACCAGCACCCCTTTTCTCCCGCACATGTGGAGGGATCCTGCGCAGTGACTCCTTTTTTCAGTTATTTCCGGTAATTAACTACGTGATTTATTTTGGATATATAAACTCTTTCTTTAGCATTTTCATTCAAGTCAGTACTCGGGGCTATAACCGAGGAATTCTTTGAAACCATTTTTATCTTTTTTTTTTTTTTTTTTTTTTTTTTTTTTGAGGAAGGGGATCGAGGAATCCTTGAAACGGCCGTATGGGGTTTTTTGTGCCAATTTTTCATATTTGTGCGTTACAACGTTGTTACTGGTTTTGGTTTATGAGATAGAGTCACAGACTCACAAACAGACATTTTGTAAAAATAGTCATATCGTGTTGAGGATCTTCTAAAACCTATAAATCTGTCGAAAACCGAAAGTCGAAAATTTTCATGAATCGAATACTTTCTTCTTGCAAAGATAGAAGAAAAAAAAAAAAACATATTAAATGAAAAAAAAATCTGTTAGACTTTTCAATTAAAAGAATGATTTTCATCTATATTTTGTAACTCGGAAAGCCCTACTCGGTTGCCCGATTTTTTTTTAAAGATATTAATTAAAGTAACCAAAATATATCACCATACTGTTTTGTTTTGTTTTGTTTTAATTATAAATGATATATTCCACGAGAGTTTTATTTTGTGTAATGCAATTAACAAGATGAAAAGATAATTACATTGAAAAAAAAAATCGTATACATTCTTTTTTTAATGAATTGTTTCCAAAATTGCAATTATACATTGTTATCTTCTCATTCTTTTCCCAAACATATAAGAAAAACATCATATGCAATAAAAACGAAATAATTTATTTAGCCAAAGCCTGCATCTAAGAATAAATCTTCGAGCATTAATTTGAACATATTTAAAGTTCCGTATAATCATTTTCCGAGTTTCATAACTAAGTTTTAAAATATTCATATAGTGACGTTTAGCAATTTAATATATTTTCAAGCACATTACCGAAAATGCAAGAAATCAACTTAATATGATCATGATTTTCCTATTTGATGACATTCCTCAAGACGAAAGTTTTGAAAACTAGAAATGTATCTTTGAAAAGGACCGAAAATTGTTGGGATGAAAGTGAAATAGATAATTCTGAAGACTTCAAATAGTTTCTTTAAAAGAATTTTAAATATATACTGAATTATAAGGCATTTTATATTTAAACTCTAGATTTAATAAAATAGAATTTTGAATGATTAATACGTAATTTTTATTATATTTAAGGGGTTATCGTACATAAAGTTTTACTTTGTTACTTACCCATCATACGTAGTATAGGGTAAGTCTTGTAATCGTTTTGAAAATCGAAAAAAAAATTTTGACGGATTTACACGTTTCAGACACTGGAGATTCCGAAAAACATATTTTTAGAACAAAAAAATTTGCCGTCCATCTGTGTGTCTGTAAACGCTCTATCTCCCGAACAAATTGAGATAGAGACTTGCCATTTGGTATGTACTTAGTATGTAATAATGGGAAGAAGCCTATTTCATTTCAATAACCTCGATTAACCGGAACAATTTTTTTCGGACTCTCGAAATATTCGTTCTGATGAAAGGTATATAAAAATTTTCGAAATTGTTTATTTTAAGAAATGAATATAAAAGACAATAAAAAAACATAAATTTTGAATAAAGCATGAAGTCGATCGGATAATGAGTTGCCGAGATATTTGGAATCCTATTTACCACACTCTTCGATTTTTCATGACCCTGTATTTCATCCAAATTTCACTTCAAAGATATATTTTAATTGGAAATTTGACGCTTAATCAGATGCAATAAACCGCTAGTTAATAGGATTATTATTTTTGGAGTTATAAGGAAAAACCTCTTTCAAGCAATTCAGTAATCGAGCCTTTAAAGTTTGTGACGTCATCAAGCCACGATTTTATTTGAATTGCAATGCATTTTATAAGTAGTTTACACATTTTTATTTTAATATTTTACATTATGCATATCCATGATGGGTAAGTCTTACGGTGGCCCCCATCGACTAGTTTTTTATTTAAAAACATATTTTTTATTATTATTTCCTTGAAATGTATATACAAATATATATAGATATCATCTATCTATATTACATAGATAGATAGATAGATAGATAGATAGATAGATAGACACATTGTAGCTATAAAAATGAAATTTTAATTAGTATATAATTATTGAGTATATACACAGTTGTCCAAAAATTAATGGAAGTAGTCGAACGCTTTCACTTTTTATGAGGTTTGTCGAATATCGACTGACATTTTTTACAAATTGTTCTTGAAATTCGAGGCTGTAAAGCACATGTTTGACTTCAAGAACAGTAGAAACAGTATACTGCAATTAAAAGATTAATATATTGAATATTTGATGAGATATGGACATTTGTATGAAACAGTGTATAACTGCGCATAAACGAACTATAAAAAGATTTTTTTTCATCATTTGGTAGTCAATTCTGTAGTAACTCATATAAAAATATCAGTCAAATGTCGTGAAAACTCACAAAGACACCTGCAATACAGTGAGCTAATTGACAAATTCGGAGAGTAATCCATTGGATTTCGATACATTCCTCGAGTGCTCCTCAACTTCTCCGCTGACCGCCCGAAAAGTAAAGTTTGTGTGTAACAGAAAAATGCGTTTTTCTCAAAAACTATATTACCTAAGAAAATCGTTATAGTTTTCCCGTAAGGTTTAAATAAACTCCAACTATCCTTAATTTTTTCATAATTTTAGTTTCAGTAGATTCAGAAATCGATAGGGGGAACATATTTTTGCAGTGCATTTTCGAGGATATCTCTGAAAATATAATACCTAAAATTGAAACAAATATATTTTTGAGTTCGATATTACGAGTTCTTTCACACTATACCCCACATGATATGCGAAAAGAAAACTTTTTGTTTTCAAGTAGCTTAATTAATCCCCTAAATTTTTCCTAAACATATTTGTGAATCGCTAATAATCTGAAAATATGTGGGTAAAAAGGCTTTATAAGTTTCCCAAGTTTAAACTTCCCACGTCCCATACTTATACAGCTCTGACAGACAGACAGATAGACACAGGCGTGATCTATAATGGTTCCGTTTTTACTTTTTAAGCACGGAACCCTAAAAACAAATTTTTACTGTCCCTAATTGAAAATATATTTGCCTCAAAATCAATAATATATTTTTAGTTAATAAAATATATAAATTGTGTGTAAAATGAAGAATTTGTTCTCTTACTGAAATGTATGCTTCTTTCGTATGCAAGTTTCCACTATTAAATCGTACCTGAAAGGATTCATATTGGACTTTGTTGACATTCCCCATTGACCAGAGAAATGTTCTTAAAGTTATAATTCAATAGGCATACAATTTAAATTCTTAGACACATAAAAGAAAAAAGTATAACATAAAAATGTTCATAATTATGCAAAGCTAAAATATATTGAATTTCGATAGAATGACATTTTTATATAAATTTCTGATGTTTATATTTCAAACAATTTTGTTCTATAATGTCTAAAGTACTTTTTCTGACAAAAAAATATAAACACGTTATTTTTTTATTCGAGATTTGTGAGCTCCGGGCCACTTTAAAAAAATCCTTTAAAAAGGATTTTCATGCGTTTTAGAAATAGTTTTAAAGCAAAGACCTACTTTTAACTTTATTTAAAACTATCTTCTCATATTTTGATCTGTATTAGATTTTGTTGACTTTTCCCAAGAGAAATGTTACTGAAGTTATAATTCGATTGAAATCTACTTAAAACTGTCGGATCCAGAAACAAAACTCAATATTTAAATTTTCAAAGTTATCTAAAACTTAAACTGAACTTTGAAGTATGAAATTTTGAGAATGACAAATTGAATTAAATTCTAAAGTTTAGATGCAGATATCTTTTCGATCACAAATTTTAAAGTAGACATACAAGTAATTCATTTTTTGGTTGGATACCATACTTGAATTTCAATAACATCACATACACATATTTAATATTTCTAAAAATAAAAACAATAAATGAAATATATTTGCAGTGTCACACTTTTGGGAAATTTATTGTCAAAATATTATGTTCAAAATTTTTATCTGGGGAATTAAAAAAAAAAAGAAAAGTTACGCAAAATAGCAGAATATTTGAGATTATTTATATTTTTAAAGCGTTTTATCAAAAAACAATTCCGAAATAAACTAGTATGTACACAAAAAACTATAACAAATTGATCTGCTGAATTCTAACTGCCAATCTTTCATTTTTAAACCATACATACTTTGAACCAGTGAAATATTTTATTAAGATGCCACCTTCCTTCTATGTAGGTATATATATATATATATATATATATATATATATATCTGGTAATATATATCTTTTTATTCATTAAATAAATTTCTGGTGGAAATATTTTTATCTTACTCGAAAATAACCAGAAAGTTGGCAGATATGGTATTAGTTAATTTTTGTATGAAACACTTTTGATGACAAAGAGAAAGAATATAAACACATTTCAGTACCTATATATTATAATTCAAGTTCGTGTTTACAATATTATATTTCGAAAAATTCAAGATGATCTTAGCTTTTCTAGGTTTTTTATTCACACTCACATAAAGACAAATACTTAAAGAACATAAATTAAACATTAATAATTAATATTTCTAGATTAAATCGAAAGAGAGCAGCAGTTCCGCTTCTTATTCTAGCAGATATCCGAGTGTAACAGAACTGATTTTTTCTGCGTCACTGGGGGCTTGAGCGCAGGCCGAACTGGTGCCACTTATCAGCCACCCACGTGATTCTCAACAACTATATGTTTTGTTTAATTCTATCAGAATTCACTCTCTATCCCTAATTGGATCATTCTATTTCTTTGGAAGGTGGAAAAGGACGAATACATAAGGATTTGTATAAAATTTTGATCTAACCTTTCTTGGTATCAGTGCGTCATAGCTCAGTGATATGTCTTTTGTTTCGGTTTTTAGACCCAGGTTCGTATCCACACAGCGCAAAAATAAAAATAATGATAAGTTTTTATTTTTCAATATATTTAATTAAGTTATAAAAAATATTTAAAACCATATTAATAATTTATATAATGTATTTTTTTTTAACGTGCATTATAGTGATTGCGGCATTAACGACTTTTGTATTTTTATAGATTCCAATACAATGAGTAAGCAGAATCTACTAGTGTCTTCTTTTTTACTTGTTTTCATCTGTGCAAATCGTTTATAAACGTGTTTTAATAAAATAAGCTTTCAAAAAATTCATATTTATTTAAGATTCCAATACAATGCGCTAGCTGAATCCACTGATGCTTTTTTGGTTTTCATGGGCGCGAAACGCTCATACACACCTTATAGTGATTTCGGATTTAACAATTTCATTTTTTTTATTAGTATCTATCAATTTTTTAAAGGGGAAAATAATATAACATTAATAAAGATTACGTAATTGACCGATAGATTTTTAAACATGGAATTATTTAAATTATCTTAGTTTTTCTATGTAAACCATCTTCATCAATTCATATATTTCATCCTTATCTTTTGAGATTTCTCTTTATTTTTTATAAATTATGTCTGTAATACTAAATAAATAAATAATTTAAAATTCCTAATATTTATGATTTATTTCAAGCTTTTTAGAACACAGGGGAACCGGTTTTGAAAAATATCTGCTCAAGTATGAAACGCACTCCACTAATTTTTATGTCCTATCTGGCGTTCTCTAGTCTTTCTTCCTTTCCCCATCTGCAAATGTTCAGAAATTAAGGGGCAATGACCAATTTCAGACGTTTCGTCCAATATCTACTGAAACTCGTGAGGAAATGACCGAAATGCTAATTTAAAAGTCCTAATATTTATGATTTATTTCAAGCTTTTTAGAAGACAGGGGAACCGGTTTTGAAAATTATCCGCTCAAGTATGAACCACACTCAACTAATTTTTATGTCCGATCTGGCTTTTTCTAGTCTTTCTTCCTTTCCCCATCTACAAATGTCCAGAAATTAAGGGGCAGTGACCAATTTCAGACGTTTCGTCCAATATCTACTGAAACTCGTGAGGAAATGCCCGAAATGCTAATTTAAAAGTCCTAATATTTATGATTTATTTCAAGCTTTTAAGAACACAGGGGTACGGGTTTTAAAAATTATCTGCTCAAGTATAAAACGCACTCAACTAATTTTTATATCCGATCTGGCGTTCTCTAGTCTTTCTTCCTTTCCCCATCTGCAAATGTCTAGAAATTAAGGGACAGTGACCAATTTCAGACGTTTCGTCCAATATCTACTGAAACTCGTGAGGAAATGCCCGAAATGCTAATTTAAAATTCCTAATATTTATGATTTATTTTAAGCTTTTTAGAACACAGGGGGAACCGGTTTTTAAAATTATCCGTTCAAGTATGAAACACACTCAACTAATTTTTATGTCCGATCTGGCTTTCTCTAGTCTTTCTTCCTTTCCCCATCTGCAAATGTCCAGAAATTAAGGGACAGTGATCAATTTCAGACGTTTCGTCTAATATCTACTGAAACTCGTGAGGAAATGCCCGAAATGCTAATTAAGAAGTACTAATATTTATGATTTATTTCAAGCTTTTTAGAACACATGGGGAACCGGTTTTGAAAATTATCCGTTCAAGTATGAAACACACTCAACTAATTTTTATGTCCTATCTGGTTTTCTATAGTCTTTCTTCCTTTCCCCATCTGCAAATGTCCAGAAATTAAAGGGCAGTGAGCAATTTCAGACGTTTCGTCCAATATCTACTGAAACTCGTGTGGAAATGCCCGAAATGCCATTGAAGTTTGAGGTTGTAAAGAACTTGTTTGAACTCATGTTTTTCAGTGAAGATTTTGTCGCGAGGACAATTTGGGGTAAAGGGAAGAAATAATAATTTTAATAATAAAATTATATTTTCAATCACCCAAGTAACAGAAAATGCTAAAAATGGTCTGTCACTGTAGGAAATGACAATGTAGGTCCTGTTCAACATTTGTGTGCATTTGCTTAAGCATAGCACGTATATTCGTGAAGATGTTAACGTTTCTATGGAAAATTCAAAAGTTTTTTTTTTTTTTTACATAGCATGCAAATTTTTCAGCCGAATTTAACACCGCTTTCTAAAAACTTGACAAAAAATAGTAGAAATAGTATACTGTAATTAAAATATTAATATATTGAATATTTAATGAGATATACCTATTTGTATGAAATAAATTTTAACTGCTCATGCGCGAACTACAGCAAAGATTTTTTTTTTGTCATGATTTGAAAGTCAATACTATAGGGCAACTCATAAAAAGACCAGTGAAATGTCGGAAAAACTCAAAAAGTTACAGCAATAATTGATAAATTGATGTGGAAATCCCATATAATCCTATGGGATACCAGTGTAAATTGAATGATCCACTTCGTAGGTGTAGAGAGTGAAATTTAAGGCATCGCATACATACAGATATTTCTAACTTTCCCTATTTATTAAGCAGTTATAACGGGGTTTTTTTTACGAAGATTTACTTTTAAGTAGTTTAGTTTTCATTAAAAATATAAAATGAAATATAAATTTTATTCCTTCATTTTACCATCAGTAGTTGTGCTTTCAATCAATTTATTTTTTCTTCACTCGGTTATTGACTCTTACTATAAATATAAAAAACTAGTCGTTGGGGGCCACCGTAATACTTACCCATCATTGATATGCATAATATAAAATATTAAAATAAAAATGTGTAAACTACTTATAAAGTGCATTGCAATTCAAATAAAATCGTGGCTTGACGTCATAAACTTTAAAGGCTGAAATTACTGAATTGTTTGAAAGAAACCTCCTTATAACTCCAAAAATAATAATCCTATTAACTAGCGGTTTACTGCATCTGATTAAGCGTCAAATTTCCAATTAAAATATATCTTTGAATTGAAATTTGGATGAAATACAGGGTCAGGAAAAATCGAAGAGTGTGGAAAATAGGATTCCAAATATCTCGGCCACTCATTATCCTATCGACTTTATGCTTTATGCAAAATTTATGTTTTATTATTGTCTTTTATCTTCACTTCTTAAAATAAACAATTTTGAAAAATTTTATATACCTTTTATCAGAACGACTATTTCGAGAGTCCGAAAAAAATAGTTCCGATTAATCAAGGTTATTGAAATTAAATAGGCTTCTTCCCATTATTACATACTAAGTACATACCCAATTGCAAGTCTCTATCTCAATTTGTTCGGGAGATAGAGCGTTTACAGACACACAGACACACAGACACGCAGACGGACGGCAAAAAATTTTCTTTCTAAAAATATGTTTTTCGGAATCTCCAGTGTCTAAAATGCGTAAATCCGTCAAAAAAAAAAAATCGATTTTCAAAACGATTACAAGACTTACCCTATACTACGTATGATGGGTAAGTAATAACTGTATATTTTCACTGCAATTAACTTTCAGAGTCGTTATGTTCATTGTCAGATAGTTCATTTTTATGATAACCACCACAGACTCTTAACGATACATTCACATCTACCCTATTAAAACCCTTGCACGTGCCTATGTAACCTCAAAAACTCGGAAACCACAGGGTAAAGGGCTGAGAAATTTGGCACACGAGTTGCTGGTAGGGGCCCATGAACGATTGGGACAAAAAATTCGAAAATTTTAAATAGATTTTTTTATTTTATGTTTTTGACGAATTTTTGCCTTTTTTATGTTTAACCCGTAATCGCGCGAGTTCTAACCAGTTCTAAATATTTACTGCACTGTGAGATATACATATTACGTACGCCACGATGCAATACTAAGAAGCTGTAGCGGGTATTACGATCATTCTTTTACCTCGCATGCAAATAATTAGAGATTATTTAATTACGCTTAATTATTACCTTTTTAAAAAAAAAATAATGAAAAACATTTTTCCACAAACACCAGCAAAACTTTGTATTCTATTTATTCCCTTATTTCAAAGATATCGTTTTATCGTCTGTTGCCATATCAACATGATAAATTAAATTTCATTAAAGAAAATGCAGAGTAGTAGAAAAATATTTTTCTACATATTACATAGATACATTTGGTTGTACAGACATTATTTTTTAATTTTGGTTTTAGAATTAAAATCATGAACTCCCGTGCGTAGAACGGGTTAAACAGCTAGTACTTAAATACAAATAGACAACGTGACAAAAAACACAAATTAGTTTTAAATATATACAGCAGAAATGTCTGTATTTCTTTATGCCTCAAAACAAAACATCACTATTACGAGCTTTTTATTGACGCGGCCAATCATTTTGATGTCATGACCCATCATTTGAGTAATACAGGCCTAATGAAAAAAAAAAGAAGTCGAAATCATTTTATATATCATGTATTGAAACATGTTTTTCTAAAAGAAAAATATTTAACTTTCATAAATAATTTCTTAGGGTATGTTCTATATCAAGCGAAAAGTGTTAAATTTGGCGTCAAGTTATTCCTGTTTTCACAACACGGAACGCCTAATTGCGGGTAGTGGATTCGAGACTCCACGACAGCCAAATATCGTCGTGTACACTAATGGCATCTGGTGTACGTTAAATCTGTCGTAAATGCAAAGTCATGGGGTGTGAATTGCTATTGTTCGATTGCGCTGGATTTGAATTTTAGAATTAAGATCTAGAATTTAAGAAAATGGTTTAGATATTTTGAGATAACAGTTTTTACTGAAACTTCCGATATTTAGAACGGTTTATATAAGCGATAGCATCGAAAGCAACAACACAGATTGTTACCACCACCGTTATGACGCAAGTGTTAATGACACACATATTTTTGCTTTATAATATATATATATTATTGATGTTAATTTAAATTATTTTAACAACCTACATCAGAGTACGTCCTTTATCAGATTTTTAAAAAAATCTCATAAATAGTCAGTTTTGAAAGATCAACAATGCATGTATGACAGTGAGACTTCTAATAATTGAAATTAATTTTATAACTTATTTAATTTTCAGTATTATACTACATTCGTAATTAATTTAATTTTAGATTTAGATCCGTTATTAATCTTTTATACTTGTAACATAAGCCTTTTATAAATAATTTATAATTATATATTTCGCAAATTTATAAGGTATTTAATTAAAATTTCTGTTATAAAATTCATTTACATCATCTTTCCGTCATTAAAACTAAAATCTTCAGTTAGAATTATTTATTAATTAATATTTCTTCCCTGTATTTTCATAAAATTACACTGGTTTACACAGTTTATATACTTTGGCTGAAATGTGCATTTTTTCATAGTATCTCATTCTAGTGCACTGAGTACGGGAAAATTAATGCAAAAAATCTGTCACGCCTAGTTTAGGAGATATTTCTTATATACTTAAAAAAAATAATAACATGAAATATAAAAAGAAACAAGCGGATAAGTGACATCTACGATCGCATAAAGGGTTTCGTTTGATATTCCTTTAAAAACATTTTATCCTTTCTTTAATAAATCCAAATAAATTTCATTAAAAAAAAAAAAGTTATGTATTTTATAAAATAAAAATTCACCGGTCTATTTTTCTCGTTTTTTCGAAAATCTGAAACGGTCCGATAGCGGGTGAAGACCGCTATTATACTCTGTCATAATAATATCTGTCATGTAGACTAAATGCGATATTAAAAAAAATCAATTTCATAACTATACATGTTGTATAGAGACCTTCAAAATGTTAAAATATGCCAAATATTCCATAATCGGGTTTTTATCATGATTCGATACATTCCTCAAACTCGTCTATTTACTGTTCTCTATTACTCATATTGTTACTCTATTTGCATTATTCTCAAACATTTGAAAAATCCGTTAAAGTTCCAATATGACGTCAGATTAATTTTCTTTTTAATTCTGTAATGACGTCATATTAAGCTGCTTGAGAAATGTTTGAAAATTTCGCTTTATTGCCAATATGACGTCCTATTACTCTTGTTTTCAATTGGTGAAACTTTTTATTTCATTTTCATTTTTCACGTGGAAATCTTTCAATAGAAAATTAATTACTTTAGAAAGAATTTTATTGTGTATTATTAATTGTTGGCAACTGCTATAACGAAAAATGTTTAAATTTTATAGGAAAAGGCTGTTAGATGTTAGATTTTTTATCTCTATATATTAAAATAATACGATTTTTTTAAATTTTATGATTTTGAACTTCATAGTAGATATTCAGCAATTAGTACATAAAATTTCATGACTGTAAGTTATATAGTTTCTGAGAACCGGCTCTGTGACAGACAGACAAAGAAGCGGAAGTAATAAGGTTTCGTGAGATGAACGAAATCCTAAAAATTAGAAATGATAGATTTTACTCTTCTTTTTATATTTTTAAGCCAGAGGTAGTACAAACTATTTTGTCTTTTTTTCTGCTTTTTATTGAGATTATCTTTTTATTACATATAGCATTAACTATTTTTATATTTCGATAAGTTTCTTAAATCCTAGAACTAAAATGGATCCAAGTTTCCTATTCTGTTACAAAATTCATCTTTTACGTGTTTTACTTTAGATGGAAAACTGCAGAATTAAAGTAAGGAACTAGAACGAAAATTGAATAATCGCATTCCAAAGAGAAAGTAAAAGCTTTCACCTCGTCTATAAACACTATCTCGTGACATCAGATTGAATCTTTGTTAAAAGCTAGAAATAGGAATAGTATTTCATTGAAGTATATTTCTTTTCCGCTTTCGACAACAACAAAGACATACAAGATTAAAGGTAATCAACAGTATAGTGATACATACATAAAAGAAAATTGGAAAGAGCCTTGCAAGTTTGACCTCCAAGTTTTCTATTCTGGTACAAAATTCATCTTTTACGTGTTTTACTTTAGATGGAAAACTGCAGAATTAAAGTAAGGAACTAGAACGAAAATTGAATAATCGCATTCCAAACAGAAAGTAAAAGCTTTCACCTCGTCTATAAACACTATCTCGTGACATCAGATTGAATCTTTGTTAAAAGCTAGAAATAGGAATAGTATTTCATTGAAGTATATTTCTTTTCCGCTTTCGACAACAACAAAGACATACAAGATTAAAGGTAATCAACAGTATAGTGATACATACATAAAAGAAAATTGGAAAGAGCCTTGCAAGTTTGACCTCCAAGTTTTCTATTCTGGTACAAAATTCATCTTTTACGTGTTTTACTTTAGATGGAAAACTGCAGAATTAAAGTAAGGAACTAGAACGAAAATTGAATAATCGCATTCCAAAGAGAAAGTAAAAGCTTTCACCTCGTCTATAAACACTATCTCGTGACATCAGATTGAATCTTTGTTAAAAGCTAGAAATAGGAATAGTATTTCATTGAAGTATATTTCTTTTCCGCTTTCGACAACAACAAAGACATACAAGATTAAAGGTAATCAACAGTATAGTGATACATACATAAAAGAAAATTGGAAAGAGCCTTGCAAGTTTGACCTCCAAGTTTTCTATTCTGGTACAAAATTCATCTTTTACGTGTTTTACTTTAGATGGAAAACTGCAGAATTAAAGTAAGGAACTAGAACGAAAATTGAATAATCGCATTCCAAACAGAAAGTAAAAGCTTTCACCTCGTCTATAAACACTATCTCGTGACATCAGATTGAATCTTTGTTAAAAGCTAGAAATAGGAATAGTATTTCATTGAAGTATATTTCTTTTCCGCTTTCGACAACAACAAAGACATACAAGATTAAAGGTAATCAACAGTATAGTGATACATACATAAAAGAAAATTGGAAAGAGCCTTGCAAGTTTGACCTCCAAGTTTTCTATTCTGGTACAAAATTCATCTTTTACGTGTTTTACTTTAGATGGAAAACTGCAGAATTAAAGTAAGGAACTAGAACGAAAATTGAATAATCGCATTCCAAAGAGAAAGTAAAAGCTTTCACCTCGTCTATAAACACTATCTCGTGACATCAGATTGAATCTTTGTTAAAAGCTAGAAATAGGAATAGTATTTCATTGAAGTATATTTCTTTTCCGCTTTCGACAACAACAAAGACATACAAGATTAAAGGTAATCAACAGTATAGTGATACATACATAAAAGAAAATTGGAAAGAGCCTTGCAAGTTTGACCTCCAAGTTTTCTATTCTGGTACAAAATTCATCTTTTACGTGTTTTACTTTAGATGGAAAACTGCAGAATTAAAGTAAGGAACTAGAACGAAAATTGAATAATCGCATTCCAAACAGAAAGTAAAAGCTTTCACCTCGTCTATAAACACTATCTCGTGACATCAGATTGAATCTTTGTTAAAAGCTAGAAAAAGGAATTGTATTTCATTGAAATACATTTCTTTTCCGCTTTCGACAACAACAAAGACATACAGGATTAAAGGTAATCAACAGTATAGTGATACATAAGTAAAACTAGTCGTTGGGGGGCACCGTGATACTTACCCATCATGGATATGCATAATATAAAATATGAAAATAAAACGTGTGTAAACTATTTATAAAATGCATTGCAATTCGAATAAAATCGTGGCTTGATGACGTCCTAAACTTTAAAGGCTCGATTACTGAATTGCGCAAGAGAAACATCCTTATAACACCAAGAATGACAATACTATTAACTAACGGTTTACTGCGTCGGGTTAAGCGTCTCATTTCCAATTAAAATATGTCTTTGAATTGAAATTTGAATGAAATACAGGGTCATGAAAAATCGAAGAGTATGGAAAATATGATAACAAATATCTCGGCAACTCATCATCCGATCGACTTCATTCTTTATGAAAAATTTGTGTTTTTTTATTGTCTTTTATATTCACTCCTTAAAATAAACAATTTTGAAAATTTTTATGTACCTTTTATCAAAACGAATATTTCGAGAGTCCGAAAAAATAGTTCCGGATAATCGAGGTTACTGAAATTCCATAAGATTCTTCCCATTATTACATATTAAGCACATACCAATTTTCAAGTCACTTTCTCAATTTGTTCGGGAGATTATCAGACACACAGACAGACGGACGGCAAATTTTTTTTTTCTAAATATATGTTTTTCGGAATCGCTAGTGTCTGAAACGTGTAATCCGTCAAAAATTTTGTTTTCGATTTTCAATGGAAAGAGGCTTGCAAATTTGATCTCCTTTTCTAACACTTACCAACATATTTGGAAAGTGTTTATGAATTCGGTTTGTCTGTCTGTCTCTTTGTCTGTCCGTGCTCTAACTCTCATAAATATACTAAATTCTCATGAAATTTTTACACATTGATGAATTTTACTATAGAATGTTCGATATTTAAAATGAAGTGTGTAGCATTAATAGTTCATATACAGGGACACTCAAAAGAATTCCATTACATTGTGGTCTATGGGGAAAAATCGTTTACGGCGCATTTTTTGGATGTTACGATATTTCAAGCATAATGAAATTAATATGCATTACTCAGGTGAACTACAACATGCTTTCACAAGAGTATACAATGAGTTGCATTTATAGTTCAACTAGAGGGACATACAAAATTATTCCTTTAATTTATGATAGATGGGGGGGGGGAATCGTTTGCGGTGCATTTTGGAACATGTTATGATACTTGAAACATCATGAAAGTTAAAAGCATCAGTAACGATCAATACAAATTATTTTCTATGGATTATGGAGAGCGTAGGGAGTAGGATTTATCGTTTATGTACAGGGACGTACAAGAGAATTCGATTAAAAGTCTGAGTATGATCGATTATTGCTAGAAGTGCTCTTTCCGCTGTGATATCCAATTTTATGTAATTTTTAGTGTATTATATATTGTCTATAAATTCTGTAGATTATATACAGGGCTGCACGAAGGACTTCGAATATGAACACCATTGCTGAAAATGGATTTTTACTGTGTTATGTATTTTTTAAATTGCTGATTTAGATATCTCATTCCATCGTATGAAAAAATAAAATTTCCTAACAATATTCTGTTAATGTTGGAGAGAGTTTTATAATCTATGCCGAAAGCATGATTTTTTGTTTTTGTTATACAGAAATTTCGAATTCATAACAAAAGTTCCGAAAAGTAATTGTTGCTTTATTGAATGACATACATTTCATGCTTACATAAATTAAAAATCTTCTTTCGTAATTTCCAGTATGAATTCTGATTTTCTGAATAAAATAAAAGAAGCCAATCTAGCAAACATCGGAAAGGAAAATACTGCAGGTGACAGGAGAAATGTCTGTTTATGGGAACGATCATAAAAAGGTGTATTTGCTCAATAATAAGAAAGAAGAAATATTGTTTAGAGATCATTATCACCTTACGGAAAACAGTAAAACCTTTCATCTGATCTCCTTTTTGGTGCCATATTCATCTTTTATTGATCTTACTCTGGGGGAGAAATTAAATTAAAGAACTAGAACGAAAACTGAATTATCGTTTTGCAGAAAGAAGCAAAAACTTTCACCTGAATTGTAAACACAATCTCGTGACATCAGATTCACTATTTATATAAAACTAGAAATATAAAGTGTATTTTATCGAAATATGTACTTTTACGCTTTCGGAAACAATAGTGACATAAAGGACAAAAAGTAATCGACAGTTGCATGATACATACATAAAAGATAATCAAAAATGCAAGGACTGGAGGTGGCAGAAGAAATATTTATTTATGGGTACGACTCTAAGAAGATGCTTTTGCTAAAAAAAGGAAATGCTCAAATATTATTTAGGTAACATTATCACCTTGCAGAGAAAAGTAAAACCTTTCTTCTAATCTACTTACTCTCATACAAAAGTCATCTTTTATTTGTTTTACTATAGGTGAGAAATTAAATTACGAAATTGGAATGACAACTGAATTATCGCCTTGCAAAAAAGAAGTGAAATCTTTCACCTGATCTATAAATGTCATCTCGTGACATCAGATTGACTCTATAAAGCTAGAAATAGCAAGTGTATTTTATGTAAGTTTATTTATTTTACGATTGCGGAAACACCAGTGACATAAAGGACAAAAAGTAATCGACAGTAAAGTGATACTTATATAAATGATAATCAAAAATGTAAAGACAGGAAAAGGCATAAGAAATATTTATTTATGGGTACGATTTTAAGAAGGTGTTTTTGCTAAAGAAAAGGAAACTAGTCGTTGGGGGCCACCGTAATACTTACCCATCATGGATATGCATAATATAAAATATGAAAATCAAACATGTAAACTATTTATAAAATGCATTGCAATTCGAATAAAATCGTGACTTGATGAAGAAATAAACTTTAAATGCTCTGTTAGTAAATTGCGTAAAAGAAACATCCTTATAACTCTAAAAATGATAATTATATTAACTAAGAGTTTACTGCGTCGGATGAAGCGTCTCATTTCAAATTAAAATATATCTTTGAATTGAAATTTGAATGAAAAACAGGGTCATGAAAAATGGAAGAGTGTGAAAAATAGGATTACAAATATCTCGGCAACTCATTTCCCGATCGACTTCATTCTTTATGCAAAATTTATATTTTTTATTGTCTTTTATATTTACTCTTTAAAATAAGCAATTTCGAACATTTTTATATACCTTTTATCAGAACGAATATTTCGAGAGTCCGAATAAAATAGTACTGAATTTCGTACTGAAATTCAATAGGCTTCTCCTCATTTTTACATACTAAGTACATACCAAATTTCAAGTCTCTATCTCAATTTGTTCGGGAGACAGAGCGTTTACTGGCACACACACAGACAGACGGACGGCAATTTTTTTTCTAAAAATATGTTTTTCGGAATCTCCAGTGTCTGAACTGAAACGTATAAATCCGTCAAATTTTTTTTTTTCTATTTTCAAAACGATTACAAGATTTACCCTATACTACGTATGATGTTGTATGTAAAAGGAAATGGTCAAATATTATTTAAGGAACATTATCACATTGCAGAGAAATGTAAAACCATTCGTCTGATCTACACTGGTACAAAAGTCACCTAAATTAAAGTATGAAATTGGAATGAAAACTGAATTATCGCCTTGCAAAGAGAAGTAAAATCATTCACCTGATCTATAAATATCATCTCGTGACATAAGATTGACTCGTTGTGTAAAGCTAGAAATAAGAAGTGTATTTTATTGAAGTACATATTTTTTCACTTTTAGAAGCACCAGTGACATAAAGGACAACAAGTAATCTACAGTAAAGTAATACATACGTAGATAAAAGGTAATCTAAAATGCAAAGGTGAAATGTCATTTTATGGGAACGATCATAAAATGGTGTTTTTGCTCAAAAAAGAAAAAGCAGGAAATACTCTAATATATTTTAGGAATCATTAGCACCTTACAGAGGAAAGTAAAACCTTTCAGCTGTTTTACTATTTGGTAAACAGTTCATTTTTTATTTGTCTTACCCTAGGGGAAAAATTAAGGTAAGAATCTAGAATGAAAACTGAATTATCGCCTTGCAGAAAAAAGTAAATACTTTCGACTGATCAATAAATACCGTCTCGTGACATCAGATTTCAATTTTGTTAAAAACTAGAAATAAAAAATGTATTTCATTGAAGTATATTGCTTTTCTCTTTCGGCAACACCAATAACATACAGAATAAAAGGAAATCAACTGTATAGTCACAAATAAACAAAACGTAATCGAAAATGCAAAGACTGGGGGGGGGGGGGGGGGGGACGAGAAATGTCTTTTTATGGGGAAAGTTATAAGAGGGTGTTTATACTAAAACAAGAAAAATGCTTAAATATTTTTTAGGGATCATTATCACCTTGCAGTGATAATTCAAGGTGATACGGATAGTAACACCTTTCAGCTGATCAACTATTTGCTGCAAAAGTCATCTTACTCTAGCTGAGAAGTAGAAAAATTAAAGTAAGGAGAATTATCGCCTTGGGGGAAAAAGTAAAAGCTTTTAGCTGATCTGTAAACGCCATATGGAGATATCAGAATGAATTCCCGTCAAAACCTAGAAATAGAATATATATTTTATCGAAGAATATTCCTTTTTTATTCTTTCGCCAATTCCAATGACTTACAGAGCTGATAAAAGGTAATCGGAAGTGCAAAGCTTGCAAGTGTTCATAAGAGGTATGTA
This sequence comes from Maratus michaelseni, assembly GCA_963931845.1. Taxonomy (NCBI): domain Eukaryota; kingdom Metazoa; phylum Arthropoda; class Arachnida; order Araneae; family Salticidae; genus Maratus; species Maratus michaelseni. The sequence goes on along the minus strand of OZ007600.1, from coordinate 209,261,980 downwards.
TATTAAATAACGAAACTAATTAAATAACTCACCCTTATCTTTTGTGTTATAAATGTCAAGCTTGTCTCCTTCTATATACTCTCCATTGGCACTAATACATCGCTGTAGTCTTGTTTTACACTGGTCAAAGACATACAGCAAATCAATTTCTGTCAGTTGTTCTAACATATCTGCTATTTTTTTTTCTTTACAGCATTAACTGGCTCAAAACGTGTCTCTTTAAGAACTTTTCGGAAAAGGTAAAAGTCACAAAGGTCTAAATCGGGCGAATATGGAGGATGTCCAAGTATAGTAATGTGATTGTTGGTCAAAAACTGCTTCACAGAAAGTAGGCGCATTGTCCTGGTGAAATGAAAACATTATTCCACATTTGTGGCTGTTTCTTTCTGACACTTTTTCTTAACTTTATCTTCTTTATAATAATGCTGATTAACTGTTGTGTCTTCTGGAACCCATCCTGCCAAAATAACACCTTTGATATCGATTTTTTCTTCAGTTCTTGATCTGCAAGGTCGTCCAGATGTTCGACATCTTCACCTGCCAAATATTTTGTGCCACTCAAACACTCATGCACGAAATAGGCAGTCATTCTCATAGATCCTAGTAAGTATTTGAAAGTATATTGGTGTTATGTGCAATTTTACTAAAAATTTCAAAATAACACGTTGTTTAACTTTTAAACTTAGCATTTTCTCGACATCCTAAAGAAAATACAACAAAACTAAACGGCAATTCACAATCAACAGAAAGTCATAGAATATTGCGGTTTCTCTTGTCTGTCTCGACCACATTAGGACTTTAAGTTGAACCTTTTCATCATCTGCGAACATCATCTTCCATTTTCTTCAACATCCACCATACAGCTTCGACTTAGTTCAAGCGATTTTCATCTGTTTAGTCCACTAAAAAACCATCTTGGAAGCAAGATGATGTTCCCAGATGATGAAAAGGTTCAACTTGAAGTCGTAATGTGGCTGAGACAGCAACCCAAAGAATGTTATGCAGCTGGTGTTGGGGCACTGATAAAATGGTGATATAAGTGCATAAATATTGGTGGAGAATATGTTGAGAAATATAAATAAGTTTGAAGTGAATATCATTGTGAGTTATTATTTAATTATCTTTTGTGACTTACTTAATGACTTTCCCTCGTATCAGTAGTACTTACAAAATTTCTAAAACAGCCAAAAAGAAATTGGTTCGAGGACCGCACCTATATTACTGCAGTCATACTCCCGTATATTATACTGCAAAAGAAGCAAAATGTTTCTTTGTGTAACAAGAAGGTTTGCGAAAACATGATATAACCTCTTCCAAGTTACCCACGATATCAATGTTCATTATTTACATCTAAAATATTTTTAAAGATCATCATCACTTTGCAGAGAAAAGTAAAAACTTTGTGCTAATCTACACTACAAAAAAAAGTTTAAAAATTAATTTACTTTACGAAAAAATAATGTAACTCCTTCCGGGATGTCTGTGAATCCGAAAAGCGTTCATTTATGTTTCGAAACTTCAGAAGCCAATACATTCCCGAGATTTAAATAAATAATTATGTCACAAAAGTTTCTTTTGCTGCACGTAATTTTCGGAAACGTTTCCAAGAAGCTTTTAAGGTGTATTAAAATAGCGCGTTTTCAGATGCTATCAATTCTCAAATAAACATTTTCAGCTGCGTAACTGAATTTTTACATGCAAGAATAACCAAAAATGTTAATGTTAATGCTAATATTAATATTAACACGTTCACTGCCGAGTTAAAATTACCGGAATTTTATTTTATTTACAAAGTTCGAATTCATTCTAGAAAATACTAATAGCAATATTTACTTTATTTAATTACAGGCATTTCGTGATTCCATAAAATAAAAATTCTTCTTTCGAAATTTCCGGTACGAATTAGTAATTTTAGATTGAAAAACCACGAGTATACTCGTGGTTGGAAGCGAATGGGTTAATGCTTTTACTTTAGCATGTTTGTCTGTTGAATATGTTTGATGAACACGAAAAACTTTATTTGAGGATTGATAGCATCCGGGTTGAGAAAAAAAGCTGTGTAAAATATCGTAAACTCGCAGACATTTCTGAAAATTATGTGTAGCAAGAAAAACTTTAGTTTCATAAATGCTTCTTTAATTCTCGAAAATCTATTGATTTCTGTGGATTCGGGAGAAAAGGGAAAGCTTTTCGGAATCGTAGATAACTTGGAAGAATTATATTGTATTACGTAAACCTTTAAATGAAAGTGTAATTATTGCTTAAGGTGATAAAAAACATAACACAAAAGGTTTAAAAATACTTTTTAATATAGATGACATATGTTTCCTTCACTTAAACGGCGACATCTTCAGACATAATGAAAAATAAAATATTCTCGCAAAGTTTTTGAAAATGATAAACATAAGTCACGAGATCACATGTCCAATGTAAGCAGGTGCTTAAATTGGTCAAACTGGAAAACGTGCGAATTATTATTTTATTTTTATTTTTATTTTTATTTTTATAGATCCAATAGCACCTGATCAGCTTTCCGGTGTCTGTAAAACTCTATTTACCAAGGCAGATGGAACATTACATTACTATATAGGAATGACAAATAGAAAATTTAAAACAAGTATAAAAGAACATATGGCAGATATCAAATATCACAGAAGAAATACTGTCTTAGCTAGACTACATAGAATAGAGCCGTTGCAGATTTATTTTAAGAATAGTAAAATAGTTTTTCCATCAAGAGTTTCTTTCCCATACATTATCTGTGAATCAATAAAAATATATTTGCGAAACGATAACATTTCCAACGAATCATCTTCTTTTGAAGTACGTACAATTTGGCACGGGATGCTTTACAAATTAAAAGAGCAATAAACATAAAAATAAATCAATAATGTTTACGCTTTCAAGTTTGATCAATTTAAATACCTGCTTACATTGGACATGTGATCTCGTGACTTATGTTTATCATTTTCAAAAACTTTGCAAGAATATTTTATTTATCATTTTGATCTGAAAATGTCACCGTTTGGGCGAAGGAAACGTACGTCATCTATCAAAAGGCATTTTTAAACCTTTTGGTGTTATATTTTTTTATCATTTTAAGCAATAATTACACTTTAATTTAAAGTTAACAAGTGATTTTATTGTACTATTTGTACGTAAACCTTATTAAATTGCTTAATATTTTTGGAAACATTTTTCTTTTTTCTATACAGTGTACTGTTCTTGAGAAAGCTGCATCTTTTATTTGTAGTACTTTAGGTGCTAAACCCAAAATGTTATAGTGAGAAACTACAACGAAAATTGAATTATCGCCCTGCAGAAAGAAGCAAAAACTGTCATATGATCTATAAACACGCCCTCGAGACATCCGGATGAATTGTCAAAATGTAAAAACCGGAAATATGTTTTATTGAAGTATATTTATTTTTCACTTGTGGCAACACCAGTGACATACATGTCAAAAGATAATCGACACTACAGTGAAAAATAGATGAAAGGTAATTGGAAATGCAAAGCCTGGAGGAAACAGGAGAAATGTCTATTTATGAGAACGATTTTAGAAGGGTGTTTTAGCTCAAACAAAAATAGAAAATACTCAAATATATTTTAGGTCCTATTATCACCTAACAGTGAAAGGTAGAATCTTTCACTTGATCTACGATTTAGTAAACAGTTCATCTTTTATTTTTCTTACCGTTCGGGAGAAATTAAAGTAAGGAACTGGAACGAAAATGTAATTATTGTCCTGGATAATAAATTAAAAGTTTTCATCATCATCATCATCGTCATCATCATCATCATCATCCCAAAACATGGTTTAAGGCTATAAGCCTGTTCCGGCCTCAATCCATCTCTTTTGTGGCCTTCCTCCGTCTCTTTATCCCCTTGGTTTATAATTTAAGGCTGCTTTTCGTATGCGATCAGAATCCATCCTTTCCATGTGGTCCCTTCATTTCCTTCTGTAATTTTCTAATTTATTTAATATAGGCATAACCTCAAGCTCTCTTCTGATGTAGTCATTCCTTATTTTGTCCATTATCGAACATCCCTTCACACTCCTGCGAAATTACATCTCTGAGGATTGTATTTGTCTTTCATCATTTTTTTTTAGTGTCCATGCCTCACTTCCGTATAGTAAAGTTGGTACTGCCATTGTTTAAAAAAAATTATTCTTGCGTCTTTTCTTGTATTTCGAAGAGTTCTTCTTATAGTACCACAGATCTATTGAAATTTAGAAAGCTTAATTTGTATATCGTTGTCATAGTCACAAGATATATTACATCTTAAGTAATTAAAATGTGAAATCTGCTCTATAGGTATATTTTCTAAAATAATTTTTGTTTTTATCGTATTTTTGTCCTTAACTGCCATTACCTTTGTCTTATTCTTTGAAATCCTTAAATTATAATACTTTCCAATTTTGTTTAAAGTAAAAATTGCACGTATTAAATTGTCTTCATTATCCTTATAAAATCTTATAATCTTATAATCTTATCAATAATCTTATAAAAGTTTTCAGCTCCAACATATCAGAATGAATTTCATCAAAACCTAGAAATAGGACATGTATTTTATTGAAGAATACTTCTTTTATTTCTTTCTGCAACTCCAATGACATACAGGTCTGAGAGAAGGTAATCGGAAGTGCAAAGCTTGCACGTGAAAGGAGACATGTCCATGTATCAGTGGTACATTCTAAGAACGACATTTTCAAAACTGAGCAAAAAATACTCAAATCTGAGTATGTGGCATAGTCAAAATGGCTCCGAATCAAAATGACTCAAGTTTGAAACATGTATATACTCATTTCTGAAAACATGCACACACTCAAGAATAAAACATCATGTGCTCCTATTTGAGTACGTTCATGTCTCAAAAATGAGTATGAACTGACTTCTATGTGCTCATTTTTGAGTACCTCCATGTTTCGAAAATGAGTTTGAAGTGATTCTAATCATTTTCGAGTATGTCCATGTTTCAAAAATGAGTATAAACTGAACCTATGTACTCAGTTTTGAGTATATCCATGTCTCAATATTCTGAGTATTTCTGGTATTTTGGAATTGAGAGCATTGGGTCATCATATTTGAAATAAGAAGTTTCATAACAAAATGAAAACATCGACTTACTCCATTTACTTATATTTGAAGACGTTTACATTGACTTTGTTTTAGATTTGAAGGCATTTACTTAGATTACTTAGACTTTTTTTTAGTGTACTCAGTAAATTTCCAAAAGAGCCAAAACATGGTAAAGAAAAAAAAGCTCGAAAATCGGATGTATATTATTGCAGTCATATTTCCATATATTGCAGTGTAAAACAAGAGAAATATTTCTTCATATAACAAGAAGGTTAACGAAAATATATAACAGCCACACTGTAAAAAAAAGACAGACTTAATCTAAGAAAATGTAATATAGCCATGAACGAAAATGTACCATAACCTCTTCCGAGTTCACCATAAAATATAGTACAGAAAACTTAAAAATATATACTTAAAAACTTAAAATTATATGCCCCCTATTATATTTAACATCTGAGACTGAATTATATCTAATACTGAATTTTCTTTGGGTCATACTTACATAATAATTTCTAACACCCCCCCCCCCCTCCATAACAAGTGGAATAATATATACTTTTAAAAGATCACCCTTATCAACCGGATAATTTTTTGTGCTCAAAACGGACTACAGATGGAGCAACGAGCGATGTTCAAATTATAGTGGCCATTGTTTCTTCACTTTATTATAGGGACTGATCTTACATTTCAATTTTTTTGTACATTGCATTTGTGTTTCTTTTGTGTTCTCATGATAGTTGAGTAAATCAATCGAAACATGTCAATATTTTAATGTTTTTACTGTTATTTGACACCCCTTCCCCAATAAATGGAATATACTTTTAAACGGTCACCCTTATCAACCGGATAAATTTTTATGTTCAAAACGGACTACAGATGTAGCAACGAGCGATGTTCAAATTATAGTGGCCATTGTTTCTTTACTTCATTATAGGGACTGATCTTACATTCCAATTTTTTTTTTACATTGCATTTGTGTTTCTTTTGTGTTCTCATGATGATTGAGTGAATCAATCGAAACATGTCAATATTTTTATGTTTTTTACTGTTATTTGACACCCCTTCCCCAATAAATGGAATATACTTTTAAACGGTCACCCTTATCAACCGGATAAATTTTTATGCTCAAAACGGACTAACGATGGAGCAACGAGCGATGTTCAAATTATAGTGGTCGCTGTTTCTTTACTTCATTATAGGGACTGATCTTACATTCCAATTTTTTTTTACATTGCATTTGTGTTTCTTTTGTGTTCTCATGATGATTGAGTGAATCAATCGAAACATGTCAATATTTTTATGTTTTTTACTGTTATTTGACACCCCTACCCCAATAAATGGAATATACTTTTAAACGGTCACCCTTATCAACCGGATAAATTTTTATGCTCAAAACGGACTACAGATGGAGCAACGAGCAATGTTCAAATTATAGTGGCCATTGTTTCTTCACTTTATTATAGGGACTGATCTTACATTCCAATTTTTTTGTACATTGCATTTGTGTTTCTTTTGTGTTCTCATGATGATTGAGGGAATCAATCGAAACATGTCAATATATTTAGGTTTTTTACTGTTATTTGACACCCCTTCCCCAATAAATGGAATATACTTTTAAGCGGTCACCCTTATCAACGGGATAAATTTTTATGCTCAAAACGGACTACAGATGGAGCAACGAGCAATGTTCAAATTATAGTGGCCATTGTTTCTTCACTTTATTATAGGGACTGATCTTACATTCCAATTTTTTTGTACATTGCATTTGTGTTTCTTTTGTGTTCTCATGATGATTCAGTGAATCAATCGAAACATGTCAATATTTTAATGTTTTTAATTGTTATTTGACAACCCCTCCCTAATAAATGGAATATACTTTTAAACGGTCGCCCTTATCAACCGGATAATTTTTTATGCTCAAAACGGACTACAGATGGAGCAACGAGCTATGTTAAAATTATAGAGGGACTGTTTCTTCATTTTATTATAGGGACTGATATTACATTCCAATTTTTGTGCACATTGTATTTGTGTTTCTTATGTGTTCTGATGATTATTGGGTGAATCAATCGAAACATGTCAATATTTTAATGTTTTTATTGATATTTGACATCCCCCCCCCCCCTAATAAATGGAATAATATATACTTTTAAAAGGTAACCCGTATCAACCAGATAAATTTTTGTGCTCAAAATGGACTACAGAGGAGCAACAAGCGATGTTAAAATAATAGAGGGCATTATTTCTTCACTTTATTATGGAGATTAATCTTACATTCCAATTTTTGTGTACATTGCATTTGTGTTTCTTACGTGCTCTGATGATGATTGAGTGAATCAATCCAAACACGTCAATATTTGTCTTTTTTATTGATATTTGACGTCTTTTAAGCAATTGAAGTGTTTTAGTATATATTTTGAAATAGTTTTTTTTTAAACATATTTTATGGTGTTATCTTTAATGGATGTAAATTAAGACTTTTTCTTTATATGTTATATAACATTTTAAGTTACTAACGATACTGAAATGAGTTATTTATTTTTAAAAATAATAGAAACCAATATATTTTTCAGATTTACAGAACATTTATGAAAAAAAAGGTTTATTTTGCTGGCACTGATTTAAACTGCGCAGATATGCCAATCCCAAAACGTTCTGCTATCTCATACCTGTTAACGCTTCAAAATTCGCTATCACATCGCCAAAAAAAATCAAAATTTTTCGTCATTCTGTTGTATATCAGCTGCTTGCGAATCGTCTGGTTACTTGGATGTGAGGAGCCGATGTATTATACTAAACTACGAAAAGTCCTTTTGGCCTGTACCGGCAGGAAAAGATAGCCTCCTTATTGCTTGGTTTTCAGATTTTATGTAATTCTACTGAAAATATACGAAGCGGAATCCGATTACAGTAGAGTCATTCCCAGTTCTCGTCAATATTGAATTTGAATAAGAATATTGCTAAATTAGACAGACATAGCCAAGTTGGCTTCATACATGCCAACGTATTTTTATCACCAAATTTAGAAATATTTCACCAATTGCCGCTAAACTTGACGAGAATTTGCTTTGGCGAATATAAATATATTGTGTTAAACATGTAAGTGTGGAAAGGAGGATTACAACAATGAAAGAAAATTTGGAGAAACCATGTTCACTAAAACTCATAAATTAAACCCGTTTATGGAGGAATCCTGCTGTATTGTTTCAAAATATCAGCCACCCTATAATTTCAAACTGCTATATCACAGCCATTTCTTAAGATAGAGGCAAAACAAAAAATGCTCTGGAAACCTTGGATCAAGGCCAAAAATTTAACGGAAAAAGTTTTTAGGATTTTTAATTTTTTGTACAACTTTTTACAATTGAAATCTTTAAATGGCTATCACAGCGCCCCCTCCAGACGCAATATCCCCAAATTCAACTGGGACCCGTAGGCTATAGTCAAAAACATAGAATAAAAATTTGGTTCAATTATCTGCATACCTTCATACACTTTTCGATATTACAATAGTGAAAATGGAATAAAAATACTGATCGCGGCGCCCCCTTTCGTCAAAATATCCCGAAATTCAAGTGGGTCCTGCTGGCCATAGCCAAAAATATGTACAAAAAATTTAGTTCAATTATCTGCATACCTTCATACACATTTCGATATTACAATAAAGAAAATGGAACAAAAATCACGATCGCAGCGCCCCCTTTCGTCGAAATATCCCCAAATTCAAATGGGAACTGCTGGCCATAGCCAAAAAAAATGGTCCAATTATCTGCATACCTTCATACACTTTTCGATATTACAATAGTGAAAATGGAATAAAAATAGTGATCGCGGCGCCCCCTTTCGTCACACTATCCCGAAATTCAAGTGCGTCCTGCTGGCCATAGCCAAAAATATGTACAAAAAATTTAGTTCAGTTATCTGCATAACTTCATACACTTTTCGATGATACGATAATGAAAGTGGAACAAAAATCGCGATCGCAGCGCCCCTTTTCGTCGAAATATCCCCAAATTCGAATGGGAACTGCTGGCCATAGCCAAAAATATATTTAAAAAAATGGTTCAATTATCTGCATAACTTCATGCACTTTTCGATAGTGAAAATGGAACAAAAATCGCGATTACAGCGTCCCCTTTCGTCAAAATATCGCCAAATTCAAATAGGACCTGCTGGTCATAGCCAAAAACATAGAAAAAAATTTTGGTTCAATTTGAAGCATAACTTCATACACTTTTCGATGATAGAATGAGGACAGACAGACAGACTAACGGACGGACGGACAGACAGACATTTTGTAAAAACATGTTTTTCGGAATCTCTGACCCCTAAAACGTGTAAATCCGTCGAAAACCGGAAGTCGAAAAAAATTTCGATTACAATACTTTCTTCTATTATAGATAGAAGAAAGTAATAATAAATAATGAAATAACTGATTTAAAACTATTTACATAAAAAGCACATCCATTACATCCAGACAGCATTTAGACAAATTTGTTCGCGCTTTTATCATACATAAACCGAGTAACTTTCCTGAATCAAATCAATCAATCCGATTATGCATTGTACAAAAGAGGCAGAATAATAATCTCTTTGTTCTGTACGTCTCTGTGGCTCTGTACGTCGCGCCAGTAAAGCCAGACTCGCAACATAATCCTCTATTTTTAGTAACAAAAGTGACGTCTACTACACTTGGTGTTAAGACTCCCATGATAAAAAGAGATCAACATGTCAGAATGGCTTACCAATATAAATATATTTTTAGACAATTCTCTCTGTTTACTTTTCTATCCAAATATTTGGGAAATCTAACGTTATAGTATGCTTTTAGAAGCATTCGTCAAATGTTTAAAGACAAAGAAATGTATGTCAGAACTAGCCATTTTTGAACAATTTCTAATAAACACGGTTATGCAATTCGTTTGTATAATATATAGGATTTTTTACTTACCCATCATACGTAGTATAGGGTAGATCTTGAGATCGTTTTAAAAATCGAAAAACATTTTTTGACGGATTTACACGTTTCAGACACTGCAGATTCTGAAAAACATATTTTTAGGAAAAAAAAAATTGCCGTCTGTCTGTCTGTGTGTCTGTAAACGCTCTATCTCCCGAACAAATTGGGATAGAGATTTGAAATTTGGTTTGTACTTAGTATGTAATAGTGAGAAGAAGTCTATAGAACTTCAGTAACCTCGATTATCCGGAACTGTTTTTTTTTTCCGGACTCTCGAAATATTTGTTCTGATAAAAAGTATATAAAAACTTTCGAAAATGTTTATTTTTATGGAGTGAATATAAAAGACAATAAAAAAACATAAATTTTGCATCAAGAATGGAGTCGATCGGATAATGATTTGCAGAGATATTTGTAATTCTATTTTCCACACTCTTCGATTTTTCATGACCCTGTATTTCATTCAAATTTTAATTCAAAGATATATTTTAATTGGAAATGAGACGCCTAATCCGACGCAGTAAACTCTTAGTTAATAGGATTATCATTTTTGGAGTTATAAGGATGTTTCTTTTACGCAATTTAATAATAGAGCATTTAAAGTTTATGACGTCATCAAGACACGGTTTTATTCGAATTGCAATGCCTTTTATAAATAATTTACACAATTAATTGTATAATTTATTAATTAGTTTTGTTTTCATATTTTATATTATGCATATCCATGATGTGTAACTATTACGGTGGCCCCCAACGACTGGTTTATGTATACAATGTAAAAAAGACAAATGTGTCTTAATCTATGAAAATAAATATAACTACGAATGAAAATACTCTACAATAACCAATTTCGAAATACCCATGATTCCGAAAAGCGTTCTTTATCTTTAAAAATCCTAGAAACTAATATAATTTCGAGATCTAAAGAAGCATTTATAAAAAAAAAAGAAAGTTTATTTTTCCTTTTACTGATTTTTAAAACGTTTCCGAGTAATTTTATAGCGCATTTCTCGTTTTTCTCAAACTGGAATATCGGTTTTCTGGGAGCTGTTAATTTTCAACTAATTATTTTCAGCTGCGTAATTTAATTTATACATGCAAGAGTATAACAAAATAATTTTAATGTTAATGTTGTTAATTTATCATGTATGTCTGTCAAATATGTTTGTTGAACATGAAAATGTATACTTTAGAATTGATAATATCTGAAAAACCTATATTTCAGGTTGAGAAAACTGATTAATGCATTACAATAAAGTAAAAAGTGCCCAGTTAAACTGATGACATTGAGCTCGCAGGTTATTAACACTAATTATATATTATACTCTTATTTCAAAGAATAATCACCTTCGAAAAATAAAGAAATCGACAATAAATTAAAGGGAGGATTAGCCCCCCGTTCCCCCTTTATACATAATCAATGAACCCCCAAAACTAATCAGGGCAGCGACTTATCACAATGAACATATACACAAAATTTGAAGCAAATCGGATAATTCTGCATAAAAAACCCAATTTATCTAAATTAAGGGGGGGGGGGGTTGGCCCCCGTTCCCCTCCTTATACTTAACCAATGAACCCCCAAAACTAATCAGGGAAGTTCTTTATCACAATGAACCTATAAACAAAATTTGAAGCAAAACGGATATTTCTGTTACGAATTATCGCGTTACGTACATACATATATACATACATACAGAACCGGCGGGCACATTAACTCTCAGGTTTTGATAGCCTGTGAGCTAAAAACTACTCGGAAATGTTTCTGAAAATGAGTGGTAGCAAAGAAAAACTTTGTTTTTACAAATTCTCTTCTTTAAATCACGAAAATATATTAGTTTTCGAGGTTTCTAAAGATAAAGAACTCTTTTTCAGAATCATGGGCAACTTGGAAGAGATTATTTTCTAATTTTGGTCGTGGTTATGTTATATTTTCTTAGATCAAGAAACATTTGTCTTTTCCAGTTTCGTTAATACCGAAACATGGTTTGTTTCTCTTTCGATCTTTTTTTTTCTTTTTTTTTCTTCATAGACTTCAACAGTCGTACAACTTGGCCAACGATCACTAATTTTGTATATGGTGTTAATCTAGATTAATTTTTGACACAATTATTCAAAAATTGGTTAAAGAAATCATATGAGATGCACTCCTCCCCAAAATTGAAATGAAATCACCCGCTCGTGGAGATCCAGCAGTTAAGCATAGGAACTTTTCTCCACGAGGGAAAATGTTTATTGAAAATTCCTATTTTAGAATACAGATGTTGAATATTACATTAGAGATTAAAATAAAATTAGTACAAAGTTAGTTTTTACAATACTGGTTCAGATCACAACATTTCTTAATATTTAAAAAAAAATAAAAAAGTATAAAAGAAAGTAATTAGAAAATTTATGAATAGAATACTTAAATTATAACACAACTAGTAATTCTGCATGGTTCAAGCTGTAAGCTGAAACGGGAACAGTATGAGTACAAAAATGTGATCAGTATGTGAACTATAATATACAAATTTCAAAAACAAAATATATTCTTTAAAAAGTACTTTATAAATGTAGGAAAAAGAATCATAGATCCTTTTTAATAAAGGAGAAATGTTTATTCAGAATGTTGGAATTTTCTTTTAGTTTATCATATCCCAACTGAGTGAAAAAGTCCGGGCCAGGATTCGGACCCGGTATCCTTTGGCTGAAGCTGCCAATGCTCTACCAACTGAGGAATCCCGGACGAATATGTCTGACTTAATTCACCCAGTGATCATAGCATCTGTTCTGATATCTGAATCAGCACAACAGAATAAATCACAGATAATGGGACCTCCAGTAAACGCTGGAATCGTTAGTAATCACGTTTCCAGCATATGATTTCTTTACCAATTTTTGAATAATTGTGTCAAAAATTAATCTAGTGTAATCACGTTTCCAGCGTTTACTGAAGGTCCAATTACCTGGGAATATACCCTATGGGATTTCCTCCTCAACTTATCAATTATTGCTGCAACCTTTTGAGTTTTCACGATATCCCACTGGTCTTTTTATATGAGTTCCCCTATAGTATTGACTATCAAATCACGACAGAAAATCTTTGATGTAGTTCGCACATACGCTGTTACAATTTATTTCATACAAATATCCATATCTCATCAAATAGTCAACATATTAATATTTTAATTGCATTATACTATTTCGATCATTTTTTGTCAAGTTAAAAAAAAGCGGTGTTAAATTCGGCTGAAAAATCTTCATGCTATAAAAAAACTTTTGAATTTTTCACAGAAACGTTAACATCTTCACGAATATACGTGCTATGCTTACACAAATGCACACAAATGTTGAACAGGACCTACATAGTCATTTGCTGCAGTGACAGACCCTTTTTAGCATTTTCGGCTACTTGGGTGATCGAAAATATTATTTTATTATTAAAATTATTATTGCCCCCCCCCGTAATTGTCCTCGAGACATAATCTTCGCTGAAAAACATAAAGTCAAACATGTTCTTTACATCCTCAAAGTTCAAGAGCATTTCAGGCATTTCCTCACGAGTTTCAGTAGATATTCGATGAAACGTCTGAAATTGGTCGTCGCCCCTTAATTTTTGGACTTCAGTGTAAAAAGCTAGAAGTTCACCTGTTTCATAAAGAGTAGCAACCTTTAATTTTTTTTCTGAATATTCCCTGCCCTTAAGGATTCTAAAGTTGTATGTTTATATGATAAAAAACATTAACAAAATCAACGATGTATTTTGCATTTTAAAATTATTGTTGTTTATAAAACATTTATTCAAACAAATTTAAAACACTTATTTGCAGTTTTATACAAATACTACAATTTAGTATTTGTGCAAAACTGTAAAAGATCCCGAAACTGAGTTCGATTTTTGAACAGAGTTGCATTTGGTGACCTTGGAATCTTTTCCAGGGGCTCAATTTTTTTAGGGAGGATAACCCCCCCCCCCCACCTGGCACCCCTCTAGTTATGTCGCTGATCAAACTAAAAACTAAAGGTTAAATTGCGCGTTATGCATCGTAAAAAAGAGGACGAATAGTAATTTGTCTGTTCTATAAGTGTCTGTGGCTTTATACATCACGCTAGTAACGCAACTTCACACCTTAATCCTATATTTCTTGTGACAAAAATATTGCCTGATACTATGATAAAGTGAGATCAACGTGTCAGAATAGTTCCCTAATATAAATACATTTTTAGATAATTGTCTTCCGTTTACGCTTCTATCCAAGTATTTGATAAATCTAGAGTTATAGTATGCTTTAGAAATAATTTTATACGTTTAATGACAAAGAAATTAAGCACAGAACTCGACATTTTTTTATCGACTTCCAATAAGTGAGGTTATGTATTTTGTTTGTACTCTAATAGAATTTTTAGTGTCGGTTCACGCATAACTTTCGTACATGTATTCTAATTTTCATAAATCATTTTTCTCTTTTGTTGAAAAGTCTTGATGTCGTGGTGACCTTATTTAAATTTTATTGATATCTAAAAATTGTGTATTTCTGTTTCAACCTGTTTTCTTTTCATTTCTTTTTTTTCTTTTACTTATAGGTTGTATTTGTCATAAAAATTTGACAATCATAACGAACTTTGAATCGATTATTCGAAACCATTTTTTTTTCAGACTCTCGAAATATTCGTTCTGATAAAAGGTATATAAAAATTTTCGAAATTGTTTATTTTAAAGAGTGAATATAAACAATAAAAAAACATAAATTTTGCATAAAGAATGAAGTCGATCGGGTAATGAGTTGCCGAGATATTTGTAATCCTATTTTTCCACACTCTTCGATTTTTCATGACCCTGTATTTCATTCTAATTTCAAGTCAAAGATATATTTTAATTGGAAATGAGACGCTTCATCCGACGCAATAAAGTTTTAGTTAATAGGATTATAATTTTTGGAGTTATAAGGATGTTTCTTTTACGCAATTCAGTAATACAGCATTTAAAGTTTAGGACGCCATCAAGCCACGATTTTAATCACTCTATCTACAGAACAAATTGAGATAGAGACTTGAAATTTGGTATGTACTTATAAAGTAATAGTGCGACAAATCCTATTTAATTTCAGTAACCTTAGTTTAAAAATACACAGAGTATTAAAAAAATAACCGCAGACGATATTTTAAAAAAAAGACTTTGTTTCTTTCCCGATAAACTGCAGCAAAAATTTTGGAATTGCAATGTATTTTATAAATAGTTTACACATGTTTTATTTTCATATTTTATATTATGCATATAAGTATCACTGTGGCTACCAAAGAATATTTTAAATTAGTTGTCTTATCGTGTGTAGTTTTCTTTCTTCAAGAATGTCAGTTTGTTTAATATATATTTAATATATCATTGTCTACTGTGCGTAAGAAATAATTGATCTCAAAATGTGTATTTAAAATACAAATCCATTAAACTGATACTGTGTTTATATAAAATTGTTCCGGTTCTTCTCATACACAATGTAAGTTTTCCTGAATCAAATTAATGATTAAATTGGATTACTCATTGTACAAATGAGAGCTAATAATAATCTCACTGTAAGTCTCTCTGGCTCTGAATGTCGCGCCAGTAACGCCAGTCTCACAGCATAATCCTCCCATTCTAATGACAAAAATAGCGCCTACTTATTGTTAATACCCCATGATAAAGTGGGATCAACATGCCAGAATGGCTTACCAATATAAATACATTTATAGACTTCTTTGTTTACGCTTCTATACAAGTATTTGGAAAATGCATTGTTATTGTATGCTTTAGAAACAGTCGGTAAATGTTAAATAGTAACTACAGTAAAAGATCTTTATAACGCAAACCTAAAAATATGATGTTGTGTGTTATATAGAATTTTATCGTTATATAGATCACATTTCACACATCATTGAATTTGGCTTGTATAACATGGCCAAATATGTGTGAAACATACCAAAATACATTAGAGTATCTTTATATTGCATTCTATATTACAAAGAGTTGTGCAGATTATAATTTTTTGCACAATATAGATCATTCCACACATTGTTAAATTTACTTTATAAACATTGTCCAAACATAGCTGTATCAAATAATGGCGATTTTTTCAGTAATTAGCTCTGAATTAAGGAGATAAACTTAAATTAATGTATCATATTTAGTCCTCTAGAAAATAGCAACTATTTATAATGTAGGAATTCAGGTGTTTCTTAACTGAAAATTCATTGTTTACATCTGAGAAGTTGTGCGTTATGTGGAGAATTGCGTTATATAGAATTACGTTATATAGAATTGCGTTATAAAGATCTTCTACTGTAGTAACAAACACCAGAGGATTGCCAGAGTTAAAAAATATAGATGAAAAAATAATCTACTAAATATTATGACAACTTTCGATGAAAGAAACCTTTAATGAGGGTTGCAAAAATCTAGACGCCAATGCTCCGATTCCCACCACTAATTTTTTAGTATTCTTCGCCTAATAAGAATACTGATAAAATTTAGGTGAAGTATATTAATAAAATTTGACGAAGAATACTAATAAAATTTAGTGGTGGGAATCAGCCCATTGGCGCCTAGATTTTTGCACTCCTGCCTTTAATGTATTTTCAAATTAGGATCCTCTCTCACTTGAAAAAGCAAAGAAAATGACGTCATTTTCATGTGATCATTGTTAATTTATTTTTTATGAATGAAAATATTCCATTTAATAATCGTCATTTCATTGTATCGTCAGTGGATACCACTTTTTCATCTCAAATGAATGTACTTTATATATAAAGTGAAGGCTTTTTTTTTCAAGCCATACGACATAAAATTTCAATAAATCCTAAGCAATTTGAAAGCATTTATTGCATTTATTTTCAGTATTGTTAAAGAAATCGTATATTTTACTCTTACAAGCATCAAAGTAACTAAGTGCAAAGCTGGGTGATTTTATTAGGATTGCGTCAAATGAGTATGACAGGACTTTTGAAACTGCCTTCGGAGGTCAAAAATTTATTTCTTTTAATTTATAGACATTTTTTTAATGAATTGCTTTTCTGAAATGTGTCTTTTTATAAAAATTACTTTACAAATAAAACAAATTTGAAAATGTTGATTTTTTTTTTTTGAAGTTTTAAACGCATTTAATTTTTATATAACTCATGGACACCACTTGCCCGATTCCATTACTTTTTTCCCTATTGTGTGCAGAAAAGGTTTCTTGTTAATTTGTCTTCAGAATAAAAAAAAATGTTACTTATAAATTTTATAATAAACTTAAAGGTAAAACAAGAACATGAAATCATATATCAACCATGGATTATGTAACACTTTCCAACACTTCCAATATACTTAATAAAAAAATTTACCGTTTCATAAGGTGAAAGATGATGTCCAAATAAGCAAGGTCAAGGTCAAACTGGGCGGGGGTCAACCTTTCGGCTTAAGCTCAACTAGCCCCGCCCATGTCCATGTAAGCAAATTGGAAAAAGCATAACATATTTAAAAACCCAATTTCAGTAATTACCAACAATATCCAAATTATTTTGTGCAGTCCTGTATACGATAAATAGATTTATATATATACTACATAGAATGCTAAAATTTAGTTTAGTTAGGAAACGCGTAGCACAGTTTAAATTTCCTCTTCTGGAATTTCCATGTATAAAGGAAATGTGCTCGAGAGTTTTTGTGTTGCCCTGTATATGATCTCTAGAATTTATTAAACACCAAGTAATAGGCAAAAAATTAATCAAGTTTAAAAACGCGTCCCGCCACTAAAAACGTACTTCCAGTGATTATTGTAAACAGACAGTAATTTTACGGAATTCCTTGTATGTTCCTGTAAATGAACGATGAATGTTATGCACACAGTATTCTATAGTAACGCAACTCTGTGATATATATCAATTTCAATATGTTTGAAATAGTGAAACGTTATTAAAATAAATAGCAAATTATTTTCCCTCATAGATCGAAATGTAACGTAATTCTTTTGAGTGTCCCTGCAAAGAAACTATAAGTGCTATGCACACATATTCTATGGTAAGCCTCTTGTAGTGCATATCAGTGGTATATATCAATTACAATATGTTTGAAATAGTATAAAATCATTAAAATAAAACGCAAATTATTTTTTCCCATGGACCGTTATGTAACGGAATTATTTTGAGTGTCCCTGTAAAGTAATTATAAGCGCGACGCACTTCATTTTCAATACCGAACATGCCATAGTGAACATCAATAACATATATAAATTGTGTGACAATCCGAGTATATTTACACGAGTTGGAGCACGGACAGACAGTCATACGGCAGACAGACAGACAATCCGAATTCATAAACACTTTTCAACTATGTTGGAAAGCGTTAAAAAAAAGGACTTTTGAAATTGATTTTTACTTTGAAGAATGTATTTTCAAAATTTTCACATAAAATTAAAAGTCCTGAAGACAATTAATCAAAAACATAACATAAAAATGCCGTACAAAATTTCATACACATATCTTGCAAGAATGTTTACACCCCTCGAGTATTGGTAGGCCTAGGGCCTGGTTTCCTTTCGGATTTCCAGCTCCGAAGCTGTTGGGGGACGCCGGCCCGTCTCTAAGTGTCTCGCGGTGACTCCCGTGGTTTCACCGCGTATCGCAACGGCCTACGTCGTCGACACGGGGGTTCAAGGTTAGAGGGTCCGCAGGTGACGGTCCTTTGACCGGCCGAAGCGCCGTAACGAGCCAAAGCTACTTTCCCGATAAAAGTCTCTCAGGACTTGGGTACGGTGGTTGTCTACGCGCGGAGCGCCCCCTGAGGGAGCCTTCGGCGCAGCTTACTTTTATATCATTTTAAACATGCAGTTTTATGAAAAATCCATTCTGATATAAATGTACTTAAAGTTTTAGTTACTTGCGAAACAGGACTGATAGTACAACACAAAAATTGTTAGATCTGCTGATCGTACACGGAGTTGCTTTATTTAATTTACTTAACTTTGTAGTATTTTATTAGCAAAAAATAAAATTATCTTATGAAAGCACTAGAAATGTATTTTAAGGCTTTTAAGTTACTTTCTGTGCTTATTTAACGCATACAAGTATTGTAGGCAGTTTCATATTAAAGGGCTATCAGAGAAAGACATACGCCTAATTTTGAAATTTCGAAATTGTAAATAATTAGCCGTATCTAGACACCGGTCAATATTTCTCCCAGTAATAAGAGAAACTTAATTCTTTGCAAAAAAAGGTCGTTCAATTCTTTTCTTATTTAGTATGAAGCGGAATTCTACAGGCGAATTTTGCAGTTCCGTTGGAAATTTCAGACATATTTTACTTAATAAATTTCCTCATCGCGGGTCACTGTACAGTGGATAAGCATTAACTATTTTTACTATTTTCTATCTTAACAAGAAGAAAGTATTGGATTCATGAAAATTTCGACTTCCGATTTTCGAAGGATTTATACGTTTTAGAAGGACCTGAACACGATTTCACTGGTTTTAGAAAATGTCTGTCGGTGAGACTGGGACTCTGTGACTCTGTCAATCTGACTGCCTGTCTGTCAGTATGTGACAAAAATTTTGTGGGCGCTCTATCTTAAGACCTAATGCACGAAATTTAATGAAACTTTAGATTCAGTTATACCTTGATATAAATTGGTGCTGATTAGTTTTTGGTGAATAATCGCCTAATAGATGCTATGCTGCCCTTTTCGCGACTTCCGCAATAGCTCTATCTCAAGAACTAATGCAGTTATTTTCATCAAATTTCAGATTCATTTAGACATTGACATAAATAGACGCTGAATACGTTTTGGTGAAGATATCCTAACAGGTGGCGCTGCTATACCACTTTTTTCCATATATTTACGATAGCTATATTTCAAGAACTAATGCACGGAATTTCATCAAAATTCAGATTCTGTTAGACCTTGACATAAATATATGCTGCTAACGTTTTGGTGTAAATAGCCCAACAGGTGGTGCTGCTATGCTACTTTTTTCATTATTATCACGATAACTATATCTCAAGAACTAATGCAAGGATTTTCATCAAACTTCAGATCCAGTTAAACGTTGACATAAGTTGTTGTTGATTAGGTTTTGACTAATTCTCCCAACAGGTAGCGCTGCTAGGCTACATTTTGCAGGATTTACACGACTTTAGCAATAGTCATATCTCACGAACTAATGCACGGAATTTAATAAAACTTTAGATTCAGTTAGACCTTGATATAAATTGGTGCTGATTCTTTTTAGTGTATGTGAAACCTTTATGAGATAGAAGAAAGTTTTGAGATTAGCTCATCCGACTAGTTTTCTTCATTTCTTTGATCATTATTAGTGAAATCTTCCAAAAATTATTATTTTTTCCCTGTGCAATTGTTTCATCATTTGATAAAATTAAAACAAAATGGTTCTAAATTATAAGAAGTACTTCCATGAAAAATATATCAATATAGCAAAAAGAAAATCAAAGATTTTTTTTGTATTTTTATAACAAAATAAAAACTTAAAAGTTTAATTTTTAACATGCAAGTTTTTCTTACTTAACATTCATGTGCGAACTGTAAAAAAAGCAATAACTACGTACAACAACCACTCAACTTTAACCATAGTGCAGACTCGAATCGCTATAATATCTTCAAATAAATGTTTTACCTAGAAACCAAACCTTTTGGATTACATACTAAAACTGTATGACGTTTTCAATAGAACAATATCGCATATGTTATATGATGACTCACAAAAAGATGGAGTATTTTATTTGTTTAATGTTTTCTGTTAATAAAAGTATTTGTTAGTGTTTGTTCTTTTAATATTCTTTTTTACTAAAGTATATTAGTGTATTATATATGTGTAGCTTAGAATGGCATGAATGCTATATCCTGTGTGTGTATTTTCTTTCTCAACCAATGTCCAATAAAATGTAAAATTGTGTGTAGAATTTAATGTAATTAAATTGAGGGGGTCGGGGCAAAAAAGTGCCAGGCCACATTTTTGGTGAAAGAAATCTAACACTGTAATCTGTAGCATAATTTCGTAAATTATAACATCCTACATATAATTAGTTACTAATGTCACTTGGTGGCAGCATATGTCGCGGGTTTCGTTTTTGCCCCAGATGTATATGCCCCCAATTAGGATAGCTAATTTACAAAAAACGTAACAGTGATATCATTAAATCAATGCCCTATTGTTACTCAGAATATCTCAAATGTTATTAACACGTTGACGGTCACTTGTGGCTATAGCCGTCAAAGCGAAGTTCACTATGTGGCATGACGGTAATAGCCGTCCAAAACGAAACGGCCGTTTTTAGACACTACGGCTATAGCAGCACAAATGTGCATTTACCGGCATACAAGTAGAAGCCCAGTGTCATGTTTTGGAAACAATTTCTTAGGTTGAAGTTCGTTTTCCCCCTGTTACACGAGTTGCAGCTTCAGTATGCACGTGCAGGGTGGCTAGTGGTCAGGGAAAAATACAGTAAAAAAATGATAATTACCCGCATATTCTTATAGAAAAATTCAAATTGATTATTTGATCCAATAATCAACATAAATTTTTCTATAACAATATACTGGTGTTTATCACTTTTTTTACTGTATTTTCCCCTGATAATTAGCCACCCTGACGTGGTTGTGAAGAGAGTAATTCAACCTAATTAAAGGTGCTAAATTAATCAAAATTAAGTTTATTTAAGCAGAAAGAGTAAAACTATACTTCTAATACTCTAAAAATTACAAAAACATATAGTGTCAATTTTCATCAGTGTGTTAAAACATTCTCGAAAAAATTTTATGTTATATGTCTTGATTTGAGTATATGATCACATTTTCAAATCGAAATATCTCAAAAGTTCAAAAATGTAGCTTAGCACTCTCGTACCCCGACCCCCTGAATTGTAATATGTGCCCCATCTCAGGCTTGCACAAAAGCTATAAAGCTGTAAAGCTTACCTCCCTGGGGTGAATATCAATTTATCTATTCACTAGAAACTGTTCGATCGTTTTGAAGATAAACCTACGTAATTTTATTCAAACTAAAATACATTTTATGGAAGCTCTCATAAATAAATTTCATATATTTTCAACTACATTCTATCTAACTTTAAAGTATGAAATTATACATCCGATCGTCTGCTTCCTAAAGGGAAATTCTAACGACTCTAAATTCTAAGATTCTAAAGAGCAGCAGAAAAGCTGTTCATTATGCTAATGGCAAGAGCTTCGTAGCTCACGAGATAAAAGATTAAAAATCAAATGTGATTTAGAATGTTCCAAATTTCACTAAAGACCGTATGTAGACTTCAAGCAATATCCTTTCCTGAGTAATAACCTTAACTGAATGATGAACAAGTTTTTCGTTTCATTGTAGGGATTTATTAAGGACTAAAATTCTACTAACGAGCTTTGCAGCCCCTTGGGAAATTTCAGACATATCTGATTCATTAACTATCCATGTCGCAGGTCTCACTGAATGAAGAAGAGTCATTCATTTTAACGACTGTCTTTGTTTTTGCATTCATTTTTCAATTATTAACGAAAATCTTCAGAAATGATTCTTTGTTCTTTATCTTTTCTAAACATTCATTGGACTGAAAACAAAAGGATTTTTCTCCTGAAGCGGATTTCCATGAAAAGGTATCCATAAGCGAGAAAGTGGAAAGGCAATTTTTAATATTATTATCACTAAATAAAATCTTGAAAATTTTATTTTTAACATGCACATTTTTCAAACTTCTCAAGAAAAATTTCGATTACTTTGAAGATAAACCTACGTAATTTCAGGCAAGCAAAAGTACATTTTATTGACGTTCTCCTACATGCATTTCATATTTTTCAGCTACATTCTATGTAAATTTTAAGTATGAAATTACACATCCGATCTTCTAATTTCTAAAAGAGAAATTCTAAGATTTTAAATTCTGACATTCTAAAGAGCATTTTAAAACCAATTAAACAAAAATGAAATATGTTCATTATGCTAATGGTAAGAGTCTCATAGCTCACAATATAAGCTTAAAAATCAAATTTAATTTTGAATTATCCATGTTTCACTTAAAGACGAATCTGGACTTCGCGCAATGTCCTTTCCTGAGTAATAATGCCCTGAAGGATGAACAAAGAAGTGTAAGGGTTTATTAAGGACGAAAATTTTACTGACGAATTTGGCAGTCCCGTGAAAATTTTCAGATATATTCTGACTCATTAGCTTCCTATGTCGCAGGTCTCTGAGCCAAGGACAGTTGTTCATATTTTACAAAGTGCCTTTATTTTTTTATTTCTTTCATTTTTTCCTCCTGCCATTGTTAGTGAAAATCTTCAGAAATGATTCTTGTTCTTTATCCTTTTCTAATCATTTGTTGAACTGAAAACAAAAGGATTTTTCTCCTCAAGCGCATTTCCATGAAAAGATATCCATAAGCAAGAAAAAGGAAAGGCGATTTTTAATATTATTATCACTAAATAAAATCTTAAAATTTTTATTTTTAACATGCACGTTTTTCGAACTTCACTAGAAAATGTCCGATTACTAACATAAACCTATGTAATTTCATTCAAACAAAAGTACATTTTATTGAAGTTCTCCAACATGCATTTAATATTTTTCAGCTACATTCTATATAGTTTAAAGTATGAAATCCCATATCCGATCTTCTAATTTCTAAAAGAAAAAATTCTCTAAGATTTTAAATTCTAACATTCTAAAGAGCATTATAAAACCAATTACGCAGAAATGCAATATGTTCATTATGTTAATGGTAAAAGAGTCTTATAGCTCACAACATAAGTTTAAAAATCAAATTTGATTTAGAACTATCCATGTTTCACTTATTGACTAATCTAGGCTTCAGGCAATATCCTTTCCTAAGTAATAATGTCTTGAATGCTGAACAAAGAAGTCTGATCAATTTTTTTTTCGTGTAAGGGTTTATTAAGAACGAAAATTCTAGTGACGAACTTGGCAACCCCATGGAACATTTCAGATATATCTGACTCATAAACTTCCTATGTCGCAGGCCACTGAACGAAGGAGAAGATTTCATTTTTTACCAAGTGTCTTTATTTTTTCTTTCCTCCTGCCATTATTAGTAAAAATCTGCAGAAATGATTCTTGTTCTTTATCATTTTCTAATCATTTGTTGAACTGAAAACAAAAGGATTTTTCTCCTAACGCGTATTTCCATGAAAAGATATCCATAAGCGAAAAAAAGGCCGAGGTGTAGTTTAGTATTGTTATCACTAAATAAAATCTTAAAAATTTCATTTTTAACATGGAAATTTTTTTAACTTCACTGTAGAAAATGTTCTATCTTTCTCAAGATAAACATAAGTAATTTCATACAAACAAAAATACATTTCATGGAAGCATTATAAAATCATTTCTTGTATTTTCTGCTACAGTGTATATCTAACTTTAAAGTATGAAATTATATCTCGGACATTCTAATTTCTAAAGAGAAATTCTTAAAACTCTAAATTTATAACGATTATAAAGAGCATCTTTAAAATAGTTACAGAAACGCAGCATGTTTGTTATGTTAATGGTAATAGCCTCGTACCTCACAAGGTAAAAGTTTAAAAATCAAATTTCATTAAGAATCAATAAAATAACTTTAACTTCATAATGCATAATTGAAACGATAGATTCACCTTTGTTTACTTAAAATATGAAAACATTTATGAAAATGATTCATTATTTTTTTTTTTGCTATAATAGGTGTTTGATGAAAATACCTATACAAAAGGTTTTAAAAACTTTAAAAACATAGATGGTAAACAGTACGAAACTCTCTCCGAGCGCTTTCGGCTTCAATCCGAGCCATTATCGAGGAAAAAATCAGTGGAGAATGAAGTTTGATGTTGATCAAGTCTAGACGACAGCCGACAGGAAAACTCTTTACAGGCATGCAGAGTCCGATTAAGGTTGTCTGGGACCCAAGTCCTTATGGATCCTCCTTTTATGGATCCTCCTCACGCCAAGAAGCTAGAAATATTTTTTGGGAGTTAGCAGTAGATATTAGAAAACAGTTGCCAAATTAACCAAAATCTTTTTTTTTTTTTTTTTTTTTTTTTTGGTTTTTGAGAAAATAATTATAGAAAACTGCAATTTTAAGAATTTTTTTCTAAATCCTTTTATTTATTTTCGTGCCCCAGCAGTGGGTCCAATTCCGTGGCCTAGTTAGCCTGTGCGGTAATCAGGCTCTGCAGACATGTGTAGATGAACTAAACCACTGTTAGTGAAAGGGAGAAAGCTCAACGAAAGCTTAACTCCATGACTACTCTAGGAAGCCATATCTTCCTGTAATATGATGTAGTTCGAATCAAATACTTCGTATATGGTATGACCAAACATAATTACAACAGTTGTTTGCCTGTGATAATATTTCTAAAGATTCAAGAATTCATTAAGAATTTTTCAAATTTCGTTGACAGCAGAATATAGACTTTAGGCAATATTCTTTCTTGAGTAATAACATTAACGGAAAGCTAAACAAAAGGAGTTTGGTCAAAAAATGTTTCTTTTCATGTAGAGGTTTATTACGGAAAAAAATTCTACTGGAGAGCTTTGCAGCCCTGTGGGAAATTTCAGACATATCTGACTCAATAACTCCCTATGTCGTAGTTCACTAAACGAAGGAAAGTCGTTCATTTTTTACAATTGTCTTTATTTTTTCTTGTCTTTCATTATTTTCTACTGCAGTTATTATTGAAAATCTTCAGAAAGCAAAAATACATTTTATGTAAGTTCTCATAAACTCATTTCATATCTTTTCATCTAAATTCTGTCTAACTTCAATGTACGAAATTATATCTCAGATCTTCTAATTTTTAAAGATAAAGATCCTAAATTATAACTACATAATACAATTATAATAGAAGTTTCTAAAGAGCATTTTCAAAACAATTAAGCAGAAATGCAATATGTTCATTATTTTAATGGTAAGAATTTATAGCTCACAAAAAACAAGTTTAAAAATCAAATTTTATTTATAATTAATTATCCACATGTTTCATTCACAGACGAATCTAGGTTTCAGGAAATATCCGTTCAATAGTAATAAAATTAACTAAATGCTGAACAAAAGGAGTTTGATCAAAAAAAATTTTTTCATGTACAGTAGGGATTCTCAAACTATGGTACGCGTACCAGTACTGGTACTCAAAGCTCCAGTTACTGATACGCAAAATTGCGATGCTGTTACGTAAAATGAAATACCAGCTTAATCATATATTCTAATACGAGCAAATCTTGTGTGTGGTTATATATATATATATATATATATATATATGCAAATTTTATCTTAAAAACGGCTCTAACGATTTTGACTAAATTTCGTATCCTACCGTTTTGGGGCACCAAAAAACCATTGGGCTAGGTCACATGTTCGAGAAAATTCGATTAGTGGGTCATTTTGGGTCATTTTGGGTCATGATCTAGCTAATTGTATCTAAGAAACGGTTCAAACGATTTTGACGAAATTTTGTATCTGACCATTTTCGGGCACGAGAAGACTATTGGGCTGGGTCACATGTTCGAGAACTTTCGATTAGTGGGTCATTTTTTGGTCAACGCGGGCCAAATTAATTTTATCTAAAAAACGGCTCTAACGATTTTGATTAAATTTTGTGTCCTACGAGTTTCGAGCACGATAAAATCATTGGGCTAGGTCACATATCCGAGAAAATTCGATTAGTGGGTCATTTCTGGGTCATTGTGGGTCAAGATCTAACAAGCGGTTCAATTTACACTAAATTTTGCATCCAATGGTTTTCGGGCACGAGAAGACTGTTGGGCTAGGTCACATGTTCGAGAAAATTCAATTAGTGGGTCATTTTGGGTCATTTTGGGTCATGGTCAAGCTAATTGTATCTAAAAAACGGTTCAAACGATTTTGACGAAATTTTGTATCCGACTATTTTCGGGCACGAGAAGACTATTGGGCTGGGTCACATGTTCGAGAACTTTCGATTAGTGGGTCATTTTTGGGTCAAAACGGGTCAAATTAATTTTATCTAAAAAACGGCTCTAACGATTTTGATTAAATTTTGTATCCTACGAGTTTCGGGCACGCGAAAATCATTGGGCTAAGTCACATGTTCGAGAAAATTCGATTAGTGGATCATTTCTGGGTCATTGTGGGTCAAGTTCTAAAAAGCGGCTCAATTTACACTAAATTTTGCATCCTATGGTTTTCGGGCACGAGAAGACTGCTGGGCTAAGTCACATGTTCGAGAAAATTCAATTATTGGGTAATTTTACTCATGGGTCATGATATTTGAACTCAAATTTAATTTTGACCGAGCATAGCTCGGTCTTCCCTGCTCGTATTATAAAATCAAAAACGGCATGAATTTATCACTTGAGAAATTTTCGAATGAAAATTAGAGATAGTAAATGCTTTTTTGTTGTTGTTACTAGAAATGTATGTTATAGCTGACTGTCTGAAATCTGCACACGCTGTTTATGGTACAACCAGTTTTCCAGAATTAAACACATGTAATTATTTCATTTATATGGAAAAAAATTGAAATTTGTAAATAAAGACCTAGTTTAAAAATTAATCAATGAAACAGTTTTAATTAGCAAAAAAACTGTTTTAAACATGCTTTTTAAATTGTATTATCTGACCCGTGAAAGTAGGAGGAACTTGTTCGAATAGAAGAAGTTAAAACTTTTTTTTAACATAATTCATTATTTATGCCTGTCAATTGAAAATTTTCTCTTCTTCTATACCAAATGTGCAAGATTCTTTCTATTTCATGGAAATCGGTTTTTAATACAGTAAAGTTATTTAAAATGGTGATTTAAAAACAAACAAATTATAGAAAGTTCCACTTTACAGTTTTTCCTTTTTTACCATGCGTTTGATGCCAGATAGTACGCGAAGAACTTCGATTCAGTAACACGTCGGTCTAAAAGTTTGGGAACCCCTGATGTATAAGTTTATTAAGGACTCAAATTTTACTTACGAGCTTTGCAGCCCCTTGGGAAATTTCAGATCTGTCTCACTCATCAGTTTCCCTTGTCGTAGGTCACTGAACGAAAGAGAGTCATTCATTTTTACGCGACCTTTGATTTTCATTCATTTCGCCATTATTACTGAAAATCTTCAGATATGATTTTTTGTTCTTAATCATTTTCTAATCATTTGATGAACTGAAAACATTTTTTTAATTCTCTTAACCCCTTGCCTCTGACGCCCGAACCCAGTTCGGGTAACGCAAATGCGCCAATTTTTGAATGTCGATCTGAGTTAGGGCAAGAAAAAAATTGGTGTTTTCAATTCCGTGAAGCCCGAACCCAGTTCGGGCGACGCAAATGCGCCAATTTTTGAATGCCCGATCTGAGTTAGGGCAAGAAAAAAATTGGTGTTTTCAATTCCGTGAAGCTCCGAACCCAGTTCGGGTAACGCAAATGCGCCAATTTTTGAATGCCCGATCTGAGTTAGGGCAAGAAAAAAATTGGTGTTTTCAATTCCGTGAAGCCCGAACCCAGTTCGGGTAACGCAAATGCGCCAATTTTTGAATGCCCGATCTGAGTTAGGGCAAGAAAAAAATTGGTGTTTTCAATTCCGTGAAGCCCGAACCCAGTTCGGGCGACGCAAATGCGCCAATTTTTGAATGCCCGATCTGAGTTAGGGCAAGAGAAAAATCGGTGTTTCAATTCCGTGAAGCCCGAACCCAGTTCGTCCAATGCATAATATGTAATTTATCATTTTCCCAATAGATGGGGATACTTTTCCGCGAAAAGTTCGGCAGTTTCGCGCATTTGTCGGATTTTTGTAATTTTGTTGGATTTTTTGTAATTTTGTTGGATTTTTGTAATTTTGTCGGATATTTGTAATTTTAGTAGTTATTTCGTTTATTTATTTTTTTTAAATAATTTATTTCTAACAATTTGATGATAAAAACAAACAAAATTAAAGACAATTTTTTTTTTCATTTTTGGCACGTTTTTCTTAAATATATTACACAGACAAGGGGTTAAAGAGGACTTCCATGAAAAGTATTTATAAGCGAGAAAAGTAAAGGTGGCATTGTTATCGCTGAATAAAATCTTGAAAATTTTATTATTAACATGAAAATTTTTCAAACTTTAAAATAAAATATGCGATCATGTGGAAGTTAAACTTACTTTATTTCATACAAACAAAAATATGGTGGGTGTCCCTGATATGGCCATGCTAATGTTTAAGAATTTTCCCTGCCGTCATTTTGAAAAAATCAAAACCGTTTTATTTTTTTATGTTCTCAGGTTAATGGACTTTCATAAAAAAAAAAATGTTGCATTCCCCATGAAATTGGTTTTACTAGTCCAAAAAAACCGAATTTCTAAAGTCTACCAAGTTGCCATATCAGGAACGTGATATGGCCACCATTTCCATTGTTCCATGTTTCACATATCGTGATTTTCCTTAATTTAGAAATGCTGTTCTGCTAAATTAAATAATTTTGGTGCAAAATAAATAAACATGATACTCAATAATTATATTTGTTATTCAAAAGTGGAATTGAAACAGGATTTTTCATCAAAAATGAAATTGTTAATAAAATTAACACTACAATTTAATCTTTTATGTAGCAAAAATATGAAATCCTTTTAAAGTTTAACAAATTTGTTAAAACAGATAACTTATCGCAATTGGAACAAATACAAAATGTCTTTATCTTAGGCTTGCATGTTGCACTTGATATAGCCATCTGGTTAGCCTATCAGGAAATGGCCAGGTTTCACAAAAATCGTTTGATTTTGAACAACTAGTGAAATATACACCATCAACTACAGCACCAATTGTTAGAGCATTAAAAACTGATCAGAGTAGGATGGTATTCATAAGAAAGAAGTTTTTACTACAAAACATTAAAATTTACGAAAAACATAAAATAGAAAATTGGCGTCAAATACCACAATCTAGCTAAATGGCAAGTGATCACATGATACACTAGGAGGCTCCTTCATGGTATGCTGGTGCCATCTAGCGAATTTCTTAGTTAGCTAACGTATAATAGGTGGATGGCTATATCATTAACATGGCCATAACACGAGCACCTACCTTACTTTTTATGGAACCTCTCATAAATGCATTTGCATTAATTTTCAGCTACATTCTATCTAACTTTAAAGTATGAAATTATATACTGGGTGCGGAAAAAAATCGTTAAAACTTTATGAAATTATATACCGGGTGCACCATAAATATGTTAAATCTTTAAAAATTCATTAAAAAGGAACAAATGATACTAAAAATTTGTGGTTTGCACTGATGAGATTAGAAAAAGATCAGTTTTTTTTAAATAACAAAACAAGTTGTGGTTCCAAAAATTACCGATAGATGGCGCTGTCATGCATATGAAGCAGATACCAAAGAGGGTGTTCCACTTCGTGACCGATCCTCCAAACGACCCGTTTCTTCGGAGCGTCTGACAAGCTTCAGTATCCAAGCATATGAAACGGGCCCTTTCTCATCTGGAGTCTTTTTGCCGTGCGGAATTTTCACAATGCGCCTGTTGCTGATTCCCCGTTCTCGTAGAAGAGCTTAACCAACAATTCTGGATCTGGTAACGATATAATACTGCTGGCCTCGAATGAAGAATTTGTGTGCATCGAAGGGTTTTACTGACAATCTGATTTGCATAAATCTGCTGCATATTATGCATGCAGCGCCATCTATCGGGAATTTTTTTAACCACAATTTTTATTTGTTGTTGTTGTTATTAAAATAAATACGATCTCCCTCTAATATACATTCGTGGCAACCGGATTTTTTTAGCATCTTTTGTTCCTTCTTTAATGATTTTTTAAAATTTTTAACGAATTTATGGCGCACCTTGTATGTAGTAAATGAATGAGACAGCTTGATAAATAACTCCAGGATGCACTCAAAAAATATCCAAAGAATATATTGAAGATATAAAATATGTACAGATTGAATCTATTTACAAATAAAAGAGGAAACATGCTCGAAAGTCTACAGCAAACATCATTAGGTTGTTTAGCCACACATCATCACGCCTTCCAATCATTGCATCGTCTCTGTATCATCTGACCGCTCTTACAGGCGCAGCTATCCACAGAGTAACGAGGAAAAATAGAGAGGCAGTAAACCGTAAAATTAGTTTGCAATATGAAGCCGGTTATCGCTCAAATCATTAGGTCCAAGGAATGACTTCATTGGACGGAAAGAGGCTGCACGTGGAACAAGGACTGGATTCATTGGATGGGGACAGGTTTTCAAAGGGAAACCGCAGTTGTTTGCACCGACTTTAGGGTTGCATTTTCTACGTCACGCCAAACGTAAACATTTCATCTCTATTTATTCTCTGAACTCTGTGGCAGCTATCCCCACATAACTGCTGTGATGATGCCAACAACACGGGAGTGAGCATCGCTAAAGGGATCTGGTGCTGTCATCTGTTGGAAGGAACTGAAGGTTTTTTGGAGATAGATCTCCACAGATATCTTATCTTCAAATTTCTAAAAAAAAATGCATCTTAAAAACAATTAAGCAGGAATGCAATATGTTCATTGTGTCAATTGTAAGAACTCCATACCTCACAAAATAAAAGTTCAAAAATCAAATTTCATTGGGAGTTTTCCATATTTCACTCAGAGCCGTGAAATTTCATGCAAACAAAAATACACTTTATGGTAACTTTCATAAATATATTTCATAGGTTTTCACAAATATAAATTTAAAGTGTGAAGTTGTATATCCTATGTTCTAATTTCAAAAATAATATGCATCTTAAAGAGCAGAAATGCAATTTATCCATTATATTAATAGTAGGAGATATGCATCATAGCATACGATATAAGAGTTTAAAAAGTAAATCTGATTTCGATCGGTCCATATTTCGCTGATAGCCGAATGCAGAGTTCGGGCGACATGCTCTCCAGAAATATCATGAATTAAATATTAGACAAAAGAAATTTAATCAACAAATTATCTTGTTCCCATGACGGCCTTCATTAAAAATGAGTCCTCTACTCACGAGCTTCGTAGCCCCGTAGGAAATTTCAGACACATCTGATTCAATAACTTCCCTCATCGCTGATCATTGAACGAAGAAAAGTCGTTCAATTTTACGATTGTCCTTTATTCATTTCTTTCCTCCATTATTAGAAAAATCTTTAGAAATATTTCTATTCTCCTATCATTTTCTGATCATTTGATGCAATGAAAACGAAAGGACTTTCATACAAAGAAGTACATCCGTAAAAAGTATCTTTAAACTAAAAAAGAGAGAAAAGGGAATTTATTTGTATTGTTATCGTTAAAAGAAAAGTTAACATTTCTATTTGTAGTGTGTCCTTAAATTTTCCTTAGTTCAGTGGTAAATGCTGCGCCATTTTGAAGATAAACTGACATAGTTCCTGTAAATTAAAAATGCATATAGAAATTTTATCAATGTATCTCAGTAATTTTCAGCAATATTATATTCCAATTTTAAGTGTAAAAGTTCTGTAATCAGTTACATATTAAATGTTTCTCAAAAGAAGACAATCGTCTAATTTTGAAATTTGCATATTGAAACGATTTAGCCGAATCTAGACTTTGGGCAATATCCCTTCTGGAAAACAAAGTAATTAAATGCTAAACAAAAATAACCCGATCAAAAAATGTCTCATTACTGACGAGCATTGCAGCCGCATGGCAAATTTCAGATCTATCTGACTCAGAAATTTCCCTTATCGTAAATCATGGAACGAAGGAGAATCATACAATTTTACGATTGCCTTTTCTTTTTATTACTTTCCGCCATTATTAGAAAAAATCTTTAGAAATGTATTTCTATTTCCTTATCATTTTCTGAACATTTAATAAAAAGAAAACGAAACAATTTCCATCCTAAGTAGTGCTCCCATAGAAAATGTCTTCAAAAGAGAAAAAAAACGATTATTATGTAGCTTTCATTACAAAAAGCTATTTATTGC
This sequence comes from Maratus michaelseni, assembly GCA_963931845.1. Classification (NCBI taxonomy): domain Eukaryota; kingdom Metazoa; phylum Arthropoda; class Arachnida; order Araneae; family Salticidae; genus Maratus; species Maratus michaelseni. The sequence goes on along the minus strand of OZ007600.1, from coordinate 209,229,023 downwards.
AGCCGTTCGGAAGAAAGCAATTCCAAAATATTTTGGTATATTTTCACCGATCATGACCCTCAGACTCCCAAACCACCCTCCGTTCAAATGTTGATTTATATATATATATATATATACATCCATATATATATACATATGTATTTTTTGGTGAGTCTTGCACATTATTTTATGATCTAATTTCTATTTAAGTTGATTAATTGCTTATTTACCATTTTTTCTATTTCAGTTGTACCGTAATTTGCGAAGTATAATCCGCGGATCAAACATTTCGGTTTCAACCCAGAAATTTTATTCAATAATTGAAGCCAAATATTTACAGCGATCTGCGAAGTAACACTTTATAAAATAAAATTTCTGGGTCCAAACATGATTGTTTCATCTGCGAATTATACGCCGGAACTTACGGCATATTTATGTCTTTATTTTGTTATTTGAACTCATGTAGGTTATTAATTGTCTTGTATCCCCCGTATATGTTATTAGGGGATTAACATTGCCGATTTTATGCATAATACTGACAATATTTGATGAAATAACATATATTTACCATGAATATTCTTATAATGCCCTTCTGAAGATTCTATAACATATTCATAGTTTTCCAATTTTGTTTTTCCAATTTTTGATTTTTCATCCTATTAAGTATAATTCCTTCAGTGTCCATTCCATTGCATTTTATAATGTCTTATCCTTCGTTTCGTTTTTCACGTGTTTTCATTTTTAGATATATATATATATATATATATATATCTGACATATGTCATGCTGTAACTCTCTTATTTATGAACCGATTTGGATGTGACTGATTATGTGTATAGGACATATCAAGGTCTCGACCGAGTTTGTTGGCCAGCTTCATCCGCCATCTTATTTCAAAATGGCGGCCAGTTAAACCTTTTCAAATTTTTAAAAATTCAAAAAGATGTACAAAAAATTATAAACTGAAAAAATTGTTTCTATTAAGTGTTAAAGCGTGATACAAGGAATCTGGAACATTTTTTTGTTTTTGCTTTATCTTCAAAAATGGCAGAGATATTGAAGTTTGAAATTCTTGTGTGGCTGACATTTTTTAACAATCTGATTTTTGTTGTGCTGTAATTCTCATGCTGAAACTTGTATTCAAATTCAGTATTAACGAAAACGGAAATTGAATTTTCTATAATTGAACTCCAAGCAATTTAGCTTCGGACGTTTGAGTAACATGAGTTGAATTTTTAAAAACATGGACTATAAAACCTACCTTTTCCTCCCGGTGCAGGCCGGGATGACTTTTTGTATTGTTATCATTGAAATAAAACTTAATAATTTATTTGTAAAATGCCTTTAAGTTTTCTTAGTTCAGTCGCAAACGCTGCACCATTTTGAAGGTAAAGTATCATAATCAAGGCCTGATCATCACAGGGGCGCACGGGCATGTGCCTCAGGACCACATTTTCAGTGGGCCAAAAATGCATTTTGTCCACTCTCTGAAGACACATAATAAATCTCTCTTAAAGAAAGTCTAGTTTTTAAATTTCAATATTGCAAATGATTAGCCGAATATAGACTCCGAGCAATATCCCTTCTCGAAATAAGAGAAATTCTAAACTATTCTTATTCTCATGTAGGGCTTCATTAAGAAGGAGAATTCTACTGACGAGCTTTGCAGCCCCGTGGGAAATTTCACATATATCTCAATCATTAACTCACTTTGTCGCAGGTCATTGAACAGTGTGGTAGAGTCACTCACATTTACGACTGGTTTTTTTTTTTTCATTTGTAACATCATTAGTGAAAATTTTCAAAAATGTTTCTATTCCTTTAGCATTTTCTGATCATTTGATAGGCTACATCGATGAAAAAATATCTTTAAAAGAAAAAGGACGGGAAAGAAATGAAGAAAGGAAGGAATGAATTATTATTGTTATCATTAAATGTAAATTTGACAATTCTATTTTTAATTCGCCTTATTTTTCTCTTAATTCACTAAATGATGCACAATTTTGAAGAGAAATTGACATCGTTACTGTAAAATAAAAAGTTTTTTGTGTATTTAATGATTTTTAGCTACTTTGTATCTCAATTTTAAGTATGAAAGTGTTGTAGGTAGTTGCGTATTAAATGTTAGTCAAAGAAAGAGATAACTTTAATTTTGAAATTTACATATTTCAAGTCATTAGCGAAATCTAGACACGGAGCAATATCCCTTGCATTAATAACGGGAATTGTATGCTGAACCAGAGAATTTTATAAGTACGAGAATTCTACTGACAAACTTTGTAGCCTTGGAGACATTTATGGACATGCTTGGTGTTCTAAAAATGTATGACGATATTTAAACTAAGAATAAAAAGCAATTAGAGGAAGGAGGTTAGTGTGTGAAGTCAAGAATTTCTTTCGTAAGCTTACCGGTTTGAATACCAAGTTCACTGATAAATATCACTGTGTTGTCCCATACTGTCGGAATATTGAATTTAACATAGAAAGAGACATGTATCAATGTTCATTCAGTTTTTACCCTTCATTCTCTTTAGCTTTTAAAACAGAAAAAACAGACGGATCGGAGAATACGGAGATTGGTATTTAAACTAAATGCGTTCATGTGGCAAATTAAAAATAATATTGGTGTACAGGTGTTCAAAGACACTGTACGTAGACGTATTAAAGAATGTGATTGCATCACACTAAAGAAAATGGATCGCAAACCATGTCTTAAACTATACCACAAACAGGCAAGAATGAACTGGGCTAAAAAACACATATCCTACGGGAACAAGTGGCCTAGTGTTTTATCCAGTGATGAAAAAAAATAAAACTTAGATGGTCCTGATAGGTGGAACACGTATTGGCATGATTTATGAAAAGAACTAAAGACTTTTTGCAGAACGCTGCAAGGGGATAAGTCTGTTATGTGTAGGGAGACATTCGGCTTTAACAACGAGGCTTCTCTGGTTTTTATTAAAGGAAAACAAATATCCCAAAAATATCAACAGGCGCTGAACCAATATTTGCTTACATTCGGTGACATTTTGGGGGTCCTGAATCCACATATCACATTCTACAAACTGTGGATTTCGAAGAAAAATGCTAAAATTCTTGAAATAAGTCCAGACGTAAACCCGAATGAGAATGTCTGGGGCATTTTAACTCGTCAGGCTTACAGCAATGAGCAGTATGACTGAACTCCAAGGATCATGGTACTCTTTGCCACTAGAAACCCTACACAAACCATTACAATTTTGATAGACGCACGCTTATTTGTAAAATCATGGAAAAATAATTTGTATATAACAGTTTTTTAGAAATGATAAATGTAGTTGTTTTTGCCATTGTGACAGTTTTTTGAAACAGTTTTTTATGAACATATTTTAAATTATATTTTTTGCAATTATGGAATTATTTTTGTTCTACTTTTGATGTCATTTATTTAAGTAAATTTATAAAATCCGCAAAATAAAAAATGTTATTTATTCTAACTTTTTATTATACGAAATTTTAAAGTATAATGTTAATAATTAATCCTTTCATCAATTTGGGGTCAATAAAATGAGTAGCAAGCTTGGAAACTGAACACTGGATGTCCTACCTTAGGTTGACCACCTGACCGGGGCACATGTTGTCCCGATGTGTCCCCACCACAGTGTACATGATTAATAAAACAGAGTTGGACACTGTAGGCCAAGATCCTTAAAGCTTTTCTCAAATTCAAAGGAGCTACTTTCTGACACATTTCTAAATTCATTTTTATTCAGAAACGCATGAAATTGGCAGATGTTTTTATTCAGAAACTATGTGACGGAAGGGCATTATCCTTTTTAAATCTTTCCAACCTAGTTGAAAAGTGTTTATGACTTCGGTTTGTCTGCCGTCTGGCCGTCTGGCCGTCAGCCGTCTGCCGTCTGCCGTCTGTCCGTGCTCTAAATGCTGTATATATACTCGGATTGCCCTGCAATTTTTATATGTTATTGTCGTCATCTATAGCATGTTCCCTATTTCAACTGAAGTGTGTAGGACGTATAGTTTTTTTACAGGGACACTCAAAAGAATTCCGTTACATCTATGGGGTCTATGGGGAAAAATCATTTGCGGTTTATTTTAATGATGTTACACAATTTCAAACACATTGTAATTGATATATATCACTAAGGTGCATTACAAGAAGCTTAACATGGAATAGGGTGTGCATAGCACTTAGAGTTACTTTACAGGGACAGTCAAAATAATTCCGTTACATTACTTCTATGGAGAAAAATCGTCTGCGGTTTATTTAAATAATGTTTCACTATTTTAAACGCATTGAAATTTATATATATCACTAAGGTGCATTACAAGAGGCTTACTACAGAATATTATGCGTATAGTAGTCATCGTTCATTTACAGGGACACACAAAAGAATTCTCAACTGTCTGTTAACAATAATTCCTGGAAGTGCGTTTTAAGTTGCTGAACGCGATTTTAAATTTAACTCACTTTTTGTCTATTACTTGGTGTGTATAAATTCTGTAGATCCTATACAGGGCAGCACAAAAGTTCGCGAACACATTTCCGTTTATTGACAGAAACTCCAGAAGGAGAATTTTAAACTGTGCTACGCGTTTCCTAACTAAACTAAAATTTAGCATCCTATGTAGTATATATACAGATCTATAGATCATATACAGGGCTGAATAAAAGTATTCGGATATTTTTCCGAATATTGTATATGTTAGAAATTCCTGAAATTACGTTTTTAAATATGTTATGCGATTTCCAAATTGTTTACTTAGATGTTATCTTTCAGCTTATTAAACGGTAATGGTTGGTAAAATTATTTTGGAAGCGTTGGAAAGTGTTACATAATCTATGCTTGACGCATGATTTTTCGTTCTTGTTTCTTTTTGGTAAAGGCAGAAGGTGTTTCAGAAAATACTCTCAAAGTCGGTGTTTTGAACCGAATTCACGACGCGGCAGTGCGAAAAAGGAGAAAAACTTATCGGGATCTGACAAGAATCGCCTTTAATTCGATAAGTAATTTATTTATTAAAAAATGAAAAACACTATTCGATTCCAAAACACTTCAATAGTCAAGCCTACCAATTTTATGCCTTTTCCTTCTATATTAAAAAAAAGTAATCTGGAACTGAGCCAAAAACGATTTAGAAATGGTCCAATCAAATTCTGCGTAGATATTCCGTGTTACTCTTATCACTTTTTTATTAAGGACTTTTTTGAGGAGCTATTACTTTTTTCTAGCCATCCTACGGACTCAAAAATCATACCATCAGACGCGAAATATAACAAGCTTTCAGAAATTAAAAAAATTATCACGGTCGGACAATAAAAACTCAAAAAATCCTTAAAAATCGAGTAAAAAATCGTTTATTCAAAAAGTCATTTTTTTATATTGTTGCCAATTTCTAAATAAGCGCAAAGGATTATGTTTTATCTCAAATAAAAAATGTATTTGCGTGAGACTATTAAAAATAATAATGAAAGTTTAAAATAATAATTAAATGATCACGTGTTGAAAGCAGGAAATAAAGAAAATTACGTCCTAAAAATTGTGTTTACACATGAATATAAAAAATAAAAAAGATGAATTAAATGAAAAAGCATCATAAACAGTTAAATGAAAAAGAATTATAACCTGATTACAGAAGATAGTCGCCGTTCGTGATATCATCATCATCATCTTTTTAAAACAGGATACATTACCACGTTTTAAGAGGATGTGAAATCAGAACGAGGGTTGGTGGGCGTAGCGAGCAGGGGGCAGAGCCCCCTAGTAAGTTTTTAATAAATGTTAGAAAACGTATTAGAAAATTTCGCGTTGTCTAGAAGGGAATTTGCACTGCAAATTCCCGGCACACACTGGGAACACATTTGGAACACTTTGATTTAAAAAAAGTGTTCCAGTTACTTTAATGTGTGCTGAAATGTGTTCCGAATATGCTTCGTTATAAAGAAAGTGGTCCGAAAGTGTATCGAAAGTGTACCGAAAGTGTTCTGCTCGGGATATTTTCTAAATCTAACTTTGGGAACACATTTCGGCACACTTGTGAAATCATCGCTTTCAAAAAGTGCGCTAGAAAGTGTGCTGAACAAAAGAAGTGTTCTCAGAAGTATTCTAAAAAGTATTCCAAAATGTGATCTTCAAAGTGTACTAAAAAATGTGACAAAATAAGCGTTCTAAAAAGTGTTCTGAAAAGTGTATAAAGATTTGCAGTGTGAGAATCACCTTAATGGATTGTAGAGCCGCAGTGTTTAGTTTACTTTTTTGTTAATAATTAAACAAATCAGTTTTTATTTTGCTCATTCCACAAAACTTTATTTCCCTTCAGATAGAAAATACCATATTTTGTCTTTTCTGAAAGAGAAAATTACTGGCATCCATATACTTAAAGCTAACCTGCTTTTTAGTTTTTCGTGCAAAAATGCTATTTATACGCATGCGCGAGCATTCAGCTAATCAGCTAGAGGCTTTTACTATCTTCAGACGCGATGTTCCAGCCAATGAGGTGAAGGCTTTTTCCTCTCTCTAGAAGCGTATGTGTTCCATTTGGTTGTTCGGTTGTTGAAACTTTATAGATTTCTTTTATTAAGGTATTTTTTCATTTTACCGTATTTATTTTCTTTTTAAGTCGTATGTATTTTAATACTTTGAATTTTTTATAACTAACCCTTTTTTTGAGAGAGAGAGAGATTTCGTGGCACGAAATTCCGCGAATCGTTTCCGATGTAAACAAACTAATTTTAAACTTTTAATATGTAATTCTGTGTGATATGATTAAATTCAGGTTTTCTCAACGACGATCACAGTATTTTTACCAAATAATTTTTGTATTAATCAAGCTTTTTTAGTTATTAAGCATAGCTAAACACGAAAGAAATTTTTGTTATTTTAAGATTTTGATGTGAATTATTTGCGTACATTTATAAGACGAGTTTCACTGAATAATTCAAGAAAAAAAAATCTCATCATTATACATATTTAGTTATGCATTATTAATTATTTACTTGGCCTTTACTTTTAATATTTCAAACTTACAGCTGAATGTAACTATTAAAACATTTGAAATACTGTATTCGTAAAATGAAATTTCAGCTTAAACACTCGACAATTACTTTTACTTATGCATTATTAATTATCTACTTGGCCTTTACTTTTAATATTTCAAACTTACAGCTGAATGTAACTATTAAAACATTTGAAATACTGTATTCGTAAAATGAAATTAGTTTAAACACTCGACAATTACTTTTAGTTATGCATTATTAATTATTTACTTGGCCTTTACTTTTAATATTTCAAACTTACAGTTGAATGTAACTATTAAAACATTTGAAATACTGTATTCGTAAAATGAAATTTCAGCTTAAACACTCGACAATTACTTTTAGTTATGCATTATTAATTATTTACTTGGCCTTTACTTTTAATATTTCAAACTTACAGCTAAATGTAATTATTAAAACATTTGAAATACTGTATTCGTAAAATGAAATTTCAGCTTAAACACTCGACAATTACTTTTAGGTTAAATTCAGGTTTTCTCAGTGACGATCACAGTATTTTTACCAAATAATTAAAAGTACTACATGCATGCATCTATCTATCTATATTAGAAATTATGCAGGTTTCTGGTCACTGTTTTGTTTACATATTTTAAACAAAAATTTCAATTTAATAATGCACTGAAAATTATAATGAATGCTTACAATTAAACACAACAACACAAAACAAAAAATTTCACAAAAACACATTATTTCCCCGATATTTTCCCACAACTAATCAATAAATTTCATGATATTTTATTGCGATTTTAAACCATGAACTTTAGTACTTTTCTGTTATACGGACACTATGCCAAAATGTATGTATGTATGTAAATGTATGTATGTATGTTTGGCGACAATGGTGTACGTATAACGGAAAAGTGCCTGAATTATTATTTATATATATATATATATAAACATAATTGGCGACACAGCAAGTTTTCTGGATTTCTCCCTGTCTCTCTAACCACATTGTTAACAAAACAAAAAATTCACGAAAAACACATTATTTCCCCGATATTTTCCCACAACTAATCAATAAATTTCATGATATTTTATTGTGATTTTAAACCATGAACTTTAGTACTTTTCTGTACTAAATACTATGCCATACGGATACTATGCCAAAATGTATGTATGTATGTATGTTTGGCGACAATGGTGTCCGTATAACGGAAAAGTGCCTGAATTATTATTTTTTTATATATATATAAAATATAAACATAATTGGCGACACAGCAAGTTTTCTGGATGTGAAAGGCGGAGATGAATTTCATTCATTCAATGACCGTTTTAAAAGTTTCAAGTTTGGATTGAGTGCACCTGAACATAAAAACCGATACCTATTTCTATGTTCATGATTGAGTTATTTGGATATCTTTTCGTATAGCACAGAAAATCATTTCTCCCGCTTTCGTAATACAGATAAATTCTGGTGTATTTTTTTTTCTTCTTTTTATATCATAAGTACTTTTCTACTTTAAATTTTTTAATTGTCGAGTTTCTAAGCTGATATTTCATTTTTCGAATGCAGTATTTCAAATGTTTTAATAATTACATTCAGCTGTAAGTTTGAAATATTTAAAATATTAAAAGTAAAGGTCAAGTAAATAATTAATAATGCATAACTAAATATGTATAATGATCAGAATGACATATTAAAATGTGTACAGAATGACATGAAAATTTTAAAAAACTGAAATTTTGCACTTGCAACTTAATTGTAAATTTCATTGTTTACATTGGAAACGATTTGTGGATTTTAAGAATTTGCTGAACTTCGTGTCACCAAATTACTCTCTCTCTCACTCTCCAAAAAAAAAAAAAAAAAAAGGGTTAGTTTCAAAAAATTCAAAGTAGCAAAATACATACAACACAAAAAGAAAATAAATACGGTAAAATGAAAAAATTACTTTAATAATAGAAATCCATAAATTTTCAACAACGACATCAAACGAACGTATCTCATCTTTCGTTTGTGATAAGGAACGCTCCTTTGGCCCCCTCCACTCATTGGCTGAATTGTAAAGGGCAAAATTGGGGGACAAAATGACTACAGCATTTCTGAGAAAAGAAAAAATCAGAAAATTCACAGAAAATAATTATTTTTGTTGCAAGTTGGGTTAACTGTCTTTATGGTTCGAGTCGATTTCAGACTGAGTGTAGATTTCTGCAAGTTGGATTTGGGTTAACCCGATTTTTCAAAAGTTAGTTCAAGTTCAGTATATTATTTCAGATTAAAACTATACCTATCAGGGCTTGAATTTCAGAATTTCAGGGCGGGATTCGCGCGGAAAATTTTGAAATCCCGCCCAAAAAAGATCATGAGCGGGAGCCTCCCGCCCAAAAAATTTCAGCATTTTTGGAGAAATTTGCATTATTTAATTTACCTGCAACCGAACGATAAATTTCTCGATTTTTTCCCCCCGTAACCGTTTGACGGACTTTGTGTTTTTTCCGCTACTGATCGACGAACTTTGTGGTTTTTTCCGTGACAGATCAACGAACTTTGAGTTTTTTCTGCGACAGATCGACGAACACTGCGTTTTTTAAGCGACTGATCGACGAACCTTGCGTTTTTTGGGGACATATCGACGAACTTTGCGTTTATTCCGCAATCGATCGACGAAATTTTTCTTTCTTCCCTGACTGATCGACGAACTTTGCATTTATTCCGCAATCGATCGACGAAATTTGCTTTTTTCCGCAACTGATCGACGAACTTTGCGTTTTTTCCGCGACAGATCAACGAACGTTGCATTTTTTTCTGCGACTGATCAACGAACTTTGCGTTTTTTCTGCGACAGATAGACGAACATTGCATTTTTTAAGCGACTGATCGACGAACCTTGCGTTTTTTGGGGACAGATCGACGAACTTTGTGTTTATTCTGCAATCGATCGACGAAATTTGCTTTTTTCCCACGACTGATCAACGAACTTTGCGTTTTTTGGTGACAGATCGACGAACTTAGCGTTTTTTCCGCGACAGATTGATGAACTTTGCGTCTTTTCCACGATCGATCGGTGAATCTCAATCAAGTAAAATCTAAAGTCAGAAATTTATTTAACAACCTAATTGTTAAGGGTCCCTAACACATTTAATGGAACTTGAAAAATACACTGCATATATAAAACTTAACTTTCTTCCCTTTTTTATAATAAAAATAAACATTTTACATAATCATTCTCAGTTGACTTAATTATTTCAATGGTATTTTGTCATGTCTGCATTAATGTAATTCTTTAAATAGCACGTAAAAGAATAGTGGGGTTTAAAGATTTTTTTTCTCCCTCCCAAACATTACAACTCCCCTCCATTTAAAAATGTTGGTAGGGAGACTCCCGTCTTTGGAAAAATTGAATTTCAAGCCCTGCGTATAATATGTTTGTGTGTATTGAGGTTTGTATAGATGTTTGTGTGTGTGCTGTTTTTAATACAGACAGTTTCATTTTTCACACGAACCTTTCAAAAAATTCACATTCTTTGCGCAATCCTTTAACAAAATTTGCATTTTTTTTTTTCGTGATTCTTTAATGAAATTCGCATTTTTTTCTGTATCTTTTTTTTGTCGAGATTCATAATTTTTTCAGCTATCCTATGACGTAATTCGTGTTTTTTTTTCAGCGATAATTTGACGAAATTTGTGTTTTTTCTGCGATTTTTTTTTCACGAAATTTGCGTTATTTTCCACGATTTTTTTATGAAAGTTGCGTTTTTCTGTGATCCTTAGACGAAATTTTCTTTTTTCGCAATGCTTTGATAATAATCACATTTTCTCTGCTACCTTTTGATAAGATTCATGAATTTTCAGCAATCCTTCGATGAAATTCGCGTTTTTTCAGCAATCTTTGAAGAAATTCGCATTTTTCTCGCGATACTTTAACGAAATGTGCGTTTTTCAGCGATTTTTTGATAAAATACATTTTATTCCGCAATTTTTAGACGAAGTTTGGCAAGAAAGCGCTATCTTTGGGTGAAATTTCCTGTTTTGCGATTCTTTGACAAAATTTGCTCATCTTTTGTGTAAATCGCGTTTTTCTGTGGCCTTTTAACAAAATTCACGTTTTACATGATCCTTTGATGAAATTAGTGTTTTTCCCGTGATCATTTGACGAAATCTAGGATTTTTTTCCCGTGAAGATTGATTATATGTTTTTAGTCTGCAGGTGCCCTAAAAAGTTTGTGACGCCTGTCGCTGCATTGCACGCATTCTGCCACGGTGTATCAAACAAACAAAATTCATCCTAAAGAATTATTATTTCGTTTCTGGAAATGAACAACCGTCAACTCATTGGCTGAATTATAAAGGGTGAAATGTGTAGGCACCGAGTATCATCTATACTATTAATGTCGGTAAACGTCTGTCTGTGTGTGTGTTGTTGTGTCTGGCGTCTGTAAGCACAAAACTCTGCATGCAGACGACGGACATAAGTGCTTTTGGTATAAAAAAATTCGTAAGTGGAGTTTTTAAAATTCACAACATTTTGCGGGAGAAGAGGGGTGCGAACGAATTTAAAAAAGGAATCCGCATCAATAATTATGGAGGCGGGGGGAAGTATGTTTTGCCTACACGGGGCGGAGACTTTTCTTTGTTGACACCACTCATATGATATATCGTTCGAAAGGCCTGTGACTGCCTTTTCATGTTATGCATCTGTGTGGTCCATCCCCCCCCCCGCCAATTGGGGCACTTTTCTAAATTTTGCACATACCACTCATGTTATATATCGTTAAAAAGGTCTGTGACCGCTTAATCATATTATGCATCTCCGGTGTCCATCCCCCCACTTTGCCCCCCTCAAGGGGGTACTTTTGTAAATTTTGCACAATCCCTTCATGTTACGTATTGTTGGAAAGCTCTTTGACTGCTTATTCATGTTATGCATCTCCGGGGTCCATCCCGCCACTTCCCCCTCCCCCTTTAAGGGGGGCAATTTTCTAAATTTTGTTGACACCCCTCATGTCATATATTGTTGGAAAGGTCTGTGACCGCTTAATGATATTATGCATCTCCAATGTCCATCTCCCCACTTTGCCCCCCCCTCCCCCAAGGGGGTACTTTTCTAAATTTTGCAGACAACCCTCATGTCATATATCGTTGGAAAGGTCTGTGACTGCTTAATCATATGCATATCTCCAATGTCCATTTCCCCACTTTGCCCCCCCTCCCCCAAGGGGGTACTTTTCTAAATTTTGCAGACAACCCTCATGTCATATATCGTTGGAAAGGTATGTGACTGCTTAATCATATGCATATCTCTGATGTCCATCTCCCCGCTTTGCCCCCCCCCCCAAAGGAGGTACTTTTCTAAATTTTGCACACAACCCTCATGTTATATATCGTTGGAAAGGTCTGTGACCACTTAATCATATTATGCATGTTCCGTGTCCATCCCCTACTTTAACGCCCCCCACCCAAGGGGATACTTTTTAAAATTTTGCACACACACCTCATGTTACATATCGTTTGAAAGGTCTTTGACTACTTATTCATGTTATGCAACTCCTTGGTCCATCCCGCCATTTCCCCCTCCCCAAGGGGGCACTTACCATTTACTTGCACAACAGCGCTAAATGTGTCAGATGAAAGAAATTCCGCGAGTACATGTGCCAGTGAAACTTAGCCAATTGCTGTTCTTCAACCTAGCTTTAATTCAAAGTGGGTTTTTTATTTATTTGAATTATTCTGCAAAAGTTTCAAACATTTTAAAGCAGCTATGAATTTTATTTTTATGGTACTATCAAGTTTTTTGCCGTCAAATTTTGACGGGTTCCATCTAGTATATTTTTAATTTGTAACACAATCATTTTTTTCCTTCAAACTTTCTATCATTGCATGTCATTTTACAATCACTGTACATTTGATAGCAATCAATGTTACAGATTTTTACAATGTTACAGTATGAGAAACTGCGTACTCGGCATATTTTAATTTAATTAATCAAAAAATAATTTAATTTATGTGTCTGCTTTATGTGTAATCACGGAACTTAAACATTTAGGATTTTAAACAAAAGAATTTCGCTGAGTTAAGAAAAGATTGATATCACTTACCCGTATAGGGTAAGTCTTGTATTCATTTTGAAAATCGAAAAAAAAAAATTTTTTGACGGATTTACACGTTTCAGACACTGAAGATTCCGAAAAACATAATTTTAGAAAAAAAAATCGCCGCCCGTCTGCCTGTCTGTGTGTGTGTGTCTATAAACGCTCTATCTCCTGAACAAATTGAGATAGAGACTTGAAATTTGGTATGTACTTAGTATGTAATAATGGGAAGAAGCTTGTTGAATTTCAGTAACCTCGATGATCTTGAACTATTTTTTTTGGACTCTATATTCGTTCTGATAAAAGGAATATAAAAATTTTCGAAATTGTTTATTTTAAGGAGTGACTGTAAGATACAATAAAAAACCATAAATTTTTGCATAAAGAATGAAGTCGGTCGGTAATGAGTTGACGATATATTTATAATCCTATTTTGAACACTCTTCGATTTTTCATGACCCTGTATTTCATCCAAATTTCAATTCAAAAATATATTTCAATTGTAAATTGAGACGCTTCAACCGATGCAATAAACCGTTAGTTAATATGATTAACATTTTTGAGTTATAATGATTTTTCTTTTAAACAATTCAGTAATAGAACTTTTAAAGTTTAGGACGTCATCAAGCCACGATTTTATTCGAATTGCAATGCATTTTATAAATAGTTTACACGTTTTATTTTCATATTTTATATTATGCATATTCATGATGGGTAAGTATTACGGTGGCCCCAACGACTAGTTTTCTCCAGAAACAGCATGTCTAGTTAACTTTATTTGCTCAGTAAATGGTAGAAAGTGCGAAATATTAAAATGTATATCTAGCGAAAAATAAAGAAAATAAGATTTTAGATATATACTAGAAAAGAAAACAAAGCTTTCATTCTCAAGCTTTGTCTCACTTATTGTTCTATCCCCGATTTTTTATGTATCCGTCAAAGAAAGTGCAAAGGCTGATTGAAAATCTTTCTTTGTGTTTTTTATTCCTTATATATATAGAAAAATTCAAATCTATGTTGTTTTTCGTTGTTCTTATCCATGATAATAATCTTCAGCAGAAGGTAAGAAAAGATTTCCGGAAAGTTTGTTCTACACTATTTTTTTTTAAAGAAATCTTTTTACTATGTTGAATATTTCTTGCGAGATTTACATATGATCCTAAAATCCCTTTTTACTTTATTTCTTTTCCTATAATAGCTAAGGAAAGGTTCTGGTCTAGAACTTTATCAAAATCGATGTCTTTAAAGACTCTTAGAAATATACTGTGAATGTGTCCTCAGTATAAAAACTATTAAATAAACGCTAAATCAAGGAGTACTTGATGTAGTCTTCTTTCTTTTTATATTAACTAAAAACTTAAACCGGTTTCCTTAGTTGCATAATATGTATCCGTTGCACAAAATGTTTAAAAAAATAAAAAAATATCAGCAACAGTTATGTATAAAATGTCTAGGCAAAACAAGAAAAATGTATGGATGTGTCCAATGTTGTATAAAAATGTATGAAATATTTCATGAAATAATGTCTTAGAAAACACATTATTGTTTTATTTAAATCAAATGAAACAGAGATTTTACACATTATTTCTGCATTTTAAGATAATTTTTTAATAACTATTATTTCTTACGATGAAAAAATAATATTCAAGTATTAATAAAAACTGATTAATTGTTTTAATAAAACAAATTGCTTGACTTTTTTCCCTGGACGTGGGCAGCTGATTCGATCTTCCTCTATTTTTTTGTAAACGAAAATGTTTTACTGATTATCTTAGTAACATAATACATGTCAGTTACACAGTATCATCCGATAAGCTAGCATCGATTAGGTATGAAATGTGCAGACAAGAGGAAAAAACATAAATGGTGATATGTAATACTAGATAAAATTAATGTCTCTTTTTTTAAGACGTATTGTGAAAGCCACATATATATATTTCTCAGCTAGTTTTGTGTTTTATATTCTTTCAATAATAAGATTATTGGCAATAACTATTTGTCAAGATTCTCAAGAGAAAAAGTCAATTTCTGTCAAATATTCTAATATCATCAGTAAGTCATAGACTTTATAATATAATGAACAAGAACGTCTAGTCTAGGCTAGGATAAAAACCGTTTTTCTCATACAGATACATACATGCATGTATTTATATTTATTCCTGATATTATTGCAAAATTTATAATATACACTCGCGCGCACACACACATATATATAAAAGGTGCGTCTAAAAAGTTCGGTGAATGGAAGCATAAAACAAATAAAACAAATCATGGAAACAAAATACCTTTAATCACCCTCAAAATAACATCCTTTGACCACAATGCACTTATGACATCGTTGATAAAGCTAGAACAGAAAGAAGTCTGCAGGCGCCAGATTAGGCTAGTACGGTGGATGTGGAAAAACAGTTACACGATGTTGGGCCAAGAAATTTCCTTTCCCTCTCGAAAACGTTTAAACCAGTCGTACACGCATTTTGTGCTCGCTGCGTCTGTTCCGTACACCTGTACCAACATTGCATGCGTTTATTTGGCGATTTTTCCCAATTTGTAGCAAAACTTGATGTTTATACGCTGCGCCATTTTAATATCACGCGAGATCTCAAACATACACCTTTCGACTGCCCATAGCAGACTATTCTGCCTTGGTTTCTTGAGCTTCTTGCTACGTGCCGTCTCTCCATTGGTCTCTGGAATGGTCATTGGTCATTGGTCTCATTTGACGCATTTTTAACTCGCGTTGTTTATGAGATATCCATCCATTCACCGAACTTTTTAGAGACACCTTGTATATATATATATATATATATATATATATATATATATATATACCGGATTTGTTAAAATTTAAAAATTCCTTAAAAAGAAACAAATGATGTTAAAGATTTGCGGTTTTCAGGAATGGGATTAGAGGGAGATCAGATTTTTTTTTAATAACAAAAACATTTTCGTTAAAAAATTACTGCTAGGTGGCGCTGCATGCATAATAGAAAGCAGATTTATGCAAATCCCGCTGTCAATAAAACTCGTCGATATCACACAGATTCTTCATTCGATGCCAGCAGTATGTTATCGTTACCAGATTAAGCGCTGTGGTTAAACTCATTCACAAGAACAGGGAATCAGCAACTGGTGCATTGCGAAAATTTCGCAATTGTATGATCAGTTCAGTCAAAAGTTCCCTTCGGGTGTAAATAAATATGTTTTAACATCCTTTTCGGCACCTTTTAAACATCTTTTAATGTGTATTGTATCGGTCTAAAATATCATTATTTTCATCCTAAAATGTTGCACTCCGGTCTAGATCATTGAGATCATCATCATCATCATCATTCATTTTATCGCTTTTATGTAGCACAAAAATTTTGATAACTATTTCTTAAAGAATTGTTTGAAAAAGTTTTATTATTATTATTATTATTCAGAAGGTATATCTTATCTAAAATATCCTAATATCCATTTTAAAATGTTTCCCTCTATATTATTTAGCTGTATTAAAATCTTCTAATTATAATTTATGCTTTTACTGATGTATAAAAAGCGCGTGTTTTAAAACTTTTATTTCAACTAACCATGTTGTATTGAATTTTTTATAGTTAATAGTTTGAAAGGGCATTGTTTAAAGAGCATAAAACATTATAAATTTCAACAGAGCCTTTAAAATTATTCATGTTCTTGCTATTTCAAATTGTCTCTTTAAAAAAACATTTTCTCTCACAGAAAAATTCACAGGGCTTTTAAATGTTATCTGATTTAAAAAATTACCATTGTTCTGAATAGCACATTGTTAAAGGTACAAAAAAGCATGCGCTTTATTGTCTCAAAATATATGATTAGTGGTGTGGCAGTGGTTAAAAATGGGACACCAAATTACTACTTACACCAAATTACCCCTGGAGGGGAAATTTGGTATTTCTTGTTTTTTTATTTAAAAAAAAGTTCTAACTTACTATGTACTGACTAAAATCCCTTCTTTCTTTTATGGATTTATCCTCAAGAAAATGGTAAGTTTCGCATTGTACATTTAAATCTGTTTAAAGACCTATAGATTTTAGTTTAATTTAGTTTAGTAAAAAAGTGAAGCATCACATTACCCCGCATTACCCTACTAATTTTGAGTTGTAAGTTAAAAGAGTGAGATTATATGGGCCCGGTTAATAGAATATTTCGATTGATTGAACTTATTTTGTCAAAGGAAATTCCATTAGGGCTGTTCTCAAATCAAGACTGGCTACTTTCAGAGTTATTTTTAATTATTTTTTGTTCGCAAACGTATCAAATTGGCAGGTAATCTTATTAAGAATTTATGTAATAGCAGTATTTTTTCCGTTTTTCGATAAAAGCAGAAGGTTTTTTCAGAAAAGGCTGTCAAAGTTGGCGTTTTGAACCAAATTTCCATACGCGACAGTGCAGGAAAGGACAAAGCAACTTATGCCCTGAGACTTATAACTCCAGATGTAATTAATTTATCAAAAAATGATAAAAACTTTTAGATTACAAATCACTTCTAAAACCATTCCTGTAAGTTTCATGATCTTGTGTTTAAAAATGAGTCAGAAAATATGTCAGAAAATTGCGCGTTGTCGAGTGGTGAAAATTATTTTTCAGAACCGTTTGAAGTAGACTCAACTTCATTTTAAGTGAAGCTTCTGGACAGTGTAACATTAATAACTCAAAAAATTTAAATTTTAAAATATAAGCTATAAACATTTTTCTCTCACAAAATATTCGCACATATATTTTATTACCTGAATTTTTAAAGAAACTTTGCATTGGTAGTTCATTTAAATGTACATTTTTAAACTTATCAAAATAACAAGTTGGAAATTGTACGTCAAATGTGACAAATGAGGTGTGTTCATACTATAATTAGTTTTATAAATAGTTATATCGTCTATTATTATCATATGATTAATTTTCGTAATTAAATAAGTACATTTTATGTTGGCAACATTTTATCTTTTGTTGACAATTATTGAAAATTCCAATGGAAACTTGAGCGTAGCTTTGAAAATCTCAGAACTTGAAATCTATATTTAGACTCTTTATCCATTTAAAATTTATTTCTCCAGAAACATCTATCCCAAAACCTGTCGGTAGATTATAGGATTGCTATAATTAAACAATTTTAGTATACAAATCCGGTTTTTAAATTTAGTAATATGGAAATAATATGACTCCATCTTAAATAGGACGTAATCATCATGGCAGCCTAGAATGATTACCTATCATGGGATATCATTGAATTAATTACGCGTGATAGGATTTAATAGAATGAAGAATGTGACTATAACTTAGTCATAGAGTTTATAAAATGTCATATACGTCATATATGGCTATAACGTCATACATACCAGATAACTTGGCGATAATCTCGGTCGCTTGACGATTAACCCTCGAAAGCTGCTATAAAAAGGAAGTACCGAATTTAAAAAAAAATCAAATTACTTAATAAATATTTTTTTAATAAATTTTAAGTTTTGATTCGATTTTCATAAAATTTGAAACGACTCGACAAAACTCTGCAACGATTATATACATATTTAATTTCAAACCATTCGTTTGGTTAGTTTTCGCCCTTTTATATGCGGACAGACGGACGGACGGACCAGACGACGACTATAGGTGCTACGTATTTATATAATTACGAAGGCACCAATAAAATGAATTAAATCATACAAATCACTTTTATTTACGCCTTACTTAATTTGAAAGTAGTTAATAAATGAACACATCGAAAAGTTCAAAGCTGTAGTTCACAGGTATACATTTCATAAAATTGTACAAGAAAAAATTATATGTTAAAAAAAACTATAAAATTAACCATAAAATAAGTTCATAAAGTTGTATGTAGAAATATATCCATACTAAAGGACTAAATCACCTGCAGGAGCACCAAGCGTGAGGCAGAGGTGATAAAATCTCCTGCAGAAATTCCCTACCTACATACAGCAAAACCTCCCCCCGGAACGGGCCTGGAATCAACGAACAATTATTGAACCATGTTCACAGAGCCATTGTGTATACATACTGAATACACCAATGCAGAAAAAGAAAATAAAAAGCAATAAATCAACAGGATTTAAGGACCAGGG
The DNA here is from genome assembly GCA_963931845.1 of Maratus michaelseni. Lineage (NCBI taxonomy): Eukaryota > Metazoa > Arthropoda > Arachnida > Araneae > Salticidae > Maratus > Maratus michaelseni. Next base: position 209,209,862 of record OZ007600.1, on the reverse strand, counting down.
TATAACTACAAGTCCATTAACATATACTAACTATAAATTTATAAATAAAAACAACTTTAAAGACCATTAAAGTTACAAAGGTCTAACTAGCCTATAATAAAACTAACTAAAACTAATGAAATTTTAACAATATTCATACTACAGAAATATATCCATATAGAAATTTCCTGCATTTCATTACATGATTGGAACTTTATAACTGATTTTTAATATGAAAATGTTGAAGCTGGTATTTATTCTTGCAAACATGATCTCAGAGCAGTCGTTTGGAAAACATCAAAATCTGCCTGGAGCGACGACAAAACTCTTCATAATTTAATTACAAATTTGGAAACTTCAGTAAAATTGTAGATTATATCTCTCTTTCGTTAGAGATAAATCTATAAAAAGAAAACGTAAAAGAAAACTTATTTTCTGTCAGAGAACGGTAAGATGAAACTTTGTTCAATTTTATTAATTTTCCTTTTGAATTGTGATTATGGCAAAACTGCCAAACTTCTGGTTTGTTTTAAAAAAATGATACGTGGTATCATAAAAATTATTTAACAACGTTATTCGTTTGTTTTTGTACAATTTAAAAGTTAAGTCTGACATAAAACTATTTACAACATCTCTAACGCAATTACAGCAGAATTTTCAGACTATGAGGTCTCCGACCACAATAACCATAAACGCCCTAAATATGCCTTATTAATTGATGATGAGGATTGAGTTTTCCTTTCTCTCTCCAATTAAACTTAATTTTCTTGTCTTTTGTCTTTATATATATATATATATATATAAACTATCTTTAGTCTGCCTTTTGGCTTTTTATTAATAAAGTTTAATGTTTTGTAACTTTTAAACTAATGTATGGTCTCCGTCAAGAGTCTTTTATTTATTTATTTATTTATTTATTTATTTATTTTTTTAGATAGGTCGACCTTCGTTAGGTTTCGTCTGTCATCTTCTTTGATCTAATGGGGGAAAAAAATATTTTATATTTAATTTTTTAATTTTTTATTGTTAAACTTCTATTTCATTATTATATTTTTAAATAATTTATTTAATTTTTTACTTTTCACATTTCTCACAGCTCTCTATTTGCCTCGCAAGTCGATTACCTACAACCTGGAAGATCAGTTGGTACGCAACTAGGTATTCCATCCTGCTAACTACATTGTGCCATTGTTCCAAAGTTTAGTGTTGAAAGACACTACGTCCATGATTTGTGAAATTTCAAAACTAGGACTTACTTACAAGGAAGATCTCCTTAAAGCGCATACTCAGAAAATTTGGAAAAAAAATGCTAATGAATCTACTCATGTATATAATAAAGAAACAGTGAAATTTAACTGCGGAATACCAGTAGAAAATCTGCAAAAAAAAAAAAAAAAAAAATACTTTCGAATATTTGGCGCAAACAGACGTGATTTGGCTAGCAACATTTCTTCCTCGCCAAATGCAAACGATTTTAATGCATTTTGAAACTGTTTGTAAAATGATTATTTGAATGCGCAATACTTAATGAATTTAAACTTAAACGATGGAAGTTTATTATTTTTTGTATAATTTTTATATTTTCAACAATGCTTTTTTAAATTCCCGAATATGTCTATGAGATTTTTGCAAAATTTGAAAGAGTAAAATTGTCATTAGCTTAAAAAAATATATACTAATGGGTTAATTCTAGGGCTCATGATACCATACCCTCTTGTTCAAAATCGTTTGCATTTTGCGTTCAACATTTTCAACTCTCTGAACGTTTGCAGTAATATTAATTTACAATGTTCTTTAAATCAGATTAAATAAATCATTCATGTTTTTTTTTTTCATTTATTACCGATTGAATGAAATTTTGCTATTATTTTATCCCCCATTCCATGGTTTTTTCTAATTTAAACGGCTTCACTGGTTATATAAGTAATTTTTAAATGTATTTTAAAAAGAAAAGCCTGATGACAAACGCATTCGTTATACATTTCTATATCGAAGCAGTCGTTGTTTCCATAGCAACAATACCTTTTCCTTGAATTGACAATGTTCAGAATCGGGCTTATTTTTGAGCTTGAAACAATTGCAATCAATTTAAATTTTGCTTTAAATCGTAAATTACGATGTAAATTATTTATTATGCACGTTTTTGTACATAAACAAGTTCAGCATGAAAAGGTTTTTCCTTAAAGAGTATTTGTCATAAAAAAATATTTATTTTTTTTATTATTATTCCGTCGACAACCGGTGATAAATCGCCAAATAATCGAAATTTTCATTTTTTACGGACGTTATATCGAGGTTCCGCAGAAAATTATTTTATAGACGTATATATCCTCATGAGAAGAACATTCTGTAATTTTTTCAAAATTTTCTGAGTATGCGCTTATGGAGACCTTCCTCGTTAGTTCCTTTCAACAAACACAGACTCAGTTGTAGTAAATTTAATAGAAATTTCTAACAATAATTATATTTTGCTACGAATACAATATGTAATCATCACATCATACTTGGCATAAATGTAATATCACATTTATGACATTCTGTGATATCACAGTTACATCATTGTGGTTCTGACGTTTATGACTGGCAGAGACGTAACAGAAATGCCTCTGCAAACATTCTTGCCGTGTGAGCTTTGGCTAAACTACTCAGTCATTTTAAAAATGCGCCTTGCTTGATGTAATGCGACAATGCGTCATGTAATGCGTAAAAATGCCCCCAATGCGTCATGTAATGCGTAGGAATGCGCCAATGCTTCAAGTAATGCGCATTTTATGTCTGCGGAACCTGGCGCAAAGTAAAGAGACATATACATATTAAGAAAAGAAACAATCTTTGTGTGTCTATACGTTTGGTGGTGATGTTTAGAGAAATCTAACGCACAAGATCTATAAATTTGAATCTGGTTGGACGGAGACAGGTACCAATGCAACTGAGACTCAGATTTTATATTTTTTGTTTAGTGTTTTTGTTATTTCATAGTTAGAATTTTTGTTATTTTATATATTTATTACTACTGTATAATTTTAGTTTATTTGGAATTCGTACATCGATTTTTCAATTATTCACGACTAAAAAACAAACCCTCTTTCCATCGATAATGAATATTTTGGTTTTAATAAAACAATTTTTATATGATAACTTAGCTATCCAATGTTATATTTTATAACTCTGTAATAGAGAAAATTTCCAGGAATCGATTTAAAATTTCAAAAAATAGTAACATTCTAAATTTATACATATTTTAAAGTGATTAAGAGAATGGGAGATTTTCGATGACGCGGAGTAAGTTTTAGCTATGAATATTTTTCATGTTGGTTTGCTACGGTAACCTTTTATCGCCACATTCTTTTGTTATGACGACGACCTTCCTTTAGAAGTGAGGCCTATTTTTAGAACAGTGCAATTCTCTTTTCACGATGAGTTGTAGCCTTTTGGTGAGTAGTTTGTTGTTTTCTTCCGATTTTCAATAAAACTGTGATTTTCTTCTTGTTCTTGCGTTCGGTAAAGTGTTTGCACTGGACCAGGCCTGGCACAAAGTTTGTACCCGTATCTGTCTGCCTCGGGCTGCGCCCGGATTTAATTTTTCTAGGAAGACATGTAGCGGGCTGGTCCAGGGTAATGCCGGTCAGATATGCTAGTTTTATTATAATCGGAAAAAAATTATCTTTATCCTTTAAAGAAATTACTGTGTTTTCTAATCCTGAAATTTAACGATTCTGAAATTTTTTCAGGTCTCAAAGCTAAATGTACCTTAAGAGAAACTTTTAATATAATTAATTATTGCCAAACTCAAGTAAATATCACAAGTTAATAAGTTAAATGTTGAGTTTATAGAACTAATGAAAAATAACTGAATGAATTAAAATTTAAAAAAGTGCAAATAAATATTTTGAACATATAAAATACTTTATTTATTCTGAAATTAGAATACAAGATTTTATTTAGATAAAAAATATTGATGTACGAATCCAGAAGCAACCCCCCCCCCCCCCATTCTCATTTCCCCTTTTAGAACTTTTTGTACTGTGGATGGTTTGGGGCAACTTTTTATGCAGCAACCAGAAGAAGTCTGTTATAATGTTTAGTGGTTCCCGGTAACTTCATAACTAAATATATCATTTACTTATTAGAAATTCTTATGTCCTTAACCCTTTGTAACAAGCGTGTTGCATATCTACAACATACCCGAAAGTCCTTTTTATTTATACAATGGGTTTAACTACCGGGTTAAAATAACCAGAATTTTATTTTATTCAGAAATTCCGAGTTCCTGCAAAAAAACACTATCTACCCTATTAAAATCCGTGTGCATATCTACCTATGTAACCTCAAAAACTCGGAAACCACAGGGCGCAGGGCTACGACATTTGGCACACGAGTTACTGGTAGGGGGCCCCATGAACGATTGGGCAAAAAATTCAAAAATTTTAACAACATATTTTTTTTGTTTATTTTTTTGACGAATTTTTGGCTTTTTTTTATGTTTAACCCGTAATCGCGCGAGTTCTAACCAGTTCTAAATGTTTACTGCAATGTGAGATATACATATTACATACGCCACGCTGGAATACTAAAAAGCTGTAGCGGGTATTACGCTAATTCTTTTACCTCGCATGCAAATAATTAGAGATTATTTAATTGCGTTTAATTATTACTTTTTTTTAAAAAATAAAGAAAAACATTTTATCACAAACGTCAACAAAACTTTTTATTCTATTTATTCCTTTATTCCAAAGATATCGTTTTATCGTCTGCGGCCATAGCAGCATGATAAATTAAATTTCATTTTTAAAAATGCACAGTAGTAGAAAAATATTTTTCTACATATTACATAGTAGGTACATTTGGTTGCACTGATTCTTATTTTTAATTTTGATTTTAGAATTAAATTCATGAACTCCCGTGCGTAGAACTGGTTAAATAGCTAGTTAGCAATATTTGATTAATTTAATAACAGATATTTCGTGATTACATAAAATAAAAATACTTCTTTCATAGTTTCAGGTGGGAATTTTTAATTTTTAATTAAATAAAGAATTTTAAATGAGTGACCAAGCGACGCCACGGTAGCGAATGTGTTAAAAGTCGATTTTATTTATTGCTGCTATCTCCCAACTCAGAAGTAACGGGGGGGAAATCATGTTGAAAGTTTAAAAAAAAATAGATTTTGCAAAAAAAAAATTAGTATGGATACTTTAAAATGTTACAAACTCACAGTAAAAAGAATTTTACAAAAATTTCAATTAGAACAGAAGTTATCGCTAAAAATGTCTTGCATAAAAACATTTGCTGTTATGCTATTAAGTTAACTTTGAAACCCTTTTTCTCAAAACAGTGTTTTTGGCATTGCGCACACTCTCATTTAAAATCTAATTATCATTGAATGTTGAAATTTTGCGTATAATAAATTTTCATGTATATTTTTATACTGAACTTAAATTTAACCTGATTTTTGTCCTAGAAAATTTTGTATTGAAAAATTAAATCTAAAATTTTTGGTAAATTTAGTGAATAACATTATAAAAGTCGTTAATTATACTAATGAATTTTAATATACTTTTAAATTTAGGTTCAGTTTAAAATATAGTAGTATAAGTGAAAATAAATGAACTATTAAATATGTGTCTGCAGTAGAATGTTTTAAATCTTGCGCACAAAATGCATATTTTAGTATTTTTAAAAAGTCATTTTTTTCGTTATCATTCATTTAATTAATATTGCTACATATATATAATTTGAATGTTTTTTTAACTGCAAGAATGTGTGAAATTATAGAAAAAATACTGTTTTATTTCATTCATTGGTTTTAAAACAACACAGTTTTTCGTACTGGTTTAATTATTGTCATTTTCAGGCTCCTCAACGTGATCTTAAAAAAAATAACCCTTAACATAAATTGCTTACAGAATTCTCAACAGACGGCGATACTGAGTTAATTTTTAATACGAAAGTTTTATTATTATTTGAGCAGTTTTGAATTGGTATTGCCTAAATGATCTTCGTAAATTTTGTAAAACTAAAAACGCAGGAGACGCCAAAAATATATTTTTTACAAAGGCAAGATCGTATACTTTAAAATTTTCCATTACAAAATTGACAATATTTATGCAAAGTATGTAATTTTCTGTTCATTGCTGGTGTGAAAAAATACCTTTTAGTATTTTTTTTTATATTTATGTTCCAATTTTTTTACATGTTTCTAATGATGTATTCTAACATCTGATTAAATATTTTTTAAATCGGAATTCTTGAGTGACAAAGAGTTAAGATTTATTGTTTTATTTATCAATAAGTCAAAAATTCTGAATTTGTGTTGAAATGATACGTGATATAATTTACTGATCATTTACCCCAAACCCAGCCTTAAAAAAATACATCAAAAGCACTTTTCACTTCAAAGAATAAAAATTTATTGTCGGTTTGTGTTATTTTTGTTACATTACATATATGTGAATTACAGAGTATCTTCCGAAAAGCTAAACTCCATTACGTACAAAATGCCTAGAAATAAAAAACTTGCAGAAAAACTACATGGAGACTATATATATATAAGACTTAGTAAATGAAAATATATGAAACAAATTGTTGAATTAATCTTCAACTTTCGTTATAAAAAAAAAGAAATAAAAACATGTATTACACGAAAAAGTTTAACGATACTTATTTCCACATCATAGTTTTATCTGCTTACACTCCTTTAGTAATAAGATCAGTGGAAACAGTCATTTGTCACGTATCTCGTGGGAATAAGTATAGTTCATGTCGAGAATTCTAAGATCTTAAGTGTGCCTCCCAGTCACGGACAGACATTCATGTTTAAAGAATATAAATATCTTCTCCACAAAATAAGATAAAGTCCGTCAACCTAACCGATAGAATGAAATATGATTATAAAATATCTTAAGAATGAAGAGCATTTTTACACTCTTATATTTAAAACTTAACCTTTTCCGCTCTGGCGGATGAATTTCTCCCCACTTAATATTAACCCCAAATTTCACAATGGCACCGGAATTTTCGATGAAATATATTTGAGAATAAGTAAATGTAATTCCAAATGTCGCAATGGCACCGGAATTTTCGATCAAACATATTTGAGAATAAGTAAATGCATAGCATAAACCGAAAATTTTTTATTTCAAAATTCCGGTGTCATTGTGACATTTCGGGATTAAAATTAAGTGGGGAGAAATTCATCTACCAGGGCAACTTGGTTTTGGTATGTAAATATGTAATTTTGTAATCGATTTTTCCCTCGCGTCTTGATAAGCCAGGAATTCTTAAAAATATTTCACAAGTGTATTTCAGAATTAACCTTTCAACATTCGTTATAAAACAAAAAAAGAAAGAAATAAAAAAAAATATGTTTTGCAGGAAAATGTTTAACGATACTAATTTTCACTTCATAATTGTCTCTGCTTACCCATCTTTAGTAATAAGATCAGTGGTAACAGTCATTTGTCACGCATCTCGTGGGAATAAGTATATTTCATGACAATAATTCTAAGATCTTAAGTGTGCCTCCCAGTCACGGACAGACATTCATGTTTAAAGAATATAAATATATTCTCCACAAAATAAGATAAAGTCCGTCAACTTAACCGATAGAATGAAATATGATTATAAAATATCTTAAGAACAAAGAGCATTTTTACATTCTTATATTTAAAACGTAACCCTTTTACCGCTCTGGCGGGTGAATTTCTCCCCACTTAATATTAATCCCCATATTTCACCACGGCATTGGATTTTTCGATCAAATTTACTTGAGAATAAGTAAGTGTACATAATAAACCGAAAATTTTGTTTGAAAATTCCGGTGCCATTATGACATTTGAGGATTAAAATTAAGTGGTAAAAAATTCACCCACAAGAGCGAAAAGGGTTAACTTGGTTTTGGTATGTAAATAGGGAATTTTGTAAACGATTTTTCATCGTGTCTTGATAGGCTAGAATTATAAAAATTTTATTCACGGGTGTGTTTCCGAATTAATCTTTTAATATTCGTTACATTAAAAAATATATTTATTTATTACAGGATAAGGTTTAACTATACTTATTTTCACATCATAGTTTTTTCTGCTTACCCCCCCCCCCCCCTTTAGTAATAACATCAGTGGTAACAGTCACCTTGTGGGAATAAGTATTGAAAATGAAATGTGTAGCAATTCTATTTCCTTTACAGAGACATTCAAAAGAATTCCGTTATGTTATGGTCTAACAAGGGAACCACTTTTGGTGCAGCTTGCACCTAGCATTAAAACCTGTTACATTTTGTAGCTCTATACTTGAAACTTAGAGAACCGATAAAATGTATGTGTTAAAATCATATTTTATACATTTTTTTTATACTTTTAATTTTTTATTATTGGATTTTTAATTGTTAATTTCACGCCAAAAGCGAGTTAAGTAGCCAAATACTAGTGCTACGAATCCAAACTACTACTCATACACAGAAGACGATTATATGACATTTGTCCAGGGTTGGCGAAAAAAAAAAATCTTCAGTAACAAATAATGCCATATTCGCGCTGCCAAAAATGCAATTATAATGTTGTATTTTTTCAAAATCAAATTCGCATGTTCTTGAAAGAATTTTTAAACTTTTTTTTTTCAATATTTTATACTTATTATTGACTAATTTGTATTTTTAACTGCTTAAAAAAAAAAAAAAAAAAAAAAAAAAAAAAAAAAAAACTTTAATGTTAATTAAGTGGTCTCGAAAATTGCTTTTTCAGAAAGATATGCTGTTGTAAAATAAAAAAAACCATTATTTTAACAGAAATTTTTCATCGATTCTCAAACTTCATAATATAGGGCTTTAAAATGCACCAAGCCTCAATGGTAAGTGCGAACTGCACCAAAAGTAGTTCCCTTGTAAGCGGTTCCCTCGTTTGCGGTTTATTTTAAAAATATTTCACAATTTCAAACACATTGAAATTAATATATAAGGTGATTATAATTAGAGTTGCACTTTCAAAAGGCTGTAAAAAACCCACTGGTCAGAATGGCTTGTTATTTCATCTGAGTACACGTGAAGAAATGGGAATTTGCTATACGTAAGAAATAAAAAAGTTCAAATGTTGACCGATAGATAGCGCTGTACTCGTCATGAGATGCTAATTAAAAGACGCGACATGCGCACCGCACATTACACTTGTGATAAAAAAGCGGGGAACATGCAGTTCCTGTTCTTCTGCGTATGAGAAGGTAGTCATGATTCTGTCATTGAAGGACCGGGCTCTACTTTTGAAGCTTTTTTACAAGAACGGAATTACTATTTTAATGTAACAGAATTGAAATTAATTTTTGTAAGTGTATTGAAACTGAATAATTTCGTAAAATAAAATTAATATCTATTATATGAAAATCCGCACATAAAATAAATTTTGTATTCAGGCATTTTTTGCATAAGAGTGCAACAGATATTGCATCAAGATCTGAGTATTTATAAAACTAGTATAGTGCGAATGTACCTCATTTGTCATGTTTGACGTACAATTTCCAACTTTTTTCCATTGGTTTCAGTTTTATTTTCCCAGTTGTCTATTTTATTTGGCACAACATTTCACTGACTGAGTTAGGTAAAGGCCTCTATAACAAAGAAATACCGTATTGTCACCTATAAAATGTTATAATGAAGTGAAATGACTTGCTTAATCAATTCTTTTAATTTTACGTGAACGACGTCACGGGTAACAGCTAGTATTCAATATCTTAATTAATATTTCTGTTGTTAGGGTAAAACTAACATGGTTGAAACAAAATTCAACCATATACGACCATGCAAATAATAATATCAGTATCACTTCAAACTGTTTCGGACATTTTCATGTAACAGTTATGTTCGTGCTATTGTGTGCATTTTTAGCTGCAAGATCAGGTAATAACTCATTAAATTTATCTTGTAAGTGGTGTTTCATACTTTAAAATTCTATAGAAAATGTTTGTGTAATATGTCTGGCAAGGAGAGGGCCAAGCTTGGTAATCACAGATTTCGATTATTCTTATATATGCTGTAAGGTAGAAGCCCCTTAGTCTCAGGTTCAACGGATTTTATACAATGCCCTTAGTTCTCGAGAAATAGGGGGGGGGGTCTAATATTTTAACACAACTTAAATAGTTACTTTGTAATGAAACTGCTGCGTTGGTCATAGCTCAGTTGTTATGGCGTCTGCTTGTTGAGCCATGTACCTGGGTTGGAGACCGGAAAGCGCTACGGTTGTTTTTCTAATTTAGCATTTTTGATTTTTAAACCATTATTAAACATTTTTTATAATTTCAAGAGATTTTTTTTAAAAATTGGATCTATTATTAACTAGTAAAAATTCAAAAATCGTTACAAAATAATACCTTATTTTATTAATAACATCATATAAATTACAATATTTAATATGCAAAAAAAATATGTTGTAATTTAATTCTTATGCTAATTTTTAATATAATTATTCTTCTTACTTTAAAAACAGTAGTATTATCATCGCATTGACTTCCCTTGTTAAGGCAATATATAAATGATCTTTCTTTAACATCACAAATTGACACAACTGTTCAATGTCATTGCATCAATAAAGCATATATAAAATATATTTTATAAGTGATTTAAAAGATAAATTAACAGTTTAATGATACAACGATTTAATTACAATTAAAAAAATAAATAGGTTAACATTATAGTTAATGCACATTGCACAATATTATAATTTTTAATTGCGTTTATTAAATTTTAATTACAATTATATTTATAAAACACAAAAAGAGAAAAAGAAACGTAGCGCGCTTCAGTCTCGAACCCGGGCACGCGGATTAACGAGCAGACGCCATAACAGCTGAGCTACGACCAACACACTAATTTCCTTACAAAGTAAGTATTTTAGTTGTGTTATAATATAAGACTCTAATAATAAGACATTTCTCGAGAACTAAGGGGTGTTGCATAAAATCCGTTGAACCTGATACTAAAGGGCTCCTACCCTGCAACATATATAAAAATAATCAAAATCTGTGATTACCAAGCTTGGCCTTCTCCTTGTGAGATATGCATGTCGATTTTAGATATTTTTAACATATATCCAATATCAATTATGGCTTCACATCATGACGTCAAAGTGGACATTCGATAAATATTTTAGCATTATAATTTTTTATCATAACAGAAAAAGCTTTTTAATTAACTTTTTTCCATCGATTTCCAATTGATCCCCAAAACCGAATCGACACCTCGGGGTGACGATCGAACTCTTTTGGCTACTTTAGCGACGCCTCCTTATACTGTATAAGCTCTGATAAATAATTTCGTGACTGTTTTGTTTTATAACTTACAAGCACATAACGGATTTACTGAAATTCTCAAATATTTGCTAATCTCTTAATCAAATCAAATTAAACAGTTACATTAAAATTTTCCTCATAAATGGAATTAAATTTTCCAGTCACTTGGAAAATCTTTCCACCTGACCTGTTTATTCTTCCTTTAAGAATCTGGAGTCACATTAAACATTTAATTTATTCTATGAAAACGCAAAAAGCCTGCAAACAGTTTCCTATTAGTGATTAATAAGTGAAATATTCAGTTAAAGCACTCCTAGGAAATATATTTAGAGCTAATTAAACAGCACATACGAAGAGGAAATAATTGTTTTTGGCGTATTAAATAGTGCGTGTAAAACTTAACGTAACTATAGCTTTAAAAGTTTTGCAAAGGATTTGTCTTTCTTTTGTAATTTAACAAATTCGTCGATTATTCTGATCGTAACACAATTATTTGATTGTAAAATAATTATTGCATTATAAAATTACATCTCTTAATTAATTAATAGCATTTATGGAATTAAAAAAATCTATTTAAACAAATTACAGCATAATCATAACATTTTAACAAATTCGTCGATTATTCTGATTGTAACACGATTATTTGATTGTATCATAATTGTTACATTATAAAGTCACATCTATTAATTAATTAATAGTATTTATGGAATTAATTACATCTATTTTTCATTTCGTTTTTTAATAGAAAACAAAAAATTGCTGAAAACATGAAATGGCGTTTAATAGCCTGTCAGATATTTGGTCGTTTTCTATTATATATTTGCATTTATTTAGCCTCAACATATAATAATTTACAGTGTGTCTTGAAACATTCGAACACCATGACTCATCGTCATGACGGCTGAGAATATGGATCTAGTACCTATTTTATTATTATTATTATTATTATTATTATTATTATTATTATTATTATTAAATTAATTATTTAATATTCTCAATCTTTTTTGCCAGTAATTCTGATGTTTATGGGCTTGAATGGTATTTAGATTTTTCATCCAAAGCCGTGACTACGAAGTGGCGATAATCTCCACCCCTGGGGACGTGGACGATGAGCGGGGCAAAGTCTCCTGAAGTAACAATGAGGTTTTGTGAATATAAATAAGATTTAATCAATATCGACTAACAAGAAAATGTTTTAAACAGAGATCTGTAATTAAAATTCATAAAGATACATATAAATGTAAAAATATTGCTTGAAAGTGCGTAAAAACTTGCATAAAAACATTTAAAAGCACATTAAAGTCCATTTAAAATCAAAACGTTTTCAACCGAATTTACTTGGCCATCATCAGTGAAAAACTAATAGTTAAGTTGAGTTGTTGTCTCTTCCCGTCTTCTAGCTTGCCCGGAAAAAACCATTTTACTTCAAGGGTGTGGAATATAAAGTGGGATAATAAAGGTTATTCAACATTTCAAAAACAAGTACAGATTAATCAATCATGTATTAATTCATTCCATACTGCGTGAATGTCACATGATAATACATCGTTACAGACTATTTCTTTTTTAGATACTATTTCCAGAGACTCTCTTATGATAGCTTCCTGGTGATTACTTGTGCGGAATATAATTTTGGATCCAGTGAAATCTACTTTTGTAGGTTCAGTTTTTGCTAATCTTGCTAATGCAGTGTGGGGTCTATTTAATCTCAGATGTGCTTCATGTTCTTTTATTCTGTCCTGAAATTTCCTCAGTGTCATACCTACATACATAAAATTTCTGTTATCTTTCTTGAATGGTATAATATATACCCCTGATCTATTGATAGCCTGGATTGAGTCCATTTTCCTGTTTAACAAAACCCGCAACTTTTTATTTTAAAAGAACTTTAATGTGCTTTTAAATGTTTTTTGTATGTTTTTACGCCCCTTCAAGCAATATATTTATATTTATTTGTATCTTTAAAAATTTTAATTATTAAACAAGGTGAATTTGCACTGAAATTTTAACTTTTTATTGAATAGAGATCTGTAATGTTTATTTTATACAAATAAAAATTATATACCGTATTAACCTGCGCATAGTACGCAGCGGTATATAATCCCCAAGGGTTAAAAGATGAAATTAAATCCATTGCCAGAGAATGCGTTCTATACCATTCTACCTAGGGCGCAAGATCAACTGGCTGCGGCCCTGCTTTTACCTGGTCAGAAGGAAAATGGCTTGAGGATGATAATACATGCCAAGATAAATAAATGTCGTATAAAAATGCAAAAATTTTTTGTCATGACATTTATTATAATCCTTGACAGATTTGTCTATGAGTTTTGTATGAACCGGTAGTTTGATTTATACAGGGCTCCCAAATGATACGCTTTTTAAATACCGGTAGTATTTCCTTAGAAAATTTTTATTTTGAGATTTTTACTGCAAATTTTGCAGAAACCACCTTCGGAGGTAAATTTTTGCGGAAATATTGTAAAATCCACCTTCAGAAGTAAATTTTTGCGGACATTTTTGCGGAAACTTACCATGAAATTTTCTGTTAAAAAATATTCGTTTTCACTTGCCGGATCATTCGGGATCCCTGTTTATACTATATACTACGAAAGAAAGAGAAAATATGTAATGTAAATTTTATTTACATAAGAAATTTTTGAATTATAACTAAAACTAATAAATATGTTTTTACTTAACATATTTCAAAAGAACTATTTTCTCTGATTCCGCTAGTTGCACACCTTTGATTTTCATTCCTTTTTGAATAAATGCATGAACAGACAACGCTTCTAGACAGAAACAAAATACATTGCATTAAATTAATTCATGATATGGGAATAACGATCAAATTTCTGAACGTTGCGAAATGGACTTTTTAGCATTTTAGAACAAAACTTTTACAAAGAAAATTAAATGTAAATATAAAAAATTTCGGCTGACTCCAGTCGACTTTCTGAACACTGCATAGAATGTTTTACATTCAGATACCAAATATTTTGAATGGGTAATTCCTTATTATAGCGGGACTGGAAAAGGAATCGCCAAGAAACCAAGATGTATCGCGAAATTGATCGCATAAACTTGAAAACGCACTTCCACAAAATTTTAATCGTAGACGGTAATTCTTTTGCACGGCAATGTAAGGAACATGAAATGCTATATGCAAAATATATTATAGACATAATATTATCGTGCAACCCAATAACGTACATCAAATTCATTATGTTGTATAGCATCGATAAAACTCACTTTAAGCGATTTCTGTCTATAGACAATAACATAATAGGATTTTTTAAATGTCCATCTAAAAGAACGATTATCTATATGCTCGTCATTTCCTATAGGAAAACTGCTTTAGTCCACTTCAATATGGCATATCATATTTTAAGTGTTTAATGTTTTCCATCATCATTAAAATGGATTTGAAACTGTAATCGTCAATAGACTATAATGTGTCTGAAATCGCTTGAACGACCCTGTAAACGAATGATAATGATACACCCTCCATCTTTAATAGGGCATATTCTATGTGAAACATCAGTACCATATATCAATATAATAGCAATCAAAGTATATTTAAGAACGTCAGAGAACGGGCAAAAAAACGATTAGTCAGACAAACAGATTGACAGGCAAACCGAGCTAATAAATACATTGAACTGAGTTGGAAATTTTTAACAAGTTATGATGGAAAGTGCTAAAAATAAGCTGTAGGCATTAAATACATGGTAGCCAATTTGATACTCGTCAAACCTGAAAAAAGAGTGGTAAGTCTGACGAAAGTGCCAGGCTGCGAGCCGGCAGACAAATATATTTAAAAAGTACTCGTTTTTAACTTTAATTTGTCACCAAATTTATCCGTGAACTCGATGAGGTGAATGTGGTTTTAAAAATCAACCTCCAAAACTTGGTTAGCCCACGTTATCCACGAAGGTATTACGAGTCAGATCAGTTCCATTGTAATATTCTAATCGAGTTCCAATTAAAACGGGAATTTTATCCGTGAACTATCCGTGATAGGTTTATAGTCGACACTGAGAGGGTACCGAAAGTACCCCTAGCACGCAAAACCCACTGAGTTAGGGGTTGGCCGATCATATTTCGCATCTTGGCGTCGTCAACTATTACTACGAAATTACAATTTTCGTGAACTGGATGAATTGATGGTTTCTGCGGTCTATCAGCTATAAATGCTTATTGCTGTCTGGTGTCTTTATGGAAGAATTTCTAATTTACCAATTCAAAATTTTTGTGTATTTATAGCTAAACCAGAGGGCCCGTGCGAAGATTTCGCACTGAAATCTAATATTTTTTAGGTACTTCTCTATTATCCCGTCGACCACTTTTCATAACAAAAAACTATCGCCAAACTGTAAGATTAAACGCCAAAAAATGCAGTACCATTTACTTGATGTCAGAAGCATTATACGTGTTTGTTACGTCATCTAGTCGTTTTACATTCAACATTTGCGTGTATTTTTCATTATGTTTTACTGATTTAATAGTTATTTTGTTAATTAAAATAACAATTGTATCCTTAAATTCTTATATTTTATTTATTTATTTATTTTTTGATATTCCAATGGCAACGTTCTCCCGTTTATTTGGCGATAGTTTTTTGTTATGAAAAGTGGTCGAAGGGATAAAAGAGAAGTACCATTTTTTATCAATATGCAATAGTTATTAGATGCAGGTTTAAACTTCTAAAGAAAAAGCAAGGATAAAAATATCATTTAGTTGTTAGTCAAGCCAGAATATCATCTCATTTATTCCATCAAAGTTAGACTAAAAACTGATCCAAGATTGCCAAAGGCACGCGCGCGAAAAAAAAATTAACAATCTTATTTTGACTGTATTAGAGGATGACGTCATCCGCTTCGGGAAAACCATGGGACTTAGAAATATAAATCTATACATTTCAATTTCAATTTCGCTTTTTAATCATCAGTATAAAATAAACCCGTGCGGTGTTTTTTATAATAATTGCTATGAGCATCATATAATGTGGTATTTTATTTTTTTGGCAACAATAATTTCTGAAAAATCTTTCATTTCTTTTATGAAAGTAATGCCGATTTAATTTTTATTTTTCAGCAAATTTTAATCAAAAACATGTTTTAACGAATTGTTGAGTGGGCTATGTCAGAAGCCAGTTCTAAAACCTTTCATATGGTATCTCATTCGTTGTTCTGCGTTTCATATTTTCTTAGAAAAAGGGATGTTGACAGGAGAAATAATATATAAGGATTTATTATTTTCCAACTAGAGAGAAATTCTCAATTTGTGTTTAAAGTGTACGTGATAGAGCTTTTTCAGGACTTTTTCCGAAATCAGCATAAAAAAATTACATTGGAAATGATGAATTATTTTACATCACTTTCATATTAAGATGAAATATTTTTCTTCCCTTTTACAAAATATATTTCACCGCAACCATGTGTTATCTCTGAAATTTAAATTTTGGCTCGAATAACTTTTAATAGTTAAAGTATTTTACTAAATATCTTGCTAACTAAGTTAGCATCCTCGGGAAAGCTCATAGGATTCCTAAACTGTTCACTATTCATTACTTTGCAGTATAAAAATTATTTTAATAAAAGAAAATAAAGCTAGTTTTAAAACAGTTTAATATATTTTTATACATTTTGAACTTTCATACTGCTGGTATTAAACTTTATTCCTCAGTCATATCAACATAAGTAACCGCATATTCAGTTTAACTCCATTGTGTAAACTGCTTTGAATAATTTAGCCATTTAACTTTCTTAAGAATGCGGACTAGAATATAGATATGTAGATATTCCGTAATGGGACAAAGTTTTTGAATAAATTCTTGCATTTTTCCATTACGTGAAAGAAATGTCTCTATTTCTGAAAAATTCAATGGATATAATATACAGAAAAAGGCAGAAGTATAAACTTATTTTATGGTTATCGCTGTTTATTGAACCATGCACGTCTCATAAATAACATAAGTATAATGTGAATAAACAGAATATAAAGATAAGTTTTGGAAAAATGTGAAGATTGCTCGCAAATGCTGAAACACATCTAACTTTAAGAAAACCAAAAAAGTTTATTTGAACTGAAACATCTTTAACTATAGTTAAAATATTTAAATTGAACAATAATACTAGTTATGAATATTGCTATTAACTTTGAAAAGTGCAAAATGAGATGAGACTTGGTAACTAAACCTACAGTAATACACAAAACTAACATTTTCTTTTCTAATGTAATTTACATAACTTATAAGTATGTACCGTACCGAGAGCGCCAAAAGTTCGTTAAAACTTTACAAACTCATTAAAAAGAAATAAAGGATGCTAAAAAATTGCAGTTTTCAGGAATGCGATTAGAGGGAAGTCGGATTTTTTTAAATAACAAAAAAAAAGTTTTTAAAAAATTTCCGATAGATGGCACTGGCATGCATAATATGAAGCCGATGTATGTAAATTAGGTTTATAATAAAAGACCCATTTCTGCGAAGCGTCTGACAAGCTTCAGTATACCAACACATGAAACAGGTCCTTTTCTTGTCTTCAGTCATTTTGCCGTGCAGAATTTTCGCAATGCGCCAATTGCCGATTCTCTGTCCTTGTAAAAGATTTTAGCCAACAGCGCTTGATCTGGTAACAATAGTATACTGCTGGCATCGAATGAGGATTCTGTGTGCATTAAGGGGTTTTATTGACAGCCGGATTTGCATAAATCTGCTTCCTATTATGCTTGCAGCACCATCTATCGGTAACATCTGTCGGTAAAAATGGAAAATGAAATGAGACTTGGTAACTAAACCTACAGTAATACACAAATCTAACATTTTCTTTTCTAATGTAATTTACCTAACTTATAAGTCCGTATGTACGGTATCGAGAGCGCCAAAAGTTCGTTAAAACTTTAAACTCATTAAAAAGAAATAAATGATGCTAAAAAATTGCGGTTTTTAGGAATGGGATGAGAGGGAGATCGTATTTTTTTAAATAACAAAAAATTTGTGGTTCAACAAATTTCCGATAGATGGCGCTGGCATGCTTAATATGAAGCCGATGTATGCACAAATTAGGCTTATAGTAAACGACCCATTTCTGCAAAGCGTCTCACAAGCTTCAGTATACCAGCACATGAAATAGGCCCTTTTCTCGTCTTCCGTCATTTTGCCGTGCAGAATTTTCTCAATGCGCCAGTTGCCGATTCTCCGCCCTTGAAAAAGGTTTTAACGAACAGCGCTTGATCTGGTAACAATAACATACTGCTGGCTTCTAATGAAGAATCTGTGTGCATTGAGGGGTTTTATTGACAGTCGGATTTCCATAAATCTGCTTCCTATTATGCCTGCAGCGCCATTTATCGGTAATTTTTTAACCAAAATGTTTTCGTTCTTAAAACAAATCCTATCTCCCTCCAATTCCATTCCTGAAAACCGCAATATTTTAGCATCATTTATTGATTTTTAATGATTTTTTTTTAATTTTAACGAACTTTTGGCGCATGTGTATTTAGTATTTTCAATGGAATTATGTGCATAGTAATCTACTATATATATAAAATGAAAATGGAAATTCCATTCCCAACGGTTATATTTCACGTCCATAAAAGATTTTTATTTAACTTACATTCTCAGTTAGATAACAGTTGGGGGGTACTTTTATAACACATTGTTCTACGTTGCTTAGTTCTAGGGAAATGGCAGAAAGTTATGCCTACTATATATAAAAATATGGACGGAAATTTCGTTGCGAAATCCTAAATCTAACGTTCTCAAGAACGAATTTTTATGAGGCTTATATTGTCAACTAAGTCATGGTCGGGGGAAGGTTTTCGTATATAACCTCTTCACTTCGTAAGACCACAGCTGTGGACCTTAATTCTTTCCCGTTATAAAAAGTATACTCAGGCATAATTGCAATTCTAATCTCATAATGATATGATTCGACGTCCAAGATTGGAAATAATGCAAATGAATGAAAACTCTTGCTCTGAAGTCAAATTAGCCCCCAACTAGTCGTAATACTTACCCATCATGGATATGCGTAATATAAAATATGTGTAAACTATTTATAAAATGCGTTGCAATTCGAATAAAATCGTGGCTTGATGACGTCATAGACTTAAAATGCTCTATTACTGAATTGCGTAAAAGAAACATCCTTATAACTCCAAAAATGTTAATCCTATTAACTAATGGTTTGCTGCATCGGATTAAGCGTCTCATTTCAAATTAAAATATATCTTTGAATTGATATTTGAATGAAATACAGGGTCAGGAAAAATCGAAGAGTGTGGAAAATAGGATTACCAATATCTCGGCAACTCATTATCCGATCGACTTCATTTTTTGTGAAAAGTTTATGTTTTTTATTGTCTTTTATATTCACTCCTTAAAATAAACAATTTCAAAAAAATTTATATACCTTTTATCAGAACGAATATTTCGAGAGTCCGAAAAAAAACAGTTCGGGATAATCGAGGTTACGGAAATTCAATAAGCTTCTTCCCATTATTACATACTAAGTACACACCAAATTTCAAGTCTCTATCTCAATTGGTTCGGGAGATAGAGCGTTTACAGACACACACACAGACACAGTCAGACGGACGACAAAATGTTTTTCAAAAAATATGTTTTTCGGAATCTCCAGTGTCTGAAACGTGTAAATCCATCAAAATTTTTTTTCGATTTTCAAAACGATTACAAGACATACCCTATACTACGTATGATGGGTAAGTAATAATTCAGTAATAATCATTAATATTACATTAATACTCAGTAGTGAAAAGGTTAACACATCGTTCTACTTTGCTTAGTTCTAAAGCTATGGTAGAAAGTTATAATCTACTATATATATAATATACAAATGTAAATTTCATTCCCAATGCTTATATCTCAGGTTCTGTTAACCCTCTCGTTCCCCTGAACTTCATATGAGAGTCCTAACTTAAATGATAAAACGCAATGTTTTAGAAAAGGCTTACGACTAAATTTTATTTTGAGTGATGTCTTTTTCCATTTAGGGCATAAATTAATTTTTTATCGCAATCTTCAATACCATTCTTATTCTGCTAATTCAAAGAATAATTTGTGAAAAATAATTGGTAACGAGAGGATTTTAACGGATTTTCGTCGGACTTACATTGTCTGTTAGATAATTTTTCAGGGATTTTCATTTGATTAGAAGTTTGTTTGAAAGAACCAACCAGCAAAGTGGGCGACGCCTGCAAATTTATAATAAAAGATGATATTTTAGAGGAAATCCCTTATCACCATATATTTTGAAAATAGCTGAAGGGCAGACTATGCACTTTTGTGATATTTAACAAGAAATTTTATATAAGTCGCTCTAAATGGTTGTCTACCAAGTTATATATAAATTATTAATATATTACGTAACATTTAATGTATTCATTTTAAATTTCAGCATAATATTCTTGTAAATGATAAAATATCCTTTTCAATATATTTCATGTGTTTTTTTTTTCTATTAGCAAATATAACAAGAATGTCAATGCAGAAACCGCAAATGCCTTGAATATTATATTTATGACAATTAAGGGTAATCATCAAATTGAAACATTTAAAAAATCAGGTTTACGTTTTGCATATTTTGTCAACGATTTTTACCACAGAAGGGTATTTATTATACGATTCGTTTACCTATCTCTCTTTTCTTTCTATGTATTGTGCAGACCTAATTTTTCAATCAATGATCCGATTTTTATCCTTTTTTCTGTTAGAAGCTCTGCTGATGGTCAGATTACTCTAACATTAAGATCTAAAAAGGATGAATTTGTCTGTATGCCTGTGTTCATATCTTTGTTTTATTTTTTAGGTTCTGCTTCAATTCGTCGCGCACAATTCATCGTAGCGTCAATTCGTCACAGGGACAATTCATCGCGACGACAACTCATCGCAGCGTCAATTCGTCGCAACGAAAATGTTTTTGGAGGCTATGATGATAAAATAAAGACAATTTAGCAAAAATGTTTAATGATAATTAGTTTTTTAGATATAGAGAATTATAACTAACAATTTACATGCGATTATACCTAAAAAACAAATTATCATTAAATACTTTTACTAAATTATCTTTATTTTATCACCATAGCCTTCAAAAACATTTTCGTTGCGACGAATTGACACCACGACGAATTGACGCTGCGATGATTTGTCGCTGTGACGAATTGACGCTGCGATGAATTGTGCACGACGAATTGACGCAACACCGTTTTTTTACCTTTACTATATAGACTTCACTTTCATAAAAATTGACCAATCGTCACGAAATTTTAATATGATGTTAAGGATAACTACTTTAAGATGATAACTACTTTAAAAAATGTTTAGCTTTCAACTGTTTTGCAGTGCTTTCTAAATGTGAACCAGCAAAGTATTTTGTACGAAAAGTAAAATCTAATTTTATTAATACACGGATTAAATAAATTTTAGATTATTTTTAATGGTACTTAAAAGTACCGTTGGAGAAGCATAAAAGATTACAAGAGTATTTTGAGGTAGAGAAGGGGGGGTGATTAACTGGCATAGAAAAGTTAATAAATAGACAGGGGAGTATGTAACCTACAGTTATTATGTGATTAAGCTGATTAAAGAATGTTTATAATCACTGAAAGAAACGATATTAATCATGGGTACTCCTAATATAAAAACCCATGCAAATTAACCAAAAAAAAAGAACTTTTTACCCCTCGAATTTCCATAATTAGCATGTATATTAGAAATTCCGAAAAGTAATTTTCGCTTTAATTAACCGCGGAATATCTGACACTAAATAAAGCAAAAGTCACTACTCGTAATGTCGAACAAAAACCCGCTAAATTAGCAACATTGGTAGAAACATATATGCTACTATAAGGCATCAGAGTATTAAGTTACTGTAGGATTTTTTTTTCTAGTATTATCTCAAATAGCTTCGGTTTTATTTTACTTTACTGCCAGAGGAGGACTACTCAGACTAAGAAACCAAGTCTATAGAGCATAGATGTCCATCCCGGTCCTCTTTATTGAGGTATTAAAAGAAAATTAATACATAATTCAGCCGTGGCTGAGCTCGCCGGTTAGCGCGACAGAGAACGGTGTGGTGATGTATATAATGAAAACAATATTTGTAAAAAAAAGACAACATTACAAAAAAATATCAGTGCCGGAGAAGACAAAGCTCCGACTCGACAATGGGCAGTGAATAAGGGGGAACCCGAGTCCCTGGCTCAGTGATGAATTAACCGCGATTTACGTTATACACGGCCGATGCATGACGTTTTAAACGTCACATGGAGTGGATTATTTTTACACGGCTATTGGTTCAAAACGGTGGGCGCCCTACATTGCACCAATCGCCGTGTAAAAATTATCCACTACGTGTGACGTTTTAAACATCATGCACCCTAATGGCGCCCGGTGCATGTAAAATCCGTCGTGGGTGTAAAGTCCTCCAAGTTCCTTGTGAATTACACTTCTGGGGGTGCCTAATCAGGTGAAGGTCTCGTCACCAAATCAAGGTTCTAAATTACGAGACCAACTCGAGTAGCGATGGCATGACGTATGGTGAGCGATGCAGCGAGGATAGTAAATATCTCAGCATCTCGCATCCATCCGCATCCATCCTCCATCACATCCTTCGCTACACTGCGCAGTGCTGAATCGCCTCATCAAAAATCAATTAGCAACCGGCCAACTAAGTAAAAGCAATTAAAACAACAAGACGCACTGAAGCCACGTCAGCCTATAGATTTATCAAACGCATCTTCGCCAAGCGGAGAGCAGCCGAATCCTCGCCCCGTTGCCAGGTATCAACCCATTAAGCTGGGCAAAAGCCTGCCGGTAGTGGCCTGGTCAGCGGTCTAAAAAAATAAAATAAAAATCATGCCCTGGCCGTGTATAACGTAGGTCGTGGATTATCTAACTTCAGTTTGAACTTTTTAGGTTTTGTTTGTATTCTGAAACTATTTTAAATAAGGAGTACAAATCAACATTATTTTTACAACGAACATTAAATGCCCATTATTTTAAATTCCAGTGATGCCAGCAGAACGTATATAAGAGAGGAACAAGAGTTTAGAAGATATATGCTTGTGATCTTTAGCGTAAAAGTCAATTTTTAAACCAAGAATATAAACATGAAAAAAAAGGACAAATTTTGTGAGAACCCCAGTGTTAGACGACTTTTAAACATGCAAATATTAAAAGCAATACTGAAATTTAATCATTAAGAAATATTAAAAATCCAAAAATAAGCTTCTAGCAGCTTTTCTAAAAAATAAAGAATTGAAACAGTTTTGTATCTAAATTTTCCAATTACATTTTCAGAAGGACCGAAACTGAGCTGTAAATTAATAATACTGACAAAGGATATGAATTAATTTTCCCTTTGCTAAACAACGCATAACTAACAGAGTGAAAAATGTGTCCAGAACGGGGATCGAACCCAGATACCCTGGTATGGTGCAACAAGTGCTTTACCATTAATCCAACTGGACGACATCCAGTCTGTCATTTTTCACTTATACGTTGGCACGGCTGCAACTTTGCAGCACAATATGGATTGTCAAACGTGAGCACACTACCCAGTGGCGTACAAGAGACGAATAAATTCCCAGCATCGTATAATATTTCAATTTTCCAATGTTTAACATTCCATCTTGCGCTGCAAAGTTGCAGCCGTGCCAACGTATAAGTGAAAAATGACAGACTGGATGTCGTCCAGATGTCTTAAATGGTAAAACACTGCTATACCAGGGTATCTGGGTTCGATCACCGGTATGGACACATTTTTCACTATGTTGGTTATGCGTTGTTTAGCAAAGTGAAAATTAATTCACATCCTTTGACAGTTTTTTTTATTTTTTCGTCAACCCCTCGTTTAATAAGATTATGAAACACATAAACGTAAAATATGGACTAAATAATATCTTGCACATCAATTTGCGCGTTGTGGTGAGTTCATTTTTCTCTAAGTGTTCAATTATTTTAGCGACTTTGTAAAAACAAATTGTATTTTCAAAAAATCATTAGAGATACATTAGACAATTAAACTTCAAAGTATAAAGTAGACGGTTAAACTTCAAAATCCAAAGACGGAAAATAACCCTACTCTGCTCCATCCTCGCCCCTTTCCTGCGCTTAAGCTGAATTCCGTTACAAAACCATTTCTTACCATAAAAACATTTTATTGCAGCAATTCTTAAGCTAGTATTTCCCTAAATCAAGTGAGCTTTGTCTCGGAAAAAGAAAAAATTGTCCTTAATTGAACATTAAGTAGATTTGCACTGTTGGCAAACGTGACAAGAATATCTGCACTCAGATTACGACTTTCTCTAATACTGCATTAAATAACGATTAAAGAATATATCGCTAAAAATTATTTATCGGATTAGTAAGGTTATAGAGTCGAGAAGCAGTAGAGCCTCTCACATAATAATGTACTACTCCGAAAACAAATTTTGGAATAATAACGAAATTAATAATTAAACAAATAATTTTCAAGAAAACAAGTAATATAAAAACTTTTTTTTTAAGTCAATTCCTACTTAGGTCAAATAGAAATTTTTTTCCAGCGATCTACACGCTTCGCCACTGACGGTATTTATTCCTAAATTTATATCCTGCTAATTATCTTACATAAGAGAATTTTTTGAAATGCATAAAAAATTAAATAAAAAATAAATAGCTAAAATACCAAAAATTAATAGCTCGAAAAGTATTTCTCACAAAATTGTTAGACAAACTGCGTTAGAAAGGTAAAAAAATTGTATTTTTCTTGATATAAATTTAAAATCTAATTATTATGCCGTTTTTCAAAAAAATATTGAATTTCAAAAATTACCAAACTTCACAATAAAGTGCCATAGCGATATTACAGTTAGCGATAATGCAGTTTTTTCAAATATTAATTAATTAATTAAATTTTATTATTTAATTTTAGTTTTATATTTCATATCTGTTCAAAAGTATTGACTCACACCACATTTATAGTCTCCTTCGCCCGCGAGCCGCCTGATCTTCGTCCGTGAACAGCCAACATTATCTTTTTACGTGTGAAGGTGAGACTATAAATATGGAGTGAGTCTATACTTTTGAACAGAAATGAAATATAAAATTAAAATTAATTAATTAAATTTAATTAATGAATTAATATTTGAAAAAAACTGTATTAACATCAATTGTCATCCAGTACAAGTTTAAAATAATTTATTTGAACTTGAATGGATGAATAGAAAATAATTTATTAACGATTGAAAATTCCAACAAGATATATATAGAGAGAGTGTGAGCTAATAGTAGGAATTTAAAAAATAACTGTTCTTTAACTTACTATGCTAACATATACCTATTGCACGTCAGTTGGCATAGTTAAGTGACTGATTTGGCACAATAGAGTATTTTTGTGGTAACCTTTTACTATTATTCATATTATTTTTTATTCCCACTGTTATCATATCGCTCATTTTGACACATAATCGACGATCTTATATACTAAAACCTCCATAACAGGCACTCCCGAATAGCGACACCTCTATTTAGCGTACACATTTTTTCCAACCACAACACATACAAATGTGTATATATATGTCTATGAATAAGAGACACCTGCGAATAGCAGACATAATTGATAAGTTTCATTAGAAAATTTGGTTTATATTATCTTTCTAAATTATGTACTATTCTAAACTATGTAACTAATCATTCTAAAATATACTTGTTATTATTTTTTCTCAATTTATTCATAAAAAAATCTTTTGTGCTTTTTGAAAATCTATGAGGTGGGGAAGGGGGGGGGGAATTCTTTACTGGCGCCTAGAATTTTTCTTGGCTACCAGACTTTATACAATTTATAAAGAGTTGATTATATATATAACTTGCTTACAACAACTTTCAATACATACAATAGATTAAAAACCATTTTTTCAATAAATGAAAGTACTATCAGGAATAATCCTTGATCTTGTAGCATCTTTAGCAATCCTGATATTAAAATAAACTTTACTAAATCTGTTGATTCAAAGGTTATGGAATGCCGATAAAAATTTAGATTGATACAATAATTGGTAGAGAAATTGAAATAAAATCAAAATCAATTGAAGTGCAATAGTAATACAAAATTCTACAACAATGATTTCTTTGCATGATCACTATGTTTTTATCATACATTTCTTGATGTTTTTTTTTTTTTGGCGATTGAAAGCAATAAGCAACTCTGTCAAATAATATATATATATATATATATATGTTATATAAAATACTCATATGCAGCGACACAAACAACGTGACAAAAAAACTGTAAATTTTATACTATTCCATGATTGTTTCTTCTAAGTCTGTTTCAATATAAAGAGCTATTTCCACTAATACGTTTATTTAAAATTTACTAGATGAAGTACCCGGCATTGTGTGTACCCGGAATGTTTGTGTAGAAAAATAAGTTTCAAAATTAAACATGTTGTATACAGAACTTCAAAATGTTAAAATTTAAACATATTTTTACATAAATATATTTGCATAATCTGTTTTTCAGCATGATTCAATATGTTCCTCGCACTCACATGACGTTATATTCACCTGCTGACGTCATAAATACTTGTTTTCTCTATTACTAATATTGATACTCTCTTTGTATTATTCTCAAACATTTGAAAAAGTCCATTAAACTTCCAATATGACGTCATATTAATTTTCTTTTTAATTCTCTAATGACGTCCTATTAACCTGCTTTCTGTACTTACACATACTCACTCTCTTAAAACGAAAGAGTGGATTTTGCTTCTCAGAAAAGAGCTCTAATTTATTGGATCGTGAATGAGTTGATTTTTAAATGTTTCACTCATCATGATTCGAATTTTTATTTTCCTAATGCACTCCAGAAGGGCGAATACTAAACAACTCATCTCGATAAAAAAGCACTCATTGGCGAGCGGAAATCCAGTAAGCTGACGCAGTTGACGTGACCTCACTGTCCCCATATCCGCTGAGCAGACGACAGACGTGTGGTGTGTAGTACGCGGCTAACACCACGTTGTTAAAATTTTAAAGAAAGAATACTTTAAAAGGTAAGAATTTCTGCTGATTTAAATACTCTAATTATGTTTTTTATAATGATTCTGTTTTATATTATTTGATATTTTATATATGGCGTGATATTTTTCAGTTTATATCAATATTTTTATTAAATATGTCTTAACCCTAACATTTAGGACTATTTATACGAGCGAACATTTAGAGATCTTTTAAGTTGGAAGGATAAATATTAAAAAATACTCTAAAATATAATGAAATAAATCCTTTGCCTCTCCTTTATGTTTTTTTTTTAATGTTGTTTCAGTAAATATGATTTATATAAATAGCATTTAGTAGCAATTTAAACTTTTAAAGAAAATATCTTGGCGGTACGTATGTTTATATAGTCAGGGGTCGATGCAAGTTTTTTATCTTGGGGCTCATTTTGTGAAAAGTAAAGGTTATTTTTGTGAAATTTATTATATTTTTGTGAAAAATAACATTTTGTAACGAAAGTTGAAATCCAGCTAATCAAATTCGAACCAAGCATTTATAAACAAAAAGTTTTTAAAATCCTTTTGCTGAAGTTTTTCTCTTTTTTGAACTTGTTTGTTTACAAATTACACATTTTAAAACATCATAAAATAATAAATAATAAGTTTTTATGGAATAGAATTTTGTGAAAGGATCAATTTTAGTAAAAGGAATTTTGTGAAGGGGACCATTTTATCAAATTGATTTTTGTGAAGGTGTTTTTCTCTTTTTTGAACTTGTTTGTTTACAAATTACACATTTTAAAACATCATAAAATAATAAATAATAAGTTTTTATGGAATAGAATTTTGTGAAAGGATCAATTTTAGTAAAAGGAATTTTTTGAAGGGGTCCATTTTATTAAATTGATTTTTGTGAAGGGACCCTAAATAGGCCCAAAATTTTGTCTGGATCGAGCCCTGATAGTATATATTTTTAGCGATGTTTCAGAACTCTAACTTTTATAATACTATAAATTGAAAATTGACTTGTCTGACTTTAAAAATATTGTTTTAAAGTAAACAAATTATATTTCTTATTTTATTCTCAGTCTGAATTCTAATATTTTAAAATATACTTGATTTATGAAACTGTATAAATCCCATATTTTTTATCGTATGTTGTTAAAAATAAGGTAAATATCTACATTCCCGAATATTCACGGTGTGAATATTCCTAAATAGTATTAGGATTAAAACATATTTAATGATAATATTAATATAAACGGAAAAATATCATGCAATGTATCGAATAATATTGCATAGAAAACATAATCATTATAACAAAATAAAAAAAAAAGATTAAAATATTTAAATCAGCAGAAATTCTTCAAATCTTTTCAAATATTCCTTTTAAAATTCTCTTTTTGGGTCGGGAGGGGGGGGGGTATATATTTCAAGCAGCTCAGAAACAACAAAAAAAAAAAAAAAAAAAAAAAAAAAAAAAGATACTTTTCACTTAATTGTTGAATATATACATATATGTAAACATAAATATGTATACATTCAATATGCAAATTACTTTTTTTTTTCTAAAATAATAATCTACCTGTTCATGAAATTTATTATTTTACAATGAATTATTACATTTTACCATGAATTTTAATTCTCCTTCCCCTCCTCAAGTATGAGTTAGTTATAAATCACTCAAGTGCTACTGGATTTAACCTTCATTGATTTGATTTCACTCAAGTATGAGTAAAATAGAGATAACTCAATCATGAGTTGCTTAAAAACAACTCGTTCACTCGAGTTGTTTCAACTCTTCATGAGAAGCTGACTTTCAAATCATGAGATGAGTGGATTTCGGCTCAACTTGAGTTATTTTGTCTCTTTCGTTTTAAGAGAGCATACTACTTGTTTTGTTGAGAAATGTTTGACAATTTCCGTTATATTATCAATATGACGTCATATTAATCTTTAATTCAATTCTTGAAACTTTTTGTTTCATTTTCCTTTTTCACGTGGAAATATTTCAATAGAAAATTAATTATTGTAGAAATAATTTTATTGTGGATTTTTAATTGTTGGCAGCTGCTGTAACGAAAAATATTTAAATTTAATAGGAAAAGGCTGTTAGATTTTTGGTTTTTTATTAATTAAAAATTAACTATACATTATTTCGATTCCAGATTGCTTTAGTTGCCTCGGCCGTGTTTTAATACACCTATACGTAACATTTCACAATTCTGGCTTTCAAACTGTTGATTTGTATAGAAGTGCAGGCAGACAGACAGACAAATTTTCATTTTTATATATTATATAATCCTATGAAACTATTTTTAAAAATCGGCCAATAATTGACTTTTATCCATGGTGAATATGGGCTTATGGTATTTACGCTTCTTATTTTGGATTACATTATTGTACCCATATCGGATTTCCTTTATTATCACAATTCTTTATATAATTCACTTCATTTAAGTAAGGAGAAAAGAAAAAATATCCTTAAGAGCCTACGCTAGTCACGCGAAAAAACGCTCAAGCTAATGTTAAGTCTATGGGAAGGTTCTTGCGCTATTTCTCGCTCGCATTTTAATATTTTTAAATGATTTTTTTGCATAGGATAGCTGAGGCCGATCCCTAAAGTTGTTAGTTTTTACTTTTTCGATTTTAGTTACAGTTTTTTTACAAGCGGACATTTCTAATTTCGGAACAGGTTGAAACCGGTTCTGAAAGGGAATATACCCTTATATAAAAAAAACTGGAACCAAAATCGAAAAAGTAAAAACTAACAACGTTAGAGATCAACCTCAGCTATCCTATGCAAAATAAATCATTTTAAAATATTAAAATGCGAACGAGAAATCGCGCAAGAACCTCCCCATAGACTTAACATTAGCTTGCGCGTTTTTTCGCGTGACTGATGTAGGCTCTTAAGGCGTTCTCAAATTCAAACTGGCTACTTTCTGACACATTTCTTAATTCGCTTTTATCTCGAAAACGCATGAATTTGACAGGTGTTCATATTCAGAAACTATGCAGTAGAAGTATAGTATAAATTAGCGTAAAATAATAAATCATGCTTAATAATTGTATTTATTGCATAATCAGCACGTATCTTCATCAATTATAAATAGAAATCTTTTTTAATAAAACAATATAAACATAATAAAACGCTGTATATTTATTCCCTCCCCCACCGTTCGGTTTCCAAAATTTTGTACACAAAATTATTAAAAAGAAGAAAAAAATTCCCAAACAAGAAATTATTCGAAAAGTATTAAAAAATAATCCAATTTTTAAAAAAATATGCATACAATTCAAATACACCTATCGGTTTAAAATATTTAAATTTCATATTCATAGACGATGTTGTGTTTGTACTACGTATTTCCCAAGATGTGTACACATAAATTAATTTTTGCTGTTATTTAACAGTTTTAAGCTTTCAAGGATTAGAGCATTTAAGATTTTCTTGTAAAATACTGCATACTAATTAGGCTTAGTAAGTGTGTTTAAAGATTTACATATTTTAACTAACATAAAAAGAATGATCAAACACTTTTTAAGTAATTGTTACTTAAACAAACAAAACGCAGCTGCTTTATTTCTCACTCATTGTTTTCAGTTTCCAGATGACATGAACAGATGAAAAAAAATTATATGAAATTTAAAATAACTAAACTTTATTTTCTTATGAATGCGGTCTTGCTTCTTTTATATTTACTTCAGGCAAACCTCGAAACTGACTGCTGAAAAAAAAAAAAAATTAGTTAAACTGAATGTTGGAGAAAGTTTTCATATTATGCATTTAATTCTGTTTTTACAAGATTACGGGTTTAAAGGTTTACAGACGCTGAATACAACAGTTTTTTTTAATAGTAACCTTATTTAATTGCAGATTTCTGCGATTTGTATAATTCTTCTTTTCTTCGTTAGTTTTTCATTGCATCTAGTCCCAGCCACAAATTGTTCATAGTATAAGTTCCTTCTTTTAAAATTATCTTTTTGTTTCTGTTTAGTATATTCCATATCTTGGTATACACACGTGTCGGAAGTATATCAACTTCGGCTTTGATTACGCATAATACTTTTGGCAGGTGTTTCACGAAGGACCCCTAACTTTGAAAATAAATAACTCGGAAACGGCGATACATAGAAGCATAAAACCAGTGGTATATTTATTTAAAAAAAAGACGTAAAAATCTGTTACAGAAACCTAAAAATTTTAGTAACAATTGCGCCGATAGATGGCACTGCAGGTGACATAACGATAGAGTAGGCTGTATCACATCAAAAGCGATTCAAAATGTGTACCTTTCATACAACACAGATGTCGCAAACGAAGAATTTGAAATTGTCAGTGACTCTCTGTAGAATGTCACCGGAAATCAACACACAAGCTTGACAAATAGCTCTTCAGCTCGTCGAATGTTAAAGTATTGTTGTGGTTAGACAATGTCCTTCAGTGTCACTTCCGGAAGTTCTTTCACTGTACGCTAATAACGATCCAGTTTCAACGGCAAAATCTTCGACGACTGATCGTTCTTCGAAAGATCTTTCACCGAGGCTCCTGTGGTCTATACCACACATCCCCGGAGTACATGACAAGTAGAAAGGACTGGCTGAAAAGAGTACTGAACTATTGCTGGTAAAAATTCAAAGTGTTAAAAAATAAAAAAAGGGGGGGGGGGGGGGAAGAGTAACAATATTAAAATGTGGGAACATGAGGTAATAGAAAAAATGATAAAAGGAAGTTTACGGATAGCGTTACAACAAATAGATATTTTTAAATAATTTAATTTTTAATTTTTTTTTTAACAACAAAAATGGGTTAGTAAAGAATAGTGAGGAAAATAGTAGGGTTCTGAGTGATTGGTGCTTAAGAGATTGGTACTGTGCCTTGAATGAGGAGGCTTTTATCGTCCGGCATCATCAGATTGGGCAGCGGAGGCCTGCTCCGGTAAAAACTGGCCTTGAAAAAGGCCTACCGAGAGACGAGGACTCGCGCTGCAAGGGACTGCATTCACAACTGGTAACCAGCGACTTCGAACAAATTTGGACCGAGGAGCCCGTGGCCGGTGCCACACATCCCCAGAACATAACAATTGTAGAATAATATGTTAGTGATTTCAATAAAAACTGGAAGCACCGGGGGGGGGGGGGGGGTAGCCTAAGCAAGATTTACAATTACTAACAACAAAATAAATTAGGAGCTCATAGAAAATAAACACAAAATAAACAAAGGAAGGTTAAGAATAGCATTACGACAATAATATATATTTTTGTATTTTTTAAAATTTTATGTATGCTTTTGAGAGATTTTTTGGTTTTTTATGATAGAACATTGAAAAGATTCTAAATTAGGAGAAAACTGCTTGATTCTGATTTAATTAGCTATGCCTGCAAAAGGATGCGGCTTAAAAATTCCACTCAGAGCGGCTCTAGCAGCAACCTGCCGGTGTGCTGTGCTCTGTGACCTTGAAAAGATGGTAACCAGCCAGAAAAACAGTCCCTTATATAGTCTCGGGATGAGGTAGGCGGAGCTTCCGTTCTGCTTCACTCCTTCAGTGCGGAGTTCACGCTTGGCTGGCTTCGCTCGGATTCAACTGTAAACTCCTCTCTCGGCCAATCAAACTACTGGATTCCATAAAATCCGTCGCTAGTAGTAGCACCAGCAACGGCATGTGTGTGCCCTCTCAGAACAGTTAGAAAAAGGCAGAAAAATGATAGAACAATAACACAATATTACAAAAGATTAAAGATTAAATGAGAGATGTTAGTATTAGACCCACTTTGGGCCTTTTACGATTTGCATTGTCAAGTATGTCATAATTTGGATGAGAAGTTAAGGTGATATTATCAGAGTAGGAGTTATTAAATTGAGAGATGGAAATTAAGGTTAAATTTTTGAATAAAGTCACTTAGTCTAATTAAATTAAGTTCTTTGAAAAAATGAAAATTTCTAACATAATAGGGTACATCATAGATTAGTCTAATAGTAGCATTTTCAGATTGAATAAGTAATTTAATATTAGTTTTACTGGAAAGACTCCATACTTGACAAGCATAAGTTAAAATTGGTCTTAAACAGGAATTATACAGGAGCATTTTGTTTTTGGTAGACAATTCGCTATTACGAGCCAAAAGGGGGAATAATTTATTTTTAGCAGCCCTAAATTTAGTACGCGTAGCAAGAATGTGCTCTTTAAAAGTTAAGTGCTGATCAAGGATGACACCTAGGTATTTGCAACTTGAAGACCATGGCAGATCAAAGTTATTAAATTAAATTTTATATTTATCAAGATTATTTTGCCTCAAATTACAGAATAACATGGCCTGGGTTTTGTCAGTGTTGACTGCAATACGCCAGTTTTTGAACCATTCTGAAAGTAATTTGAGGTGACGGCTTATAGCTAAAATAGCATACCTCCTATTATTTTTGACACAGAACACACAAGTGTCGTCTGCGAATTTTGCCAAATGGGTATAGGGGTAGGTAGGCATGTCATTGATAAAAATATTATATAATTTAGGGGGAGATCCGAGAACCTTGGGAGAGACCAAAAATAGCAAAAAAATTTCTAGAAAGTTTGTCTTTAATTTTAACGTGGAAATTACGATCAAGAAGGTAGCGGTAGATTAATTTGGTAAGGTAGGAGGGGAAATCATATTTAATCAGTTTAAAAATAAGGCCGAAAATCCAGACTTTATCGAACGCCTTTTCGATATCAAGAAATACCTGCCGCAGTGAAACTTTTAGAAATTTTGCCAGTGGTGATGTGTTCCACCAGGCGGTACACTTGATGTGGGGCAGAAAGCCCCTCTCTAAAACCATACTGTACTGGTGAAATGATATTATTATTATTACAGTGGGCATCTAATTGATGAGCGATAAACGATTCAGTTAGTTTACTTAAAGAATTTAGAAAAGAGATAGGGCGATAGCTTGTTGGGAGTTCAGGGGGCTTACGGTTTTTGTAAATGGGGGCATGAAGAGCTGTTTTCCAGTACAGTGGGAAATAACTAAATTTAAAAATGTTATTGATCAAAAGGGTGATTTTTGGAATCGTTCTTGGAATCTTCTGATCGTTCTTGCCGTTTGAGCTCTCTTTATAGGGACCCATAATGCTGCCTGCAGCGCCATCTATCGGCGCTATTTTTAACTAAAATTTTGAGGTTTCTGTATCAGATTCTTATGGATTTTTTAATAAACATAGCACTGATTTCGTGCTTCCATCTATCACCGTCTCAAAGTTATTTATTTTCAAAGTTAGGGGTCCTTCGTGAAACACCCGGTAACAAAATCCCTGTCGAATATTCTGAAACAGCGAAAACATTTCAGAGGATTTTCTTTTCTTAACGTCATCAAGTGTTAATATCCAATCTCCGGTGTTTCTGTTTGCAGGCATGTTGGCATGTTTGCAGGCTATTGAAGATGAGCGGAGATTCTACAGCCAATCCTTTTGATGATAGGAAATAAAAGTGGTTGTTTAAATCGATATTCCCTGTAATGAATTATTTAAATAACTGTTGTATTGGTAAATGGGTGTATGTTTTACAGCTATTCAAAATTCAAGATGTTGTTCAAAATGATAAAATAATATAATTCATCCAGTTAGTTTTTCATTGCATCCAATTCCATCTGGATTTCTATCACTTAATTACATTAGATCACTAATTACTCAGATTGAGAGTTCCTTCTTTTAAAAATCTATTTTTATTTCTGTTTTGAATTTTATGCCTTCGTATACATACGTGTCGGAAATCTAATAACTTTGGCTTTGATTAGGCATAATACTTTTATCAAAATCCCTGCGGAATATTCAGAAACAGCGAAAAACTTTTAAGAGGATTTTTCTTTCTTAACCTCATCAAGTGTTAAGATCTAATCTCCGGTGTTTGTGTTTGCGGTGCATTTAGATTGAAGATGAGCGGAGATTCTACAGCGAATCATTTTGATGTTAGGAAATAAAAGTAGCTGTTAAAAACAATATTCGCTGTAATTAATTATTTGAATAACTATGGTATTGATAAATGAGTGTGTCCTTTTCAATTATTCGTAATTCAAGATATTTTTCCTTCTTTCTGTTTTCTCATCTCTTCATTTTCTTTTTCATGGAAATGAATCACATACATTTGTTAGTACATATATATATCGCAAAATATCGCAAAAATTGTAGATGTTTCTTAATCGATAATTACACGTAAAATATTTTAATTTAAATATTTGTAATACAAAATCAGTAATTTTAAAAAATATTGTTGGGTGTTAAATTTTACTTAATAATAATTTATAAGGCATTCAGATAAAAATACAATTCGTATAGTTTCTCCTACCGAAATAAAATATAACGTTGCAAAAATTAAATATTTTACCGAGAATAATTTTACTGAAAATATTATGTCAGGAGTGGAACGCTCTCTTGAAAGATCTTCAGCTAAAACCTGGCGATTCAGAGTAGTCGGCTACCCTGATCTCGTTCAAATACACTCTACAATTGAGCACGCTCTGCATTTAATTTTACACATGGGCAGATCTGTTCATTTAGGTTGTAAAATTTACCTTTGTGTTTCAATATCTACCCTATTAAAATCCGTACGCGTTTCTATCTGTGTAACCTCCAAAACTCGAAAACCACAGGGCGCAGGGCTACGAAATTTTGCACACGGGCTGCTGGTAGGGGGTCCATGAACGATTGGGGCGAAAAATTCGAAGAATTTAAATAGATTTTTTTTTATGTTTTTGACGAATTTTTGTCTTTTTTCATGTTCAACTATAATCGGGCGAGTTCTAACCAGTTTTAAATGTTTACTGCAATGTAAGATATACATATTGCGTACGCCACGCTGCAATACTAAGAAACTGTAGCGGGTATTACGATAATTCTTTTACCTCGCATGCAAATAATTAGAGATTATTGAATTGCGCTTAATTATTACCTTTTTAAAAAAATAAAGAAACACATTTTATCTCAAACATCAACAAAACATTTTATTCTATTTATTCCCTTTCCAAAAATTTCTTTTTATCGTCTGCTGCCATAGCAACATGATAAATTAAATTTCATTATAAGTATGCACAGTAGTAGAAAAATATTTTTCTGCATATTACATAGATACATTTGGTTGTATTGATTTTTATTTTTAATTTTGATTGTGGGATTAAATTCACGAACCCGTGCATAGAACACATTAAAGAGCTAGTATATGATAATAAAAATCTTAATTTGAGGTGTTGTATGATATTCTAAAAAAATTGATTAATTAACAGAAATTCTTATATTTTAAGTCGCGTCCTTCCTGCTGGCCTTGCTGCCTTACTAGGCAAACAAGTTGGAAATTGTACGTCAAACGTTACAAACGAGGTGCGTTCGTACGCACGTTTTAGAATTAAATTCATGATATCCCGTGCGTAGAACGGGTTAAACAGCTAGTTAAGTATATATTTTATGACACTGTTCATACAAATATCTTAACTAGTTATATAAATATTCAGGTATATGTATCAGCTAGTTATATAAATATTCAGGTATATGTATCAGCTAGTTATATAAATATTCAGATCTTGATGATTTTTAATTCTGTGAAATGAATTATATCGTCTGCAGATTAATTTCTGTCATAAAATAAGTATCTCGGTCGCTTGACGATTAAACTTCGGAAGTTCCTATAACAAAAAAGCACCGATTTAAAAAAAAAATCAAATTTCTTAATAAATATTTTTATTAATATCTCCTAAAGTTTTGATTCGATTTTAATAAAATGTGAAATGTCTCGACAAAATTCTGCAAAGATAATATATTTTAAATTGCAAACCATTTGGTTGGGTAGTTTTTGCGTTGTTATATGCGGACAGACAGACAGACGGACGGACAGACAGACGGACAGACGGACGGACCAAACGACGACTATAGGTGCTACTTATTTATATAATTACGAACGCACCTAAAAAGAACAGCAAGATAGTAATTTTTTTAATGCTTGAGTGGATTTTTTTTTTTTTTAACTCTTGAGGCACAAGTAAACGTGTTTCTGTAATGTTGAATTCACACCAGAATTTTCGAACAATTTTGTTTGATAATAAGGAAATTCAATTTTTACAGCTTTTCTTTTTCAAAGTTATAAAATTAAAACTTTTTTCAAGAATTCTGGTTCAAATGTTGATTAAAATTAGGTGGGAGAAAATTTATCCCACCATCTATTAAAGAAAATTTGGAACTTGAAAGATCATTAATTGAAATATCTTAAGAGTATTTTGTGACTTGTTAAAATTTTCATCATATTGTGAGTATGACACTTGCCGTATGGCATTCTAACGTCAGAGGGATGTTACATTGTGATTTTGTTACCGTCTATGTTAGGTCACATCGCGTCGATGTGAAGTCACAGTGACGTGAATGTGAAGTCTTTATGGTCGTTTTTAAGGCCGCCTGTGATCTCATACTGTGATCATTTTGTGAAGTCACAATGTGACCAACTTGTGAAAAGTGTACCATTTGTGATGATTCTTCAGTGACCATATTAAGACAAATCTTACTGAGTCGAGTTTTTTTTTTTTTTGGACGCAATTTTGGACCATAATAATAAAATGGCATTAAAGTGTCTTTTACTCACATTACCATGACTTCATATCGACTAGCTCTATAATTAGGGTTGTATTCCTAAAACTCTCTTTGCAAAGCTCTACTCCTCGCGAATAGTATAATACTCTTTAAAAGGTCATTTTAATAACTTGTACCGTCACACAGTGGTGCGTTTTGAGGATCTAGGTGGACAAAATTATTGCGTTGAAGTTTAATAAGGTTTTGCTGGGTTTTCGAATGTATCAGTAATAAAATAATCAAACAGTGATAAATATTTGGCTTATTTAATTATTTATATAATTATTATTATTATTATTATTATTATTATTATTTATATTATAATATTGTATTGTCATTAAAACTACACATATATCAAAGTCTCAGCTCAATCGGATAACTAAAAGTGGTTTAAAATTGACTTGCAAGATTTGAACTAAACATACATACATACACTTCAAGTTAATATAACTTAATGATTAGCAAACTTTCTTAAGTTTCTAATGCTTTAGGAATGGCCCTTTGATTTTCAAAAAAATGCTTATTTCTTAAAAATGCTTAATACTGTATTAAAAGTCAAGATGAAGTTTGAAAACAAGATGGCGCTTATTTTCAAACAACAATAAGTTAAATCTTGTGACAAAGATGTCACATATGTCCAGTAAACTCCTGCTTTCAAATAAAACAGAAAAGTCACGACTTGCTTTCGAACTTACAGAAAAATAGTGCAACTGTGGAAACTCTCAAACCTATTGCCTTCTTTACGGTCGCAGTTAATCGGCGCATCGTATTTTTTCGATAAAACTCGCATATGGATCTCGACAAAAGAGGCATTCAGCTACCAGTATACGCGGTCTTGTTAAATTCCTAAATAATCGGAAAAATGAATATTGTCCACCTAGGTCATCCAAATGCCCCACTGTGCGTCGTCGCTATGTCTTTATAGCTATTTCACTGACGAAAAGGCTAAGGTGAAAGAATTCAAACGTTATCAGCAAAATTGAAATAAAAAACTGGCAATTCATTCTTTCTCAAACTTCAATCTTTTCTATTTCAGTTATTTTACAAGAACCATCAGGCAAAGTAATGAAATTCTCACTTTGCGAGAAATGCAGTATATGTACAGTAACATAGAGTACGCCAAAATTCAACAAAAAATTACTATGAACTGATATTGTTTCGCATACAATATATTAAAAACAAAAAGGAATATTGTCTAGCTAAACATTATTTTGGCATGTAGCAAAAATATTGAAAATAAATTCAGAAGAAACAAAGAATATTGTTTTGACTACTTTCAAAACTAAAAATGGATTTTTCTTCTTTACGGTACATACACACTTTATTCTTAGATGGATTCGAAGAAAAACACAATAGACTGTTCAAAGAGGAAAAAAATATTTATTTCATTCTTTCGAATGTGCAGTTGTGATTCAAATAGAATTCAGTTGTAAGCGAGCCCCAATCTTTAACACATACAAGTAGAATCCATGTAGAACTGATTTTTCGATACGTACAATGCATAAAATAATACAAGAAAAATATTACTAGATATAATTTATATATTCTTTGACATATAGCAAAATGATTCTGAAAAAATACAGAAGAAAACAGACCCGTACAGAGAATTCTATTTTCACAACTTTCAATAACTAAAAAAAAGTTTTTTTTTTTTCTTTTACACAATATATTTTCTCCAAAACGTCTTCCAGATTGATTTGAAGAAAATAACAATAGACTGTTCAAAGAAGAATATATTCCTATTTCTTTCATTCGAAATGCATCTAAGCTTCAATATAATATTTCTGTTTCTTTAACACGTACCAGAAGAATCTATGCAGAACTGACTTTTCGATAGCTAAAATTCATTAATAAAGAGAGTGTTTACATATTTTTAGAACGATTTCGGAGCTTGTTTTTAATGCTTAAAAATAAAGACTAATTTTTAACACTTTCTAACATAGTTGAAAAGTGTTTATGAATCCACTTGGTCTGTCTGTCTGTCCGTCTGTCCGTGATCTAACACTTGTAAATATTTCGGATTGTCATGAAATTTTTATACATTATTGAATTACTATAGAATATCTGGTATTGAAAAAGAAATGTGTAGCATTAATAGTTCATTTACAGGGACACACAAAATAATTCCATTACATTACGGTCTATGAGAAAAAATCGTTTGCGGCGCAGTTAGATCCAAAAATGAAATCAAGATCGGTAATTGATCTACTAAGACTTATAATGAAGTAAGACTTACATCGAACTGGGATCTCTGCCGTGGTAGACAGGGGCGCTGAACACCACGGTACTGCGCTGCAATATTTGTAAATTTTAATTATAAATTAATAAATTAATTTCAAGGCATTTTTTCGTTAGCTGGGCGCAGGTGATAAATTGTTAAATATCCATTATGTTTACAACTATATACGAGTTACAAACACAATGAAATTAAATAAGTGCCAAACCACCCTCGCTAAAATATGCCAAATAATTGTGAAACCAAAAAAGTGGAAAATAAATTATAAATAGGAAATAAAGTATGTAATATTAAAAATAATAATAATATGCGTTTATGTTTATAGGAGTTTATTTTAGTGTGTTTCTTATAATTAAGGCTTGGTATTTGCATTGATATTAAGAATTCAGTTTGAAAAGATAAAAATGTTAAAAAATCTTTTGGTATTTTGATATTTTTGCATAAATAAATAATTTATTTTTACACTCAAATAAATAAACTGCTTAAGAATATTATCCTGAGGTTATAGACAACTCTCAGAAAGTATAAAGAAACTATTAAAATATATTAATATCTGTAGGTAAATTTGGTTCAAAATATTGTTTCGTTTTATTTAAGAAAAATAATTTTTCCACTTGCACCAAAAACAATTCTTTTTTTTTTTTAATACTAGGCTGTATCAAAAGTATTTTCGTTTTATGAATTCTTTTATGTCAAAGCATGTAACAAAAATGAATTAATTTTTGAATGTGTCGTTTTGTTAATTTTTAGCATAAAAAATGATTGTGTGAAATGGAACAAAAAGCTACCTATTGCAGCTATTCGGAAGAAAGCAATTCCAAACAATTTTGGTATATTTTCACCGATCATGACTCACAGACCCCAAAACCATCCTACGTTAAAATGTTGATTTATACATACATATATGACATTTGTCATGCTCTAGCTCTCTTATTTATGAACTGATTTGGATGGGATTGAGTATGTGTATAC
Organism: Maratus michaelseni; assembly: GCA_963931845.1. Taxonomy (NCBI): domain Eukaryota; kingdom Metazoa; phylum Arthropoda; class Arachnida; order Araneae; family Salticidae; genus Maratus; species Maratus michaelseni. Next base: position 209,168,819 of record OZ007600.1, on the reverse strand, counting down.
AACATACCAAGGTCTCGACCGAGTTCGTTTCCCAGCTTCATCCGCCATATTGTTTCAAAATGGCAACCAGTTAAAATTAGAAAAAAAATTATAAAAAATTATAAATTGAAAAAAAAAATGTTTCCGTTAAATGTTAGAATGTGATACAAGAATTCTGGAACATTTTTTGTTTTGGCTATATATTTAAAAATGGCTGAGATATGATAGTTTGAATTTCTAGTGTGGCTTGAGATTTTGAAATAATCTGATATTTGTTATGCTGTAACTCTCGTATTTATGAACCGATATCAATGTGACTGATCATGTGTACAGAACATACCAAGGTCTCGACCGAGTTAGTTGGCCAGCTTCATGCACCATCTTATTTCAAAATAGCGGCCAGTTTTTTTTTTATTATTATTCAAAAAGATGTATAAAAAATTACAAATTGAAAAAGTTTTTTCCGTTAAGTGTTAGATTGTGCTACAAGGATTCCGGAACATTTTTCTTTTTGGCTTTATCTTAAAAAATGGCTGATATATGGTAGTTTGAAATTCTAGGGTGGCTGACATTTTGAAATAATTTGATTTTTTTTTATGCTGAAATTCACATTCAAATTCAGTATTAACGAAAACTAGAATTGAATCGTCTATAATCGGTTTCCAAGCAGTTTAGCTTCGGGTGTTTAAATAAAATGAGTTGAATTTTTAAAAACATGGACTATGAAAACTATCTTTTCCTCCCGGAAGGACTTTTTAATTTTCAACTGGTCAAAATTCACAGCTGATGGTCTGTCAGTTCTGGTTTTGATTTCAAGGCTGATGTCTCCTTCCTTATAACGTTTGGATTTGTTTTGGACAGCTTGGACACTGCTCATGTCCTGGGCTCCATCTGCACAAGTTTTGAGGGCAGTTTTATTGGTTTTAAGGTCTAGTTTAAAATAACGCCTTAATATACGTAAAATCTCAACATTTGTATCACTCTTTACGTGACCTAAAAAGGAAAGAAAGAAGCCTGTATGATTATAGAATATAGGGGGACATATATCCTCTTAAATAATATTTTATATTCAACAATACGAATCATAAAGTGCCAGCTACAGGCTTTGATATAAAAGCATTCAAAAAATGAAAATACAGTAATTTCTCACTTATACGTCGGTGCAAGGGACCTAGAACGACGCATAAACGCGAGAGAGTTGTATAAATGAAATATGAGTAAAAATTGCATTTGAAATAAATATTGAGACAAAATTCATCAATAAATGGTTAAATAACATGCTGAATAATGAAAAATACAAATTATTTAGATAGTTAAAGATTTAATAACTCAAATCTAAACTACATACATCTAAAAATTTTAATTACATACTCTATTTTTTTAAATATTCTAAAATTGAAGTTTGTTTATAAGCTTGATATCTAATATAAATAGCTTTTTCATGTTCATTGAAACATTAATATGTTGAACCAGATGTATCAGTTCGTTGGATGTAGTAATGGAGAGTTTTCAGAGCATCTATTGCCTTTGCAAAAATACTGGTTGGCAAAAATACTGGCACAAGATGCATCATTTCCAAATTTCTTCAGAATGAAGCCTACTTTTTTGTAACAGTTCTCTTAGAAATAGCAGGTGTAAAGGAATCTGGCAAAGAATGCAGCTTAAAATAATGTCCAGAAAACAAATGTAAAAAGACAACCAATTGACTTCTCATTTACAAGCTAATGTGAAATTTCTTGTAAAGGACATGTGTAGAATAGAAAGAAATGACTTGAAATTTATACGTCGCATAAGTGAGATACAGTCACGTTGTGACGCATAAGCGACAAAAAAAAAAACATTGCATTGCTTTATGTTTATCCAGGACTACCGAAAATCGACGTATAAATGAGAGAGGCGACGTATAAGTGAGAGATTACTGCACTTTTGTTACAACCTAATAAATAATTTTCCTGGAGAAAATCACTTAATAACGTGTCGCAAAAGTATTGTAGTTTATTTAAATTTTTGGTACTACTTCATTATCCCGTCGACCACTTTTCATAACAAAAAACTATCGCCAAACTGTAAGATTAAACGCCAAAAATGCAATCCCATTTACTGGATGTCAGAAGCATTATACGTGTTTGTTATGTCATCAACTAGTTTTTAATTCGACATTTGCGTGTAATTTTCTTTATGTTTTACTGATTTATTAACTATTTCATTAATTAAAATAACAATTGTGTCCTTAAATTCTTATATTTTATTTATTTATTTATTTTGATATTCCTATGGCAACGTTCTCCAAGTTTATTTGGCTTTACAATTTGGCGATAGTTTTTTGTTATGAAAAGTGGTCGACGGGATAATAGAGTAGTACCAAATTAAAAAAAAAACAAATCAACAGATAGCGAGTTCCCATAATAATCGAATAGAATCGTGAAGTAATTGAAATGAAAATCGAAATAACCGATGTCTACTCTTCACCAGTGATCTCTGTCATGAAATTAATAACTTAGATCCTTTCAAAATTTCCCATGAGACTACAAGGCTCCCTACTGGGATACCCCTATTTAATGAAGTGCTTTATATATATGAGCTCAAATAAGGATTTTAACATGACCTCCTTATATAGTCCACTTTTCAGTTTCTAAGGGAGATTGTCTAGAATTTAGATTTAGTATTAAGTTCAAAACAGAAAATTTTAGAAAAGATAAGTTTATTTTCTTGAGAAATTCTTCATAAAGAATTGCGCAGTCCTTTTCACGCTGTTTGAATGGGCTTAAGCTCATTTATATATGTATATTTCAAATTGCTAAATTTTCAAAGTTAATTATTTTTTTTTTTTTCTTGAGTCACTCCAGTCATATTTTTAAATTAATAAAATTTTATTTTTTGAAAGCAACTTTGATTTTGAATTTAATATCATATATTTTTGCTGGGTTAATTTTCTGGTGGGAACAATGTTAAATTAGTCAATAATTTCTTATAATTATTATAGTATAAGTTCAATACAGAAAATTGTAGAAAAGATATGTTTCTTTTCTTGAGGAATTCTTCGTAAAGGATTGCGCAGTTCTTTTCCGATAGTGCTTTTTGAATGGACTTCAGCTCATATTTTATATATATATATATTTCAAGTTGCTAAATTTTTCTAAGTTAGTTATTTTTTTTTTAATTCTGAGCATGACTCTAGTCATATTTTAAAATTAATAATTTTTTTTTTTTTTGAAAGCAATTGTGATTTTGAATTTAACATCATACTTTTTACTGGGTTGATTTTCTGGTTATAACTAACTAGTCAACAGTTTCTTATAATTATTACATTCAGCAAGAGATGTTATTGAGCTAGGAAATGTTTTTGTCAGTAATTTAGAAATAAAATATAGTTACAAATTCCATTAGTTAATTGTAAGCTAAATCAAAAGTTAAATAATAATAAAATCTGTAACAAATCCGAATCTATTTACGGCATTTTTAGAAAGTGAAATTAATTAAAATTGCAAATATTTTGTAATGAAGAAAATGGTTTTAATTATGTATACATTATTTTATTTTGGTTGAATTTGCATAGAATTCATTTTCACGTATTATCAAGTCCTTGTTTAATTTATATGAAACATTTTAGGAAATTTCTTCATAGATTATATTCTCAATAAGAGACTTACGAGATCTTTTTTTTTACATATTACTATATTTGTAATACACTGTAGAATCCTACTAATATAATGTAGTGTTCTTATATGTGTTTAAAAAAAAGTCTAGTAGAGTATATGCCTCTTAAACTTTAAAACGACCAGAAAGTACAGATAAAAATTGCAGCTTATTCGACAGGACGATGATTTTGGACATATTGTAATACTCTTCTAAATTAATATCCTTAATTAAAGTTAGTAATTCTAAAATTTAATTCTTTATTTAGTAATAGGATGACTGTTAAACAAAACATTTTCAGTTACAGCTTTTGCCTTTTTCAGAATACTCTGGTGATCTTTTTTTTTTTTTTGAAGGACCACTAGAAATAATTACTAGTTTCTTGAATTTAATGTTATATTTTTGTATGTTTTGAAATGTTTTATGCTTGCGTAAAACAAGTTTGATGCATGCATATAATGTATGTTAAAGTTCTAGTATTGTTGTTTATAAAGGTTTATAATAATAATAGTCTAGTTAATTGCCTTAGGATACATTTTTATTTAGCTTGATAGATTAAAATTTTTAATCTCAGCCTATGTTATGATTAAAGTCAGATAATGAGTTGTAATAGTTATTTTTCGGTTATTTTCCACTATAGAATCCTTGGCGTTTTCGTTTTTTTTAAACGCTTGGTGCTATTATTCGAGCTTCAGAAAGTGAGATTTGTTGACAAATGGCATAAACAGCTTTGAAAACAAATTTAATGAACTTTTATACTGCTTAGGTGCGTTCATAATTTCATAAATACGTAGCACCTATAATCGTCCTCTGGTTCTTATGTCTATCCGCATGTAACAGCACAAAAACTACCCAACCGAATGATTTGAAAGTAAATATATATAATCGTTGCAGATTTTTGTCGAGTTTTAAAATTTTATGAAAATCGAATCAAAACTTTAAAATATATTAATAAAAGTTGTCTTCATTCTATTAAATCCTATCATACGTACTAAAATCCTATGATACCCCATGATAGGTAATGATCCTAGGTTGCCATGGTGATGACGTCCTATTTAAGATGGAATCCTATTATTTCCGTATTACTGAATTTAAAAACAGAATTTGTATACTAAAATAGTTTAATTATAGCAATCCTATAATCTACCGACAGTTTTTCGGATAGATGTTTCCGGAGAAATAGATATTAAATTGAAAAAGAGTCTAAATATGGATTTCAAGTTCTGAAATTTACAAAGCTAGTCTTAAGTTCCCATTGGAATTTTCAGGAAATGTCAACAAATGATACAATGTTGCCAACTTAAATTGTACTTATTTTATTAGGGAAATTAATCATATCATAATAACAGACGATATAATTCATTTCACTGAAATAATAACGATGATTTTTTTTTTTATATTGTCTTGTATTGGATATTTGTGCAAAGTATAATTTTAATGTAACATAATTGTAATGAGTTGTTTGTAAAAGTGTATTGAAACTTAATTTCATGAAATAAAATTAATATCTATGATATGAAAATCTGCATCTAAAATAAATTTTGTATTCATGCATTTTTGCATAAGAGTGCAACAGCTATTGCACCAAGTTCTGAATATTTATAAAACTAGTTATAGTAAAAACGCACTTCAATTGTCACGTTTGACGTACAATTTCCAACTTGTTTATAAATAAACAAGCGGGTCGAAACTCACTACTTGACCCTCGGCGACACAAACAAGTTTGTTGTTGTGGTGGTTAAGTGATTATCGCATCTGCTTCAAAAATCTGCGAGTTTTAAAACCTATCGGGCACAAATTTTTACCAAATTGGCCCATTAGTGATAATAATGCAACAATAGACAAAATTAAGCTTTATACGAATTTGTTCCCACATTGGCCATTTTCGTACCTTTATTTATTTTGTTACAACGCATTTATTTTGATCTATGTGCTATAATTTGTTCTATTCTACTTCTGATAAATGGAAGCAAAAGTTCTCTATTCTTATTTTATCTTCACATTTATTTCGTTAGTTTCTGTTTTGTAGCAGAATAAAATAATGTTAATACTTATAAAGAAAGAAATACTATACCTGGATATGAAAAAGGAAAAAACCTTGTATCAATATTGATACATTAATCAAAATGTTTTTTATGCGTTAGAAATTTCCGAGAATTATAACAAAATGATTCATAGTATGCTGCTTAACGGTTTGCAGGGACGCCATTTAAAAACTTTCTTGCTCGCACTGCAAGGGGGGGGGAGGAGGGGCTTTCCTTGAAGGAGCTAAAATTTTCTTTTGATCTTCTGAGCTGAGAAGCAATTGATACTGTTATATTATTACATATATTTTCAAATTTTTCCAAAATACTCATTAATGATATATGTATGTTGGAAAGTAACAAACGGGATATACATATACATGTTACACATAACACATATTATACATGGACACGAAACGGGAAAAAAAACTTGTATCAAGATTCCTACATCAATCAAAAAGTTTTTTATACATTTGTAATTTCCAAGAATTCTAACAAAGGGATTCATAGTATTACGCTTAAGAGTCTACACTAGTCACGCGAAGAAACGCTTAAGCTAATGTTAAGTCTATGGTAAGGTTCTTGCGCGATTTCTCGCTCACATTTTAATATTTTTAAATGACTTTTTTTGCATACGATAGCGGAGTCGACCTCTAACGTTGTCAGTTTTTACTTTTTTGATTTTGGTTCCAGTTTTTTTATAAGCGGACATTTTTAATTTTGGAAAGAGCCTACATCAGTCATGCGAAAAAACGCTCAAGCTAATGTTAAGTCTATAAAAAGGTTCTAGCGCGATTTCTCGCTCGCATTTTAATATTTTTAACTGATTTTTTTTTTTTTTTTTTTTGCATAAGATAGCTGAGGTCGATCTCCAACGTTGTTAGTTTTTACTTTTTCGATTTTGGTGGCAGTTATTTTATATAAGGGTACTTTCACTTTCAGAACCGGTTCCAACCGGTTTCAAAATTTAAAATGGCCCCTTATAAAAATACTGCAACAAAAATCGAAAACGTAAAAACTAACAATGTTGGAGATTGACCTCAGGTATCCTATGCAAAAGAAAAAATCATTTAAAAATATTAAAATGCATGCGCGATATTTGAAAAGAACGCTCCCATAGGTTTAACATTAGCTGGAGCGTTTCTTCGCGTGACTACTGTAGGCTCTTAAGAGCCTACACTAGTCACGGGATGAAACGCCCAAGCTAATGTTAAGTCTATGGGAAGGTTCTTGCACAAATTGTGCAAGAACCTTCCCATAGACTTAACATTAGCACAAATTGTGCAAGAACCTTCCCATAGACTTAACATTAGCACAAATTGTGCAAGAACCTTCCCATAGACTTAACATTATCACAAATTGTGCAAGAACCTTCCCATAGACTTAACATTAGCACAAATTGTGCAAGAACCTTCCCATAGACTTAACATTAGCACAAATTGTGCAAGAACCTTCCCATTGACTTAACATTAGCTTGGGCGTTTCATCCCGTGACTCTAGTGTAGGCTCTTAAGAGCCTACCCTAGTCAAGTGAAGAAACGCTCCAGCTAATGTTAAACCTATGGGAGCGTTCTTTTCAAATATCGCGCATGCATTTTAATATTTTTAAATGGTTTTTTCTTTTGCATAGGATACCTGAGGTCAATTTCCAACGTTGTTAGTTTTTACTTTTTCGATTTTTGTTGCAGTTCTTTTATATGGAAGCACTTTATCTTTTGGAGCCTGTTAAAACCGGTTCTGAAAATTTTAATATACTCATATAAAAAACTGCAACTAAAATCGAAAAAGTAAAATCGCACAACGTTAGACAACGACCTCAGGTATCCTATGCAAAAAAAAAATCATTTAAAAATAGTAAATTGCTTGCGAGATATTTGAAAAGAACTCTCCCATAGGATTAACATTAGCTTGCGAGTGTTTCACTTGAGTAGTGTAGGATCGTAACAGTTTGCAAGGGCGCCATTTCAAAACTTTCTTGGGCACGTGGGGGAGGAGGGCGGGGTTTCTTTGAAGAAAAGAAAATTTTCTTTTGATCTTCTTGTGAACAGTTGGTAAGCAAATGATACTGTTTCAGTCTCACATATATTTTTAAAATTAGTCAAAATATTACTGGTTAATAAAAGAATGATGTATTTCACTTTCACTGTTTTGTTCCGTATAAAGAAGGCCTGAAAAAAATCCAACAAGGCTGCTTAACTGTCGGATCAAAAGCCTTCATACCATCAAACGTTTTTTAGGCAGTTTCAATACTCGTAGAAAACGAGTTAAACATGATTTAAAATCCATTCGGATAATACTAGGTGTATTTCTTTCTTTTTTTTTCAATTTAGTATTTGGGTAGCACAAAAAGAAAGAGAACGGAATGAATACTAGTTATATATCAATTTGCAAATTTAAAAAAAATAAGAATATTTTTATATTTTTATAATTCAATAATCTTATTTTTATATTTTTATAATTTAGTAATCTTCTATTTATATATTTTTATTTTTATAGTTTAGTAATCTTATATTTATATTTTTGTATTTTTGTAATTTAGTAATCTTATATTTATTTATTTTTATTTTTTAGATTTTTTTAACGATTTATAATTTTTTCCTTTATTATTATTATTATTATTATTATTATTATTATTATTATTATTATTATTATTATTTAATCTTATATTTAAAAAAAAAATAATGAGAAAACCTCAACACTTCTAAAATCACTAAAGAAAAAAATCGAAAGAAAGATACTATTTAACATTAATAGAAACATAATCTCGCCATTAAGTAAAAATGAATTTATCCTGATTCCCTATTATCTCATTTACCTCCTATCCACAAATGAACCCTTGGGTTCTTTTCCCATTTTCTCTTAGATCTATTTAGATTAAATTAGTGTTAGGGTTTTTTTTTTCTTATATTTATATAAGTGTCATGATACAGTCATTATACAGAGAATAAAAAAAGCATGTATTAACAAGGGAAAAAAAATTGCATTTGCGTAAATAAGATCTTCAATTTCGTAACATTCATTATCCTAATCATTCACCAGGGAATACACGAAAAAGATACACGCCAAGAGATTAAATATAATGCTTGTGCGAGGTACTTCTGCTTTGACTAGCTATGACTAGCCAGTAAGATAGCATGAATTTAATTGATTCTTTTTCTTAAAATTTAGATGAAAAAGGTCTGATTCTGCTAGAACAATAAAAATTGAGCCAAAATAAACATATTTTGTTACATTATTATTTTCAAGTTCTTTTATATTTTCCATTTAACCCTTAAGAGCCTACATCAGTCATGCGAAAAAACGCTCAAGCTAATGTTAAGTCTATGGGAAGGTTCTAGCGCGATTTCTCGCTCGCATTTTAATATTTTTAAATGCTTTTTTTGCATAGGATAGCTGAAGTCAATCTCCAACGTTGTTAGTTTTTACTTTTATGATTTTGGATCCAGTTTTTTTTTTATATAAGGGTACTTTTATTTTCAGAACCGGTTCCAACCGGTTCGAAAATTGAAAATGCCCTCTTATAAAATAAACTGCAACAAAAATCAAAAAGTAAAAACTAACAACGTTGGCGATTGACCTCAGCTATCCTATGCAAAAAAAAGCATTTAAAAATATTAAAATACGAGCAAGAAATCGTGCTAGAACCTTCCCATAGACTTAACATTAGCTTGAGCGTTTCTTCCCGTGACTAGTGTAGGCTCTTAACTGGCGTCGTGAAATTTTCATGCTCGATCAGCGTCATAGTGCCATTTCGTGCCCCATCCAGTATTATAATTTATTGAATAATAATAATGGTAATAATAATAAATAAATAATAAACAGAAGGAATTTTCATAAAAACAATGTTTTTATTACATGACTGTATTTCTCAGTTGAATAAATTCAGTATATATGTCAGTTATGCACTTTATTATATTAATCCGATTCTTACAATTGATGAAGAATTTACACGAATAGAGAAATACATGGATACTAAATGGCAACACAACACCACTTAAGGTGAAAACGAAATATGCATTATAATTTCGATACATAGAATTATTTAAGCAAAAATAAAAAGAGTAAGTCATCATATAAGTATTTCCGTTCAGATTAGATTCTTTTCTCATAAGTAGAAGGGAATTTATCGTAATCCTTGTCGTCTCATTTTCCTCTTATATACAATTGAACGCTGTGGTTTCTTTCTCTCCATTTTGTCTTTAATCTGACGGTGTGTGTTTTTTTTTTCTCCTACTTATATAAATTTCAAGCAACAATAAATGATCATTATACCAAAAATAAACAAATAAAAGGATGTAATTACAAAGGAAATAAAATCCCTTTCTGTTAGTAACATGATCTGAAATTTCATTACCATTATGCTGGTTATATACCATACATAAAACTTGCTAGAAAATATTTGCCAAAACATTTGATGCAATGCTTGTGCAAGACACATTCTAAATACGACATTTTCAAAACTGAGCAAAAAAAACTCAAATCTGAGTATTGCGCATAGTCAAAATGACTCAAGTTTGAAACATGTATATATTTATTTCTGAAAACATGCACACACTCAAGAATAAAACATCATGTGCTCAGATTTGAGTATGCCCATGTTTCAAACATAATGAGTATGAACTGATTTCTATGTGCTCATTTTTGAGTATTTCCATGTTTAAAAAATGAGTTTGAACTTATTCTAATCATATTTGAGTATGTCCATGTTTCAAAAATGAGTATGAACTGACCTCTATGTGCTCAGTTTTGAGTATGTCCATGTTTCAATATTCTGAGTGTTTGTGGTATTTGAGAATTGAAAACATTGGGTCGTCCTATTTGAAACAAAAAGTTTCATAACAAAATGAAAACATCGATTTACTCAGATTTGAAAGTGCCATTTTTCTCAATGCAGTTACAACCGTTTTAACCAATGATCCTTTATGTAATAGGATTCGAACGTCTCGTGCGATTTGAATGCGTTTTAAGAAAAGACAAATGTTTCTTAATATAGAAAAATATAACCTAACTACAAATGAAAATACACTATATCCTCTTCCGAATCACCAACAATTCCAGAAATCGTTCTTTATCTTTAGAGACCTCAGAAACTAATATATTTTCGAGATTAAAAAAAGCATTTATAAAAACAAAGTTTCTTTTGCTGCCACGGATTTTCGGAAAGTTTTCCAATTAAATTTTACATCGTATTGATCAAAATGTAATAAATTATAACACCTTGTAATAATGTATATTTTTTAATGCTAAAAGGTGTAAACTCAAATCATAATAAGATATTGAACGTTTAAGGCTGTATTTTAATTCTTTGAAAATGCTGGGATAATATTGAAGAGTATAAAGTTTGTATTTTTGCGAATCAACTTTGTTTTCTGGTTGATTCGCAAAAATACAAATATACTCTTTCATATTATCCAAGCGTTTTTGAAAATTTTAAATTGAGCCTTTAATATCTGCTTAATAGCCAAACCTCCTCAGAAATTAAAGAATATCATTCGCAGTAAAATTGACCCAATTAATTTTGAGAATTATTCAGGTGTAAATGAAGTACATTTTACTAAAGAAGACGGATCAAAGAATTACTGTAATGGCATGACAAGCAAGAAATTTAATTACAGGAAAAAGGTATTAAGTATAATAGAAAAACCACAGCCGTGGCAGGATTACATCTTGAAGAAACCATCCAAATAAATTTCAATAAAAGTAAAATAAAATTTCCCTCCAGTCTATACTATCTATCCATAATAAGAGAAACCATAGAGATCTTAACACATAAAATACAATATGTAACGCTGCCGCATCATTTAACTTACCAAAATTGTGGCTCGAGTGACTCCATTGTTACAAATATGGAAATAAACAACCAAGTAAAAATGAAAAATAACGTGCGTAATTTTTAAAAAGTACCCGAAAATTAAATGACAGCATTTCAAATAATAACTTCAAAGATCATGCAATTATAGAATATTCTCATTTGTTTTCTAAAATGGCTGAAACAGATTGAGCCGAAACATGTCAGCAATCCAATAAAAGTTACTTTACTGTATATTATGTTTTTAGCTTACATCTGTCAGCATTTAAAAGAAATATATTGTATTGATCAATTTTCTCAACTCGGAATATCGTTTTTTCGGATGTATTCATTCTCAGGTATACATTTTCAGCGGCGTAACTGAATTTATGCATGCAAGACTAACAAAATAATATAAATGTATAAATGTTAATGTTAACGGTTTAATAATAATTTAGCATGTTTGTCTGTTAAACATATTTGATGAACATTAAAATGTCTGCTTGAGGATGAATAGCATTCGAAACACCTACATCCCTGGTTTAAACAACTTGTTAGCGCACTATAAATAATGCACTATACACGGAAACGTTATCGTTTCTGAGAGTATATCGTATAAACATCGTTTTTCCATCGAAAATATCGTTTTTTCGGATGCTACTCATTCTCAAGTAAGCATTTTCAGCTGCGTAACTGAATTTATACATGTAAGAGTAACAATATTATATCAATTTATAAATGTTATTGTTAACGTTTAAAGAATAATTTAACATGTTTGTCTGTTAAACATATTTGATGATCATCAAAATCTTTACTTTAGAATGATCAGCATTCGAAAAACCAACATCCCTGGTTTAAACAACTGATTAACGCACCATAAATAATACAGTATACTAGGAAACGTCTCCGAAAATTACGGGCAGCAAAAGAAACTTTGTTTTTATAGCTGTTTCTTTAATTATGAAAATTCTAGGGGTTTCTCTGATTTCTAAAGATATGGGAACACATTTGGAACCAAAAATATAATATAATATTTTCCAAGTTATCCACAATTTAAACTAGTGGCATGTGCCGATCCCAAAACTTTCTTCTATCTCATATAGGTTTCAAATACACCAAAAACAAATCAGCACTAATTTATATCAAAGTCAAACTGAATCTAAAGTTTTATTAATTTCCATGATTAGTTCTTGAGATATGACTATTGCTAAAATCGCGTAAATAAGGAAAAATGCAGCATAGCAGCGCCACCTGTTAGGAAATTTACACTAAAACCTAATCAACAAACAATTTATTTCAACGTCTAATTGAATTTGAAGTTTGAAGAAATTCTGTGCATTAGTTATTGAGATATAGCTATCGTGAAAATCATGAAAAAAGTAGCAAAGCAGCGCCACTTGTTGAGCTATTTATACCAAAACAGCGTCTCTTTATCTCATGGTCTAACCGAATCTGTAGTTGGATGAAATTATTTGCATTACTTTTTCAGATATAGATATGATGAAAATCGTGAAAACTGTAGCATAGCAGCGCCACCTGTTGGGCGATTTACACCAAACACTAATCAACAGCAATCTGAATCAAGGTCTAACTGAATATAAAGTTTTATTAAATTTCGTGCATTAGTTCTTGAGATAGAGCGCCCACAAAATTTTTGTCACATACAGACAGACAGACGGACAGGCAGACAGAGTCACAGGCTCACAGACAGACATTTTCTAAAAACAGTCAAATTGTGTTCAGGACCTTCTGAAACGTAAAAATCCCTCGAAAACCCTAATCAAAATCTGTGATTACCAAGCTTGGTTCTCTCCTTGTTAGATCTAATCTTGTTTCTTTTCACATCGACAAAGTCATCATTTGAGTATTTTCATTCAGTAATATTTTTTTCTTCCTTCAAACAATCCCATATTGATCCCTATCATCCAATTTCATTTTTCTATCCACAACTTTTCGTTTTCTATCCACATAGTTTTTGCTTTTTATTTTTGTTTGTTTCTTTTCATTTTGTCTTAGATCTTATCTTATTTCTTCAATTTATTTTTGTAGATACAAGAAACGATGCTAATATAAAGAGAAACGAAGGAAATCTATCAGCAGAGAGAATGAAACCGCTTCCCGCGTAAGTTTTGTAAACTTAAATGAACACTTTACGTCATCAAGTACTTTATTTTCTTTTCAACATAAGGTCGCACTCTACAGTGTATAAGAACAGAATTGCTTACAGAAAAAAGTGAAAGAGAAAACTACTATAAGAGCAATCTCATTTAGTTTTACTTGCAAGTGTAGACGAATTTATTAATTTTCAAGTATAAAGGAATTACCTATCACCCGATTAAATACCTATCTATAACTAAAAGATCGGGTTATTTTTTTCCAGTTTTGTCTTAGATCTAATCTTGTTTCCTTTCACATATCATTCAAGTATTTTCATTCAGTAATTTCTTTTTCTTAGGCTCAAACAAACCCATATTTATCCTTATCATCCGATTTCATTTTCTATCCACAACTTTTAATTTTCTATCCACATACATTCTGTTTCTATTTTTTTTCATTTTGTCTTACATCGTATCGTATTTCTGCAATTTATTTTTGAAGGTACAAGAAACGATGCTAATATAAAGAGAAACGAAGGAACTGCATTAGCAGAGAGAAGGAAACCGCGCTTCCCTCGTAAGTTTTGTAAGCTTAAATGAACATTTTATGTTATCAAGTACATTATTTTCTTTTAAATATAAGGTCGCGCTGTGCATTGCATAAGAACAGAATTGCTTATACAAAAAAGTGAAAGAGAAAACTATCATATGAGCAATCTCATTTATTTTATTTGCAAGAGTAGACGAATTTATTATTTTTCAAGTATAAATGAATTACCTACACACACAAAAATATCGCTGTAAAATTACGAGCAGGGGCCGGCAGCAGAGATTCCAGTCATACCCCGTAAAAATAAAAACAAGTTGGAAATTGTACGTCAAACGTTACAAACGAGGTGCGTTCGTACGCACGTTTTAGAATTAAATTCATGATATCCCGTGCGTAGAACGAGTTAAACAGCTAGTTAAGTATATATTTTATGACACTCTTCATACAAATATCTTAACTAGTTATATAAATATTCAGATATATATGTATCAGCTAGTTATATAAATATTCAGATCTTGATGATTTTTAATTCTGTGAAATGAATTATATCGTCTGCAGATTCATTTCTGTCATAAAATAAGTATCTCGGTCGCTTGACGATTAAACTTCGGAAGCTCCTATAACAAAAAAGTACCGATTTAAAAAAAAAAATTCAAATTTCTTAATAAATATTTTTATTAATATCTCCTAAAGTTTTGATTCGATTTTAATAAAATTTGAAATGTCTCGACAAAATTCTGCAAAGATAATATATTTTAAATTGCAAACCATTTGGTTGGGTAGTTTTTGCGTTGTTATATGCGGACAGACAGACAGACGGACGGACAGACAGACAGACGGACGGACAGACGGACGGACCAAACGACGACTATAGGTGCTACGTATTTATATAACTACGAACGCACCTAAAAATACATGCCCATCATTTCGTGCAGCCCGTAATTTTACGGCGCAAAGTAATACAGCATTATAATGCACAGGATATAATGCATTTTAAAACCCAATAACACTTTACTTACACGTAGATAATCTAGCACGTTAGATAATCATCACAGAATCTCTTTTTTGGCGGGTTAAAATTTTTGAAACATGAGTAAAATGAAGGGTCTAGCGGAGGACATTGTATGGGGTCGTACCGTATTTTTGCTTACATATAGGCAAGCACTGTAAGAATATGTGGATTGCCCTTAATTTTCTAAGTATCTAAGGGATAAGGCCGCGTATTTAGTGGATCAGACCGTTTTTTATCAAATAAGGCTGTTGCCCGTGAAAATTGAAGGACAAACGCTCATAAATGTACAGTTTTTTCTGAGAGTGTATCACCTGATTAAATACCTATCTATAACTAAAAGATTGGGTCATTTTTTCCAGTTTTGTCTTAGATCTAATCTTGTTTCTTTTCACGTATCATTCGAGTATTTTCATCCAGTAATTTATTTTTCTTCGGCTCAAACAAACCCATATTGATCCCTATCTTCCAATTTCATTTTCTATACACATAGATTCTGTTTTTTTTTTTTTCATTTTGTCTTAAATTTTACCTTGTTTCTTCAATTTATTTTTGAAGGTCCAAGAAACAATCCTAGAGAGAAGAAGCTATGTAATAGCAGAGAAAAGAAAAGCGCTTCGCATAAGTTTTGTAAGCTGAAATTCCGTGCTCCTCATAAATGATATTTTACGTCATCAAGTACGTTTTATTTTATTTTTAATATAAGGTCGCGCTCAGCAATGTCTAAGAACACGATTGAGTACACTAAAAAAAGAAAGAGAAAACTATCATATGAGCAATCTCATTTATTTTATTTACAAGTGACGAATTTATTGTTTTTCAAGTATAAATGAATTACCTATCACCTGATTAAATACCTAACTATAACTAAAAGATTGGATCTAAGACAAAACTGGAAAAAATAACCCAATCTTGTTCCTTTTCATATAAACAAAGTCATCGTCTCAGTATTTACATTCAGTAATTTATTTTTCTTCAGTTCAAATAAACCTATATCAGTTCAAATAAACCCTATCATCCAATTCCATTTTCGATCCACAAGTTTTCATTTTCTATCCATATTGGTTTTTGGGGTTTCTTTTCTTTTTTATTTGTCTTAAATCTTATCTTGTTTCTTCTACTTATTTTTGAATGTACAAGAAACGACGTTAAAATAAAGATAGAAAGAAGAGGGAGATGTATTAGCAGATATATGGAAATCGCGTGGCATAAGTTTTATGATATGAACTTAACTTTCGTGTTCCCTTATAAATGATTAATTAATTTTTAACCTTTCATCCATCATGATAGAGTATACAAAGTGTAGTATATACCATAGTAGTGTATACCAAGGACTTATCCATATGAAAACATGCGCATAAAATTTTTATATTTAATTTAATTTAATTTAATTTGCTTGAAAAGCTGTGTTTTTACTTCTGTGCCTTATTAGTTAAGTTTTACATATGTTTATGGGATTGAATTCATGTATTACGGAAAAGAACTGACTAAATAATTGTTCATCTGGATAGGTTTTTCAAGACTTATTAATATATATATTATATATTGTTTTAGTTGTGTTATATTTTTTACGCTTTTTTATTAGCTCACAGGCTATCAAAGCCTAAGAGCTAATGTGCCCGCAGGTTCTGTATTAGGTACATATGTAGGTATGTAACGCGATAACTCTTGATAGAAATATCCGATTTGCTTCAAATTTTGTAAATAGGTTCATTGTGATAAAGTGCTTCCCTGATTAGTTTTGGAGGTTCATTTGGTTAAGTTTAAAGGGGGGGAACGGAGGGGCTAATCCCCCTTAATTTAAATAAATGGGTTTATCATGCAGAATTATCCGATTTGCATCAAATTTTGTATATAGGTTCATTGTAATAAGGTACTTCCTTGATTAGTTTTGGGGTTCATGGGTTAAGTATAAAGGGGAGAAACGGGAGGCTAATCCCTCCTCAATTTAGACAATTGGGTTTTTCATGCAGAATTAGCCAATTTGTTTCAAATTTTGTATATAAGTTCATTGTGATAAGGCGATTCCCGGATTAGTTTTGGATGTTCATTGGTTAAATATAAAGGGGGGAGTAGGGCAATACCCCCCTTAATTTATTGTCGATTTCTTTATTTTTCGAGGGGCATTATTCTTTTAAATAAGAGTATATTATACAATTAGTGTTAATAGCCTGTGAGCTAAATGCAATCAGTTTAACTAGGTACTTTTCTTTTTTTTTAACTTAACTGCGTTCATGTATTCAAAGATGGAATTCATAAATTGATTTTTCATTCACATTCTGATAGGCTAAAATTATCAAAATTGTGTACACACGTGCGTTTTCGATGACAATACCACATTTTATTATTTTTAGAACTAAATTATAAATTTAAAAATATTATTTTAAGGCATTTTTTCGTTAGCCAGGAAGGGTGATAAATCACCAAATATTCTTTAAGATTACAAAGGTATACGGTTTGCAACGTTGAAGTTAATAATATGTCAAACCAAGCTCGCTAAAATATGACAACTGGCCGTGAAACTTCAACAGTGAAATAAAGTAAAAAATAAAGCATTACATATATTTTTTAAACGATATGACCTTTTTATCAATGAATAGTTTCAAAGTAGTTATGATTATACGTTCAGAAAATAACATAGAAATCTTGAATAGATATTTTAAATAATGAATTTTTTTCTTTCCTGTTGTCATATCTTAAAAAAAAAATTTTAATTGTCTTTAAATAAATTCACTAGTTTAAGCTTTCTACCAAGCGTTGAATTTTTCGTAATCGGAAATCCGCCAAATTAAAATATTGTATCGGAATTGTTTGGAAACAGCATAAATTGCGGTCATTAGGAATGATCTTTAAGATAAATATGGAATGCTTATATAAGAGTGTTTTTTTTTTCTTTACTTATTTAGAAATTACTTCAACTGAGTCACGTTCTACTATAGATGAAAAAAGAACTCCAAAATGTACGTTATTTTCTTTTCAATATAATGTCGTGTTCTGCAATGCCTAAGGACAGAATTACGTACACAAAAAAGTGAAAGAGAAAACTATCATACGAGCAATCCCATTTATTTTTCTTTCAAGTACAAGCGAGTTTATTATTACTCAAGTACAAATGAATAACCTATCACTTTATTAAATAGTGATCTAACTAATAGCTTGTGCTCTTGCTTTTTCCAAGTTTTGTCTTGTATCTGATATTGTCTCTTTTCACATCGAGAAAGTCGTCATAATTTAATTATTTTCATTTGGTGATTTTTTTTCTAGAGTACAAACCATCTTTGTAATCGCTATCATCCGATTTTATTTGCTATCCACAGCTGAAAGCTTGAAGTTTTTTATGTTGTTTAGAAATCAGCTCATCACAATCACTTTGTATATACAGGGTGTACCTGAAATGCTTCAACAAACTTTGAGGGATGATAGTACTCATGAAGACGAACAAAAAATGCAATGGAACATGGGGTCGCAAATGACGTTTAACCCCTTCAGGGGCAGTGGTATGTTTATGAAAGCGCTTAATTTTAATTCCAAAACGCCATAATGGCACCAGAATTTTGCTAAAATCTTTTCCATTTAATATGTATGTGAAATATAGCCTTTTTCTTATTTACAAACAAATTTTTTTATAAATTCCGGTGCCAGTCATTTATTTCAACATTTTAGTAATAAAAGTAGTTTGCCCCTAAAAGGCTTAAAGGATAAAAATAGAGAAAATGCGTCTGAAAATGGACTGGCACCGGAATTTACAAAAAAAAATTTTTGTAAATAAGAAAAAGGCTATATTTCACATAAATATTAAATGGAAAAGATTTTAGCAAAATTCTGGTGCCATTGTGGCGTTTTGGAATTAAAATTAAGTAGTTTTTTAGACATACCACTGTCCCTGAAAGGGTTAAATGTCATTTGCGACCCCGTGTTCTATTGCATTTTTTGTTCATCTTCATGAGTACTATCATCCCTCAAAGTTTGTTGAAGCATTTCAGTTACACCCTGTATATATAGATATAAATATAGATCTGTAAATTTAAGATTTGGTAAGATTTAGTAAAAGAACTTGTTCGTTGTATTTTAATTTCAAAAGGTATTATATTTATATATACATACACATATACATACAGTGCATCTCAAAAGTATACGGACAGGCGATTGTTTGAAATAACAGCTGAAAATATGAAGCAATAATCACGAAAAAATAATTAGCATATGGAATCATAACATAAGTTTATTACAATATAGAAATATTATGCTTATATTACAGATTGTTTCTAAAAAAATAAAATTCAAAATAAGCTGTCCCAAAGATATCATGAGCAATGAAAAGAATAGCTTTCATTACCACCATATCAAAAAAAATTGCATTTTCTGCGTTTTGTCCATGGGACGTAACCACTTCGATAATATAAAATCACTGCTCGTTTTTAATCCTCGAATAGTTAGAAAATGCCTCGCAACGTTCAATTCTCTGCAGCTGATGTAGCTAAAATTTGGTTTTAAAAGACTAAAAATGTTAAAGTTTCCAATATAGCTAAACAAATAATGCGTAGCAGATCTGTAATTTATGAAATATAAAATTTCATAAATTCCAGATCTGCTACGCTTCATTTGTTTAGCTATATTGGAAACTTTAACATTTTTAGTCTTTTAAAACCAAATTTTAGCGAATGATGATAATGCGATTGGGAAAATGTGTTTAGTTCACCCAAGAAATAAAAATCTCAGCGACAAGATAAAGAGATTTTGTGAACAGTTTCAACCCAAAATAAGTCTGTTTATGAAAGTTTGAGAACTTTAGCGTTCCTATTTCGAGATTTTCTGTTCACCGTCGCATACAGGCAAACAACTTTCATAAATATCGTAGAATGTGTTGGACACCTATGCTGAAATAGCACCATAGAAATGCACGCGTTTTCTGAGCTGAAAAACACACGCATTGGGCGGATGAATGGTTAATTGTTTTCTTCAGTGAAGAAAAGTAATTAAATTTAGATGGCCGCTGATGGCTGGGCATACTATTGATCTGATTTACAAGAACCTCGTGAGTTCTTTAGTTGACAACAAAGAGGGATTTCTCTCATGGTGTGGGCGCGTCGTAAAAAATGTAGAAATGTTCAGTGCACTCTCAGGGCTTTCATTTGTACTCAGGTGATTCATATGAAAAGGTTTGTGACGTGATTATGACCTCACGACGGGAATTTACAGGTTTTAAACGCGGAATGCTAGTTGGAGCTAGACACGTGGGGCATTTTATTTCGAAAATTCCAAGGGAATTCAACATTCCTCCATCCACAGTGTCAAGAGTGTGTCGAGAATATCTAATTTCAAGCATAACCTTCCACCATGGACAACGCAGTGGCCGCCCGCGACTACTTAATGACCGAGACCAGCGACATGTGCGTAGAGTATTCAGTGTTAACAAACAAGCAACACTGCGTCAAATAACACCAACAAACATTGTTGAGCGTACGACCGATGTGTCCGTGAAAACCGTGCAGTGAAATTTTGCGTTGTTGGTATATGGCAGTAGAAGACCGACTCGAGTGCCTTTACCAGCAACACGCCTTCGGATTCAGTGCTTCTGCTGGGTTCGTGAACATAGCGGTTAGACTCTAGATTACTGGGAAAAGTTGCTTGGTCAGATGAGTCACAGTTTTAATTGGTAATAGCTGATGGTAGGGTTCGAGTATAGCGCAAACCCGACGAGGCCATGGACCCAAGTTGTCAACAAGGCACTGTGCAAGCTGATGTTGGCTCCATAATTTATGTGGGCTGTTTTTAAATGGCACGGACTGGATCCTCTGGTCATATTCAATAAATCGTTGACTAGAAATGGTTATGTTCAGCTACTTGAGGACCATTTCAGCCATTCGTGGACTTCATGTACCCAAACAACAATGGAGGATGACAGAGATGACAGAGATTCCAGGATGACAAAACTCAATGTCACAGTATCAAAATCGTTCATGCTTGTTTTAAGGAACATTCTGGACAGTTCCAGTAAATGATTTGGTACCTAGATTGCCAGACATGAATCCCATCGAACATCTATGAGCCATGATCGATAGGTCAGGTCGTACACAAAATCCTCCACCGACAACACTTTCACAATTATAGGTGGTTGTGTAGGCTGCATAGCTAAATATTTCTTTAGGGTACTTTCGACGACATGTTGAGTCAATAGCATGTCGCGTTGCTACAATACGCCGGACAAAAAGAGGTCCCACACGATATTAGGAGGTATCCCATGACTTTTGGAGCTTCACTGTATTATATATATATATATATTTATTTAAAATGAAATCACATGTGTGAAAATCAAAGGAAGAGACAGTATAAAAATCAAATGAAAGGATACTACAAAATTAAACCCAATAAGATGAAAATATATGAAAAACAATGAATAACTTGTTGATTCATCAGAAGAGCATCATAAGAAATATTCATAGTAAAGATATCTTATTTCGTCAAATATTGTCAGCATTAAGCCTAAAAATGACAATATTATGCTCATTATAACATATCAAATAAAACTCAAGAAATATCAAAACAATAAGAAATCCAAAAAATGATTAATTATCAATCTGCAATAGCTAAAAATCAAGAAATAGTACACATAACTCACCAGCAAAAAAAAGGTGTAGTAATGATTAAATCAGAAGCTAAAAAGATCCCACCATGCACATCCTCGCTCTCAGCTAAAAGACGTGCTGAGTCATGTAAAACTAAGTACAACAAAAAGAGGAGGAACAGTACTGCCATCTATCATCAAAAAGAGGAGCTATTCTTTAGATTGACTTATTGCCATAACACTAGATATGAAGATTACAGGGGAATAATAATGTAGTAAACAATATAATTTATAGTATTAAATAATACTGAAAGGTAAATGTAGGTAATTACTTACAATTTGAATGTGTTAAGAAGATAATATTAAATAATTATATAGACAGAAAGAAAATAAAAATGAGAAGATTATGTAAATGAAAATTAATATTTGAAAAACACAAATTGCACAAATTGTGCCTATTAGTTGCTAAAATCAGTGTAAAAATTGTTTTAAACTCATAAAAGAGCTAAAATCCTACATGTTTCGGCTTTAAACTTAAAGCCATCATCGGGGAAGAAGAACAACACAAACGACTACGGACCTTTTAATTTTCGACACGAGAAAATTGAAATCAACAACTTGGAAAAATTTAAATAAAATAAGCGGGCGCTCTCTGTTGCCAAAAAGCGAAAAACTAAACTATGAATTAACAAGGGGTTAAAAATGTATTCCATAAACTAGGTATGTTGAAAGAAAAGTTATCATTACAAATACAATCCTTCCTAATTTTAATCTCCAATGATTCCCTAATGGCGGCTTTAAATGGGTTATTGAACCTATAGATAATCCTTGCTTTATCGAAATTAATTACAGTATCATTATTTTTAGCGCAAAACCGGGAGAGTGCAGTGGATAACTTTCCAAATTTTATGTCGTTTTTATGCTCTTTTAACATTTCCAAAAACTTTCTTTTAGTCATACCAATGTAAAAAATTATACTATTATTATTTAAGCTAATGGGGATTTCATAAACACCTGCGAATTGATCAGGGGGGATAGGATCTAATTTACATGAAACTAAGTCAACCAATTTTCTGGGAGGGACAGCAATAAGATGGATATTGTATTTAATGAGGGCCCTTTTAATCCTTTCAAATATAATAGGTATATATTGGAATTTCCGATAGTTTGGTTTATTATTGCTAGGGACAGGATGCTGAATTAAATGGCCATTGAGTTTTTCTATAATTTTCTGCACGTGATGAGCAGGGAATCCATGGCCAATGGCGATATCTCTGATAAAATTAAGTTCATCTTGGATGAATTCACTTGAACAAACCAGAAAAGCACGCTTGATGAACGAATTGAAGGCAGCAATCTTATAAGAAAAAGTTGTAGAGGCATTAAATGGGATTATTGTGTTACTTCTCAACGATTTACGGTAGACTTTACGTTTTAAGTTGTTGCCATCTTTAATTAATTGAATATCCAGGAACGGCAGTGCAATTTGTGTTTTTCAAGTAACTAGTTAACAGTGTAA
Organism: Maratus michaelseni; assembly: GCA_963931845.1. Lineage (NCBI taxonomy): Eukaryota > Metazoa > Arthropoda > Arachnida > Araneae > Salticidae > Maratus > Maratus michaelseni. The sequence continues at coordinate 209,145,653 of OZ007600.1, read as the reverse complement.
TGTCTAAATGGATTCAATTGTGAAAATTAATATTTAAAAAGTAATAATTTAAGGGGATGAAAATATATAGCCATGTATGAGGAGTCACTATGTATAATATAATATGATAAATTATTCTGTTAAATGCATAAGACCCTTCTGTTAAAAAAAAATTATGCTTTTTTAACAATCCCACTTCAACCTTCCCTAATGGCATTTTTGAATTTATAATTTTTGGGGAATGTTTTTTTAATTTTTTGTTCGTTTTTTTATATATATATATTCAATATATATACAATACAAACCTTGTATTGTATATATATATATATATATACAATACAAAGTTTGTCATCACGATAACGTCGGAAATACTGTATGATAAATGGGACATTGTATAGATTTTGTAAGTGTCTTAGAAGAATTAGTTAGTCAAGTAAGTTGCTCTTATAGTTCGTTTCCAAAGACACAAAAAAAAATATGAAATTCATTGAATGGTTTGTGTTACATTACATCCAGAGTGCAATTTTTAAACTACGATTTCAACAAACTTTTAAAATTTTTTTATGTAATTGCCTCATATTTATTCAATTACAACTGGTAAGCCTCATTTAAAATTTATCTCCAATTTACCTTTTCTCGCAATTTAGCGAACTTAGAAAGAATGAGATCAATTTGTTTTATTTGTACTAAATCTAATATATGTGGATGAAATTAGAAAGCAAAATAAAATAAACAAATCAAAATACTATTTGTACTAAGTCGGAACAACTTGCTTTTTTTTTGTTTTTTAGATCTAATCTTGTTCCTTCCATTTATGTTTTAAGTTAAAATAAGCCATACTAATATAACTAAAGAAAGGAAAAGCAGTTGCAAAAAATATCAAAAAGCACTTTATGTTTCGTTGATTTTATATTTTCTGTAAGTGTAAAAGTTATGTTTTGCACTGAGAAACAACACAATCACGTGCGCAAAAATAAAAAAATAAAAATATCATTATGAGAAATTTTCTTTAGTTTATTTTCAGTCAAGTATAAACGAATTTATTACGGTACGAACTGAATTATTTTCTATCCACAACTAAAATCTTATTTATTTTTTCCATCTTTGTCCTGGATGTAATCTTGTTTCTTCTCACGTCGAGAAAGTCACTATTTGAGCTCCTACATTTAGTGATTATTTTTTTCCTTTAAGTACAAATGAATCTATACTGATCCCTATCAGGTGACTTATTTCCTATTCACGACTAAATGCTTAGAGTTTTTTTTTTTTACATTTTGTCTTAGATCTTATCATTTTTTTATCAAATCGAAAGACCAGAAGATCCAGTAACTCTTACAATTCAATTGGGAATGAAATTAATGAAATATCTAATATAAAATTACAAAACTATGTATGAGTTATCTTATTATTAGGTCATCAAATGATGACACATCAATGGATGACTGTCCAGTGACTTTTACAACTCAATTGAGAATTAAATTAATGAAATCTCTATATTAAAACTATAAAATTATGTAACAGTTATCTTAATTTAGTTATTTTATCAATTGGCTTAGATTTTATCATTAGGTCATCAAGAGGAACGACCGTCCTGTAACTCTTACAATTCAATAGGTAATTAAATTGATGAAGTCTCTAACATAAAATTATAAAATTATGTAAGAATTATCTTAATTTCATTGATTTACCTTACATCTTAGCATTAGGTTATCAAGGCGGGCGACCTTCCAATAACTCTTACAATTCTATTCGGAATAAAATTAAAGAAAAAATATATATAAAATTATGCAAGTGTTGCTGGCATTGCTCCGATCGCCGCCACTCACAAAACAGGCGACGCGCACGGTCGTTACCCTTCCCGTAACATTGAGCAGAACGGTAGGCAGATCCAATCATGGAAACTCCCACCAGAAATAGTTAAAAGCTAAATTCAGTCAGTTTAAGATGTCGACCAGCTAGCCCATGAGGGCATGTATGTCCGTTCATCGGACGACCGCGGCGGTTCCGAACTCACTCATTTCTCTCGAAATACAATCAACCAAAAAAAAAAAGAATTACATTTAAATCTCAAAATTGACACACACCCAAAGAAAAAAAAACGGAAATAGCCATTCTACTGGAAATGAGGGCTTATTTCATTTTATGTTTTAAAAATAGGCTTAGGGTGCCGTCTTCATATTAAAATGGTGCCAACTTCTGAATATTTTAGGGGGTCAGGTACCCTTTAAAGTAGGGATGCACAACCTGTGGCCCCGCGGGCCACCAACATTACCACTATTTTTACACAGAAAAATTTACGTTCGGTTAATGACGGAAACCTTGCTATTAAATATATCAAAGCTTACCTTTCGAAAATAGTGGTGGCAAACGATTTTCATACAAAAAGGTTGTGCAGCACTACTTTAAAGTGTCACAAAAATGCAATTATTTTTTAATTATTAGCTTATAATTAAATATGATTCTTTTGGAACTCTTTAAAATAAATCCCGTGCAAAAATTCACTTTGGAAGAAAAGTTAGGTATAAAATAGTCTGAGCTCTTTAGATTGATCTTTAAAGTCAATTTTCTCAAATACATTTTATGTTATATATATATATATATATATATATATATATATATAGAGAGAGAGAGAGAGAGAGAGAGAGAGAGAGAGAGAGAGATATTTGTAATTAAATATTTTTAAGTACTGAAACGATAAAATAAGTGTATGAAGCGTTGTGTATGTATTTCAACTTCTAACTAATCAAATATGAAATTTTACCGATTCTTAGTAAGCGTAAGATAAAGTCATAGTAAGCATATTCCAACTGTATGTAGGACCTGAATACTGCAGTGGTAATTAACTTAATAAGAATAAGTTTAAGTCATTATAAAGTAAGTACTGCCACCTGTTCGGTGATTTACACCAAAACCTAATCAGCTCCAATTTATGCCAAGGTGTATCTGAATATGAAGTTTTATTAAATTCTGTGCATTAGTTTTGATATAGCGCGAAAACAAAATCTGTGTCGCATACAGACACACAAACAAACATACAGACTCAAGTTAAAGACATTTTCTTTAAAAAGACAGTCAAATCGTGTTCAGGGCATTCTAAAAAGCATAAATCCATCGAAAACTAGAAGTCTGATTTTTTCACGAATCCAGTACTTTCTTTTTGTAAACATAGAAGAAGTAATAACTTTCAAAAATTAACAAGTTGTAAATTGTACGACAAACGTGACAAATGAGGTGCGTTCATACTGTTATTATTTCAGTGAAATGAACTATATCGTATGTTATTATGATATGATTCATTTCCGTAAAAAAATAAGTACATTTTAAATTGGCAACATTTCATCTTTTGTTGACATTTACTGACAATTCCAATGAGAAACTTAAGCCTAGCTTTGAAAATTTCAGAACTTGAAATCCCTATTTAGACTCTTTTTCCGCTTAATACCTATTTCTCTGGAAATATCTTGTATCTAAAAAACTGTCGGTATATTATAGGATTGCTAAATTTAAACAATTTTAGTATACAAATTCGGTTTTTACATTCAGTAATGCGGAAATAATATGACTTCTTCTTAAATAGAACGTAATCACCATGGCAACCTAGGATCATTACTTATCATGGGATATCATTGAAATAATTCTTATGATAGTAATTAATAGAATGAAGAATAACTTGTCCATCAAGGTTATAAAATGCCATATACGACATATATGACTATAACGTCATACATGTCAGATAACTTGGCGATACATCTCGGTCGCCTCGGAAAAGTACCGATTTAAAAAAAATCAAATTACTTAATAAATATTTTTATTAATATCTTTTAAAACTTTGATTTGATTTTCATAAAATTTGAAATGACAAAATTCTGCAATGATTATAGATATTAAATTTCAAACCATTCAGTTGGGTAGTTTTTGCGCTGTTATATGCGGACAGACAGACAGACAGACATACAGACGGACCAGGCGACGACTGTAGGTACTCGTATTTATATCTTTATTAATTACGAACGCACCTAAAATATGTATATATGAGCGATTTTCTTTTTTCAGAAGTGCTCCTTATACGTCGGAATATGCGGCATTTTTTTAATAGTATTTTTTTTAGTAAGAATATATAACAAGAGATCGATTTTGTAATCATTAAAACATTTTAAATACTTTTGCTTATCTTTATTCATGCAGCAGAAAAAGCACGAATATTTATCCCCCTAGTGGTTTATTAAATCCTATTACCGCTTTTAGTTCTTAATATAATTAACCACTAATTATTTTTACGAGTACCTAATTACAGATATAAATTGGGTTTCAATGAAAAGCTACTAAAATATACCAAGTGGATTCACTGATTTTTTTTCTTCGTTAAAAATATACAAATTAAAGGCCCGCATAGCACGGATATGATATTTCTTGCGAAAATATATTTTAATGATATAGGATTTTTTTTAATTATACCAGGGGATCCAATCCGTGTTACAGAAAATATTGTCCGCTATAGAAAAAATAGATGAAAAGTGATTCTTTATAAAGAATTCTAATATATTATTTCAAATTAGAAATTATTTTTAATTACATACATTTTTTTAAAAATTATACCAGGGGATCCATAACGGGTTACAGAACATACTGTCTGGTATGCAGAAAATCGATGAAAAAACATTCTTTATAGAAACTTCTAATATATATATATATATATATATATATATATATATATATATATATATATATATATATATATATATATACAGGGTGTTTCACAAAGGACCCCTAACTTTAAAAATTAATAACTCGGAAACGGTGATAGATAAAAATATGAACCCAGTGGTATGTTTATTAAAAAAATCGTAAGAATCTTATACATAAATCTCAAAAATAGTTAAAAATTGTGCCGATAGATGGCGCTGCGATAAATAGGCGTATCACATTAAAAGTGATTCAAAATGTGCACCGTTCGCGCAACAGACATGTCGCAAACGAAGAATGAAATTGTCAGTGACTCTGTGCTGTATGTCACCGGCCTGTCTCTTGAATTTTTTTGAAAAGTTCACGAATTGTTTTCCCATCTGGGACTTTTGCGACTTGAAATTGCTTTTGAAAACTTCTCCTTACGGCAGTAGGACTCAATTAGGACCTAAAGTAGGATTTAATCGGTGGTACTCCAACACAATAAACACACGTTCCTCCACGGTATACATCACTTTCGGAATTATTTTCACTATACGCTACTAGCGGTCAGATTAAAAACGGCGAAATGCTCGAAGTCTAGTCTTTCTAAAATAAACTAAATAAACCAATTCTTACTAAATAAATAATTTAATAAAACACAAGTTTAACAGATAACGAAAACAAACAATCAAACTACAAAATTAATACTCAAAGATATCGCAAATTTTAAGTTTGTAGTTTGATTGTTTGTTTTCGTTATCTGTTAAACTTGTGTTTTATTAAATTATTTATTTAGGCAAAGTTTTAATTTCGTTAGGGTATACTCTCCAAAACAAATGCTGAACCATTTCTTTATTGTTTTAAATGTAAAAAAAGTTAATCTTCCGTTATCGGGTGGCACGTGATAGAGAGATGAAATTTAAAAAAATTTCCAGAATTTAAAAAAAAAATTATGCTTGAAAATTATTTTTAAAACCATAAAAAATCAATATATTTTGTATATTTTTCAGACAAATTGAATTTGAAAGTAATATTTTTTTCTCTTATGCGATTATGTAAAAATTGAAATCATGCGATTGTGAGAAGTTAATAAGTTTGCGAAAAATGCGAAATACAGGATGTGTCAGACAAATGTATACAGACACTGTTTAACGGGTCATAACTTTCTAATTTTTCTTTCTTTTCAAAGTGTCATTAATTGGAAATAATGAGTGGATCAAGCTTCACTTTTCAAAAAATAAAATTTATTTAAAAATAGTATTGTAAGTAGGAAAATGTAGCAGAAGTACAAAAACAATATAGCAGTGATTTTCAGGCAGATCCACCTATGCGATCTACAATTCATCGGATAAAAGATAAGCATGAAACGAATAGATGTTCATAGACAACGTTCTGGAACCGCAATGGAGCAAGAATGCGCCGCAACACCCAATGAAATGTTTGTTGAAGTTTATGAATCAATAGCCCATCGTTACAAGCAGTGTATATTGACCAGAACGGTAATAAGTTTGAACATCTGCGGTAGGAGGAAATGTTATACATTGTATGTAGATTCTTTAAAATTGTAAATATTAATTAAATGTGGATAAAAACTGGAGTTATAATCGAGTGCCTAAGGGAGACCACTCGGCCCAGCAAAGCCAGGCCGTAGAGCGTTAGCACCTCCCCTGGGATGTTCCCCGGCACGCGAGAATTCGTTGGGGGTGATTCTAAGGCTCCTATAAGGGGAGTCCATCTTGTTGCCCAAAATAACCGCCATATTGCAACCCAGATCAGCATTAGAAAACCGCCCAAGCAGGTGTTTGCCGTCCCTATCATTTCCACTCGCCGTTCACTACTACGGTTAGCTAACCGGTTTTAGCTTGGTTTTTGGTCCGCTAAGTTATTAAATGGCGGTATGATTCAGCCTGTGTTATAGGAGCTCTAGGTGAATCCAGCCACTGGCGGGTAGGGAAGGCACGACGCCGAGACCACCAGCGCCGCGCGCACACGGCCCGGACAACAAATATTGAAAAAAAGTAAAGAAAAAGAAAGAAATTACAAACTAGGCCAACGGCCAGCACTGACAGGACAAGCCTAAGCGCGACAAGGTGCAGGCAAGAAAGCTAAAAACAAAAAACAAAAATTTCAGAAAAAAGCCTGATCCGCTGGAGCCCACGCTCCCTCGCGACAGACAGCGGTAGGTGCAGTGATGAAGAACTTGTAGGTGAACAGTCCTTAACGCTCCTGCGTCATGACACACAGTCCGCGGCCAAGGCGTTCCTTGGATAATAATGATTTCAAAGTGTATATACATTTTTCTGACGCACCCCGTAGAGTAGTCAGGTCGTTGCCACCGTCGATATGACGTCAATATTACTCGTGGACATGTTTGTTCTTCATAATATAGATTCAATCATTTCCTTTCTTGTAGGTCGAGAAAAAAAAAGTATTTTTCATAACCATGCTATTGGGTTGTTAGGAAAGTTCCTTCCGTTTGGGAAAACCAGTTTGTACCGGAAAATTCTGCTCGTCAATTATTTGATATCAGATATCGGAATTATGTCTAATATTTAAATGATAGAATTTTCCGGTACGAAACAACTTTCCCAAACGGACAGAACTTTTCGAACAACCCAATAGGTAAAAAGAATTTTCTTCCTTTCTCTTTGCAATTCCAACTATTTCTGATCACTTTCTTCCATCTAGCAGGGCCTGATTTATGCAGGGACATGCGGGGCTGCTACCCTGGCACCCCCCTTTTGAGAGCCCCCCCCGCTGGGCTTAGTTAGCATTTTTGTTAAAAGGGTTCAAAATGGTTTTAATTGGCTTAAAGTGACCAAAATTCTTACATTTTCAAAGATTTAGGCAGGGAGTGTAGTCCTCTAGTTCCACCCTCTGCTTCCTGTGCCCATATCCCCTCCTCCCCAAAAAGGAATAATCTACTACATCATCAGAAAACTCATGCTATAAAATGTTATACAAAAGTACTTTAGAGCATGAGGGATGAAGTAACAACATAACAAGTGTTGAAATTTGTTTCTATTAGTATAAGCTCATGCCTGCACTTGTCTTTCCATATTATGGAATCGCCCAAATGCATGCTGATGTAATACAAAGATTAAATTTTATACGGTGGTAGAAATTTTTATGTTATAATAAATAACCAAGAATGACTGAAAGATCTGTATTTATACTTCAAAAGCTCATATAAGTCGTTATATTCCTATACACACAAAATAGTGTTCTGTCGTCGGTTAAAGTTGTGACCACCTTTCTTGTGATACCCTGTATACAGATGTAAATGGTACTTGGTTCGAAATTTATGTATACCTACAATAGGTATGAAGTTTAATACTAGTTACTTCAAGATAATTCCGAACAATTTCCATGGATAGATAGAAAGCCCCTCCCCCTCCCCAAGAATGATTCTTTCCCCGTGACCCAGATAGTTTAAGTCGAGCCCTGCCACCTAGAGAAATTAAGTAAATAAAACCGTATTTTTTACATAACGCAAATATATCATTTTAAGCATATTTAAAATTAATTTATCATTTTTAATGTATACTTATTTATTAATATTTTAATTATGAAGTGCTTTTTGATATTTTTTTAATTTGCTTTTAAATAAATACAAGATTTCTTTTTTTTTCTTTTAATTTTCTAACATTATTTAAATTTTTAAATACAATGTAATACAATAAAATTATGTTCATATGTAATGACTAATAAACACGGTAAAAAAAAAAAAAAAAGACATGCCTCTTAATATAGAAAAATATAATACGTATAACCTCAAACGAAAATATACAATAACCTCATCCGAGTTACCCACGATTCCGATAACGTTCTTTATCTTCAGGAGACCCAAAAAACAATATATTTTCGTTATTTAAAGAAGCATTTATAAAAACAAAGTTTTTTTTTGCTGCCACAGATTTTCGGAAACGTTTCTGAGTAGTTTTTATAATGTATAAATCGGTTTTCCAAACCTGGAATGTAGATTTTTCGGATGATATGCATTATGAAGTAAACATTTCCATGTTCCACAAACATGTTTTACAGACAAACATGACTAATTAACAAAATTAGCATTAATACTAAACTAATATTTTGTTACTCTTGCATGCACAAATTCAATTACGTATAGTTGAAAATGATTAATTGATAATTAATTGCATCCTTAAATCCAATATTACAAATTTGCTTTTGAAGATAAAGAACACATTTTGGAATAATGGGTAACACGGAAGAGTACATTTCGTTTGGAAGCATTGTATATTTTCTTTCGTGGTTAATAATATATTTTCGCAGACTATCAAACATTAGTCTTTTGAGGTGCGTTCGTAAATATATAAAACGTAGCACCTATAGTCGTTGGCACCTCATCCGTCTAGACAACTAATTTTAATCCACATAAGACTACATTTATAAATAAATGCTACTTGAACGATTACGTTTTAGGTGCGTCCGTAGTTATATAAATACTATAGTCGTCATCTGGTCCGTCCGTCTGTCCTCATATAACAGCGCAGAAACTACCCAACCGAATGGTTTTAAATTTAATATATATAATCGTTGCAGAATTTTATCGAGTCACTTCAAATTTTATGAAAATCGAATCAAAACTTAAAATGATATTATATAAAAGTTTTCTTATTTCTATTAAATCCTATCATACGTATTTAATTCAATGATATCCCATGATAAGTAATGATTCTAAGTTGCCATGGTGATTACGTCCTATTTAAGATGGAGTCATACTATTTCCGTACTACGGAATTTAAAAACCGAATTTGTATACTATAATTGTTTAAATATAGCAATCCTATAATCTACCGAAAGTTTTTTGGATACAAGATGTTTCCGGAGAAATAGGTATTAAATGGAAAAAGAGTCTAAATATAGATTTCAAGTTCTGAAATGTTCAAAGCCAGGCTTCAGTTTCCCGTTGGAATTTTCAGTAAATCTCAACAAAAGATGAAATGTCCCCAACTTAAAATGTACTTATTTTATTACAGAAATTAATCCTATCCTAATATCAGACGATATAATTAATTTTTTCACTGAAATAATAACGATGATTTTTTTTTACATTGCCTTGCATTAGATATTTGCACTTAGTATACTTTTAATGTAATAGAATTGTAATTAATTGTTTGTAAAATTGTATTGACATTTAATTTCCTAAAATAAAATTAATATCTATAACATGAAAATCTGCACATAAAATAATTTTGAATTGGTGTATTTTTGCATAAGAATGCAACAGCTATTGCGCCAAGATCTGAATATTTATAAAACTAGTTATAGTACGAATACATTTGTCATATTTGACGTACAATTTCCAAATTGTTTTACAGTGTACTCATTCAGTTATTGCATATCATTCTTTGTAATAATCTACGAATAGGGTCCAAAAACCTCTCTTTACCCACACCGCAAGGAGATCGGGCCTTGTCATTGCTTTATAGCTAAATTTTGACGGTGTAAAGATTTCATTAAATTATGTGGGAATATTGAATGAAACTTTCCATCCAAGACTTTATTTTCTCACGCTAGGAAAGGTTTTTTTCCACGACCAAGTCGCCGACGCGGTGTCTAGGGTGCTCAAAAGAAAGGTGACATCGAGAATTCGTATGGCGGGAAATTTGTTCGATCTGGTTCTTCTCTAGAAACAATGTAGCGAGGGGTTTCCCTGTTTTTATGAGAAGACAGAAATTGGAAATAAGGCGCCAGGTACGAACTTCTATTTACCAATCAAAGAAGGTGAGCGGATTTTATTGGGCTTTGAGAAAGCGGTAAACGCTCGAAAAAAAACCCCACCCCCCTCTCCTTCGGCGAGCAGCAAAAAAGAAGACTTTGGGGAAGGGAGTTGAAAGTTGGGAATCAACAGAGGAGGTCGGGGATGATCTGACCTGCCAAGAAGAGGGAATCATCTCTCGGTGGAGAAAACGTCCGGACATCACGTACCGGGGGTGAAATTTGCTGAACACCAGCTGAGTGGGAAAAATAACAGAGACATCACTTCTCTATTCGGAAATTGTTGCAGTTCACCGTCAGTGTGATTGGAACTGGTGGGACACCCTGTCACCACGAAATAATTGAACTTTTCTTCGGATCGCTGGCTGAGCGAGAAAAACCTGGGTTAACCGAGACTTCGTTACCTCGAACTTTTTCTTCGGAACTAGAACTCGCATCCTAGAAGTAATACTGGCAATTAGTTAATGGAAATAGACATCGAACCAACTATTTACATTCTGTAAAACAAAAGTGATTTTAGTGTTAATTTACAAAGAAATAAAAATATTTCTAAGGATTAAAGATTCGAGTTTTGCGTTTATCGCTACCATTCAAATTTTTAAAACGCAAAATGTGAAATCATCACAACGGGAATACTTTCGTCCATTTTCTTCAGTGTCAACTATTATTACACTAATATTTTTTTTTCTCTTCGTAATCATAATCTATTCATTCACTCGTGAGGGGAAAAAACCCGGCAAATTACTGTTCCGTTTATGTTTTCCATGTATTCGGTCTTTTTCCTTGTCTTCTAATAAACCGGAACATAAACGAAAGCTTTGTAAACAAAATGTAAAATGTAATAAATTCTAATATTTAGCTGAAATAAAGCTAGTATGCAGTGGTCTTCAAAAAACCTTTTTTTATATCATTTCTACCATATTACTTTATAATAACATCAACAATTATTAACATAAAGCATACTACAAAGAACATAACATAAAGAACAACAGCGGCACCTGTCGGATATTAAAGTTTAAAATTAGATCAACATTAAATTTTTAGTCAATCTCAGTTATAAAATTTGGTGTATTTTCACACAATACAAAATAAGATACAGCTATAAAATTCATCGTATAATATTCTGTAATTAAATCCACTGTCAGAAAAAGAATTGTTTAGATAGACGGCGCTGCGGCGACATGAACTTATACTTTCACTCCAATGCACTCTGAGTTTAGAATTCAACTTAATAAAGCTGTTTTGAGATTATTTCATTTTGAGAACATGTGACGATTGTCATTACGTTTTGAACAAGAAATGCGGAATTGCGTCTGCATATATTTAGATTTAAATTATTTTGTAAATAAGATGTATATATTTTGTGATCGTTAAACTTCGTACATTTGTATCGTATGACAACTCATCTCGATTTTCGGTGTACTTTATTTTGTGTTTCTTTGCGTCTCCACGGCCAAAGTTGACATAAAAATTGAGCGATTCTGGCAACAATGCGGTTAAAAATGTATGAAAGTTACCAGAATGAAGTTAAAAATACGACAAACCACGATGACTAAATTAGTTAATAGATAAAGCATTCGATTAGGCAGTGTTGAATTCAAGGGGTGTCCCGGGGTGGTGGACATTCCCCACCGGAAGATTTGAGGTTTTATTCTTTTAGTGGTCAAAGAGTGGAATTTCCCCCGGAACTCTGTAATGTCCCCTCTTGGAGACACGGAAATTCCTCCCGGAGAAAAGTGTCTGAATTCAACGCTGCGATTAGGAATCTTTCACAAGTTATAGAATAACAGCGCCCCCTGTTGAGTGATCAAAGCCAAAATTGAATCAGTTTATATCTTCGGAAAAATAATCCCGCATATAAAATTTGTTGGAATTCCATCCAATAGATTCCGAAATATATTTATCACGTATATCCTGATAAGCGCAGTATAAAAGCACCGCTTGTAACTGATATACACCAAAATGGAGCTAGTACTACTTTATGTCAAGTTCTAACTGAATATGAAGTTTGATGAAATCCCGTACATTAGTTCTTGAGATACAGCTGAAATAGCCCTTATGGCATACCCACCAACCTTCCGTCTTTTTTAAATCAAATAAACTTGCTTTAAAAAAGAAACTTCATTTAATGAAATGCATCTTGTAACTATGTGGTACTCCCTTTGATTTCAGTTTTATTTCATTTATTTAAAAAAAAAAATCTTGTTGAAATATGATTATTTGACCTGAATAAAACAAGAAGGTCTCAGCTATGGCACGGTAACCGTGAATAACACATGCAGTGTCACCTTCAAAGTCATACATACCAGAATTTCATCAGTATCAATTTATGTCAAAGTCTAACAGAATATGAAATTTGATGAAATTACGTGCATTAATTATTGACATATAACTATCGCAGAAATCGAGAAAAACACAACATAGCAGCGCCACCTATTGAGAAATATGTGCCAAATTCTAATGAATACCTATTTATGTCCAAGTAATGGAATATGCAGTTTGATGAAATTTCGTGCTTTAGTTTTTAGCTCACAGGCTATCAAAGTCTGAGAGCTAATGTGCCCGCCGGTTTTGTATGTATGTATGTACGTAACGAGATAATTCTTGATAGAAATATCCGTTTTGTTTCAAATTTTGTTTATAGGTTCATTCGTATAAGGCACTTCTCCGATTAGTTTAGGGGGTTTCATTGGTTAAGTATAAAAGGGGAACGGGGGTCTAGACCCCCTTAATTTATTGTCGATTTCTTTATTTTTCGAGGGCATTATTCTTTGAAATAAGACAATAATATACAATTAGTGTGAATAGCCTGTGAGCTCAATGCCATCAGTTTAACTGGGCACTTATCTTTTTACTTTCTTCTATCTATAATAGAAGAAAGTATTGTAACCGAAATTTTTTTCGACTTCCGGTTTTCGACGGATTTACACGTTTTAGGGATCAGAGATTCCGAAAAACATGTTTTTACAAAATGTCTGTCTGTCCGTCCGTCCGTCCGTCTGTCCGTCTGTCCGTCCTCATTGTATCATCAAAAAGTGTATGAAGTTATGCTTCAAATTGAACCACATTTCTTTTCTATGTTTTTGGCTATGGCAAGCAGGTTCTATTAGAATTTGGGGATATTTCGACGAAAGGGGGCGCTGTGATCGATATTTTTGTTCCATTTTCACTATTGTACCATCTAAAAGTGTATGAAGTTATGCTTCAAATTGAATAAAAAAAAATTCTATGTTTTTGGCTATGGCAAGCAGGTTCTATTAGAATTTGGGGATATTTCGACGAAAAGGGGCGCTGTGATAGCCATTTACAGATTTCAAATTCAAAAAGATGTGCAAATTCAAAAAAATTAGAAATCCTAAAAGTTTTTTTCATTAAATGTTCGGCCTTGATCCGGAGAATCCGGAGCAATTTTTGTTTTGCCTCTATCTTGAAAAATGGCTGAGATATAGCGGTTTGAAATTTTAGGGTGGCTGACATTTTAAAACAACACAGCAGAATTCATGCATAAACGGGTTTAATTTATGACACACGGTATTATAATACACGGTTTCGGCAAATTTTCTTTCATTGTTGTAACCATTAATCCTATTATATGCTTATCACTATATATTTATATTTGCCAACGTCAAATTCTCGCCAAACTTGACGACAGTTGGCGGAATATCGCAAAATTTGGCGGCCAAAATAGGTTGCCATAAATGAAGCCAACTTAGCTGTAGAGGACTAATTTGGCGATATTCTCATTCAAATTCAATGTTGACGAGAACTTGGATTGAATTTTCTTTAATTTGGTACCACGCATTTTACCTTCGTGTTTTCCAGTAAAATTAGCTAAAATCGTAAAACCAGGGAATAGAGAGGCTATATGTTCCTGTCGGTTCAGGCCAGAAGGACTTTTCGTAGTTTAGTATACATCAGTTGATCGCATCCCGGTAACGCGACGATTCTCAAGCAGCTGACGTACAACAGAATGACGAAAAATATTGATTTTATTGACGATGTGATAGCGAATTTTGAAGTATTAACATGACTGAGATAGAAGAAAGTTTTGGGATTGGCACATCCGACTAGTTTATTGAGATATATCTAACAGGGAAATTGTGAATAATGCAGCACAACAGCGCTTCCTGTTGGGCGATATACATCCAAACCTACTCGGTCCCAATTTTTGTCCAAGTATAACTGAATTTTAAGTTTTATTAAATTCTGTGAATTATTTATTGAAATAGATATGAAATAGGGGGCAAAAATTGTGTCACACACCTACAGACAGACAGACATTGTCAAAAATTAGCCCGAGCGTGTTCAAGGCATCCCAAAACGTGTAAATTCATCAAAAAACACGATTTATCAATAATAATGTCTATGAATTTTGTCTATGAATAAAGTGCATGAATAAACTATTTGCTTCATATGCTAAGTTTTGATGGGGCAATTTTCGTCCGTTTCTTCTACGAAAACATTTATTACACTAATAAACTGTTCTCTATATATGCTACAATTCACTTGCGAAGAGGAAAAAAGCGAGCCGTCAAATTGCTACTTCGTTTATCTTTTTCATCTATTCGGCCATTTCCCTCGGCTTCCAATAAACTGGAACATAAACGAAAACCTTGTGAACAAGAAATAACTGGCTAGGAAAAAGAATGAGATGTAATAAATTTCTGATGCTGAGATAAAACAACAGAAAAGGGTGCTAATAACTAAGTGTCAATAGTTCAATTATTTTATTTGATAAATAGAGCATTGTTATTATTATTATTGTTGTTGTTGTTGTTGTAGCGATTTCACTTGAACAGTATAAAGTATAATAAAGTATAACAGTATAATATTTGTTATATTAGTATAAAGTGAGTTCTAGATTACAAGTAAAGGTACTATAGTCTGTGGCGGCGAATTTTGATTTCTCTCATCAAGCTAACTAATTTGCTATCTCGCATATCGACTATAGAGTTTTGATAATGGCAGGGGGCCGGGTCAAAGTTTAAAATTTCTTTCTCTGAAAACCAGTTGCCGTCAAAGAAATAAGTAAGATTTAAATTTATTTATGCTTCTTACACTGACATGCAATGATGATAGTCAGTTTTTGACACATTGTTCATTCCGAAGAAGTGAGTACAACAAAAATATATCTCACAGTGCGCACAACGATCAAAGACTTCTTCAGCTGACTCGACAACGCATTCAAAACAGCTCTGCTTTCTTTCTGGAATTTTAAAACCGGAATTCTAAAATTTAGTCTGTAGGGTTGACGTAGTTTTTCGTCTTTATCAATGTATCCTCCTTTTGCAAATCCATACTTGAACGTAGGAAAGAACTTAACTGATACAAACTGATAATGTGTGGTTACAAAGATTTTTGCTCGTAATTCGGGAAAAAGTATTGACAGGATGTACAAAACTAGATGAGGACATCATAACTTGCGAAAACCTGCCCGCCAAATAGCATACGAATATTTTATCTGCAATTACAAATTCTTATAATAATAACAGCAATAATATAACCTTATAGTAGTTATTGGCAATGTATGGCACTGTAAAAACAATTAGTAAACTTAAATCGCACTTATTTCTTTGAAGGCATCTGTTTTTCACTGAACGAAATTTTGAGCTTTGACCCGGTTCCCTGTCATTATAAAAACTCAATAGCCGATATGGGAGGTATAAAATTACTAAACTCGATGAGGCGAATCGAATGAGCTATACAAATTAAAATTCGCCGCCACAGACTATAGTACCTTTACTAGTTAGAATAACTGGCTTGGTCTTTTGCTCGACGCTTAACGCTCTCGACTACAGTTCATAAGGTTCCTGGTTCGATCCACCTCTGTGTCAATCACTTCATTTATGACCCAGACAAACTAGCAATAACTTTCAACAACAATAATCAACTCATCTCATAACCAACAGATGGCAGCACTAAATAAATCATCCCCTGTAATAGACCGGGAGGCGGCAGCACAAACAATCACCTCATCGAGTTCACAGCTGAAATTCCAGAATTAGCTAAAACTTGATTCGCATATTAAAACGCAATCGGTCTGTCAAGTCATATCTTGGTGGAAAACACCCGAAAACCCGATTTTAGCGGTTGACTCGTAGGTTTACTATTGTGTGTTCCTGCACCCAGTCCTCCATGTTTTCATACCTTTGGGTGCAGGAAAACACAATGGTAAACCTACGATTCAACCGCTAAAATCTGGTTTTAAGGTGTTTTCCACCAAGATATGGCATGGCAGACGGACTGCGTTTTAATATGCGAATCGAGTTTTAACTCATTCTGGAATTTCTGCCGTGAACTCGATGAGGTGATTGTCTGTGCTGCCCCCTCCCGGTCTACAATCAAAGTCTGTGAAATTCTCGTAGCACAATGCCTGTCAACCCGCGCATCGCATATGCACACGACAGCATCACTCACGAGTGCATATCACTCGTCTGACGTCAACAAGCCTCTTCCACACTGGAGAGTGTTTAACGATTTCATCTCACATGAACAGTATAAGGCGAGTTACTAGCTTAGAGTAACTGTCTTAACCTTTTGCTTGACGCTAACGTTCTCGCCTACTGTTCATGAGATCCTTTGGTTCAACTCCCACCGACGTGACCCAGTCTCCTCACTATTATTAACCGGGTCTCGACCGTTTAGACATTCGTTTGTGGGCCCCACTAGGTTGCCAGATTGCACGTTTTCTCCGTAAATTGTACAACACATACAAGTGAATTCCAATTAATTTTTCCATTAATTTTTTTTTCAGGAGTTCACTTGTATGTGTTGCCTATGCTGGACTTGTTGTGAGAAAAAAAATGTCGTCTAAAAATATTCCACAGGCTTGTGTGCTCTGGATGACAGTTTCCATCTTGGGCTGCGATTGTAGCCTTTCCGACATATATAAGAGAGATATGCCGAGTTGAGATATCGTTACTTGTAGCTCAGTGGTAGAGTCTCAGAAAGCTATTCTGGGGTCCCGGGATTGATTCCCGGTTTGGGACATTTTTCACTCTGTCGGCTTAAACGCTCAGTTTAGCAAGAAAAATCCATTTGTATGTTACTCATTAATTTCGGGCGAATTTCACTCTTGAAAAAAATTAATTGAAAAATTAATTGGAATTCACTTGTAAAATAAAGTACAGGTGTCGCTGTTGTGCACACAGGTTAATATTGACAAAATGTTCACACTCAACAAACTTATAATCCCTTTCTAAGAGAGCTGCTACTCCACTATAACGTCTCCCTGAAACAATCGCATTTTACAAGAAAATCAAGTTTGGGGTTGATATTGTCGACCTATGAAATTGTGAATTGGCTAGAGAATATAGAGTGAAAGCAGTATCCCGTAGTTGGCCTCTTTACTTGTTTTATAACATTTTTTATTTAGCAGCCATCAATGTCTGGATATTGTACAAAAAACCACTGGAGAAAACATATCTCGGAATAATTTTAGTTCTCAATTGTCTGAAGAACTAGGCAATTGCCATTATGACGGAACAAAATACTAGTTTCAATTCATTGCCTAATGTACGAAATCCAAATGTGCTAAAAATCTTGCCAATTTGGGTTATATAAGAACAAGTGGGTAAATGTGATCGAAAATCGCACAAAGGGTTTCGTTTAATATTCCTTTCAAAACACTTTATCCTTTCTTTAATAAATCCTAATAAATTTCATTTAGCAACCCCCCCCCCCCCCCCAAAAAAAAAAAAACCTCATGTTTTTTTGTTTTTTATAAAGTAAAAATTTACCGGTCTATTTTTTCATTTTTTCGAGTATCCAAACCAGCCCGATAGCGGGCGAAGCCGGCTATTATATTCTGTCATAATAATATCTGTCACACGGACTAAATGCGATATTAAAAAATAATTTCAAAATTAAACATGTTGTACACATTCAAAATGCTAAAATATACAAATATTTCCATAATCAGATTTTTATCAAGATTCAATATGTTTCTCAAACTCATATATTTACTATTCTCTATTACTCATATTGATACTCGCTTTGTATTATTCTCAAACATATGAAAAATTCGTTAAACTTCCAATAGGACGTCAGATATTCTTTTTAATTCTCTCATGACGTGATATTAATCTGCTTTGTGTACATACACACATACTCATACTCCTTGTATTATTGAGAAATCTTTCTGTTTTATAACCACTATGACGTCCATCATTTTTATTTCATATTAATCTTTTTTTCAATGGCTGAAACTTTTTATTTCATTTTCATTTTTCACGTGGAAATCGTCTGATAGGAAATTAATTATTGTAGAAAGAATTTCATCGTGGATTTTTAATTTTT
The DNA here is from genome assembly GCA_963931845.1 of Maratus michaelseni. Lineage (NCBI taxonomy): Eukaryota > Metazoa > Arthropoda > Arachnida > Araneae > Salticidae > Maratus > Maratus michaelseni. The sequence goes on along the minus strand of OZ007600.1, from coordinate 209,126,969 downwards.
GGCATCTGCTATAACGAAAAATGTTTCAATTTAATAGGAAAAGGCTGTTAGAATTTTGGTTTTTTATCTCTATTTATTAAAATAATACGAATTTTTCAAATTTTAATATTTTGAGCTCTTATAGCTCGTATTCAGCTATATACACAAAGTTTCAACTCTGTAAGTTACATAGTTTCTGAGAACCGGCTCTGTGACATACAGACAACGGAGAGGGAGTAATAGGGTTTCGTGAGATGAACGAAACCCTAAAAATAGATATAACTATATCTGCGTTAAATGTAACGAGTATGTATGGGCAAAATGTTCATTCAAAATAGAGTTTACATGTAAAAATTTATTGAAGACAACTCTGAATAAAAATTGATATATTTTAAGTAAATGATTTTAAAAAAATTGCATTTTAATATACCCGTAAAAAAAAAAAAAAAACGGATTTCAGTAAAAAGGGAAAAAAAAGTATATAATCAATACCCGTAAATCTGATCTTAAGAAAAAAATCCTTAAAGAAGACTTTATTGGCTTCATTCAACATAGTTCATTCAACATAGTTCTGACCACAGTAGGATGTGGAAAATGACTGTAATTTGATTAAATAAAAATAATTAAATAAATAAATAAACTAGTGTGGATAAAAAATTTCCGAGTTGTTGTTGTTTTTTAATATTTTCAAGGGCAAAGCACTTCTGTTGCTAAAATGTTGATATGGTTGAATGACATCAGGATTTACGAACAAATTTATATGAAAATAAGTAAAAACTTTTCTTCACGTACATTATAAAAACAAAATATTTTTCCTAAATTCTGGTGTCATTGTGGCATTTGGGGATTAAAATTAAGTGGGATATATAATATCCACCGCCTTTCAACAGGGTTAAAGAGAGAAACCTGATCCCACTGTCTTCAGCAGCGTGTACCCCGGGACCCAAAGTAAGTTTTACATGCAATCAGAATAAAAATAGATAAAATACTGTCTAAAGTATACGAAAATAAGTAATACAAATATCAAAAACTATTTCTACAAGGAAATGTGAAAGAGTATAGGGAAATAGGAATTAATGAACAAGGAATAGTGATAATTCTTGCTTCGATGTAATCAAGCATTTGTAACGTCCTGTTTGTTTTTAAACGGGTGGTCCAGCGTCCGAATCCAACCGATTCCATTGTTCCAATACACACACACACACACACACACACACACATATGTATATATATATATATATATACAGGGTGCGTCAGAAAAATGTATACGCACTTTGAATGATTATAACCCTAGTTTTTATTCGCATATAATTAATAGTTAAATTGAAAAAGAATCGACATAAAATGTATAACTTTCATCCTACCGCAGATGTTCAAAAGTATTACCGTTCTGGTCCATACACTGCTTATGACGGTGGGCTATTGATTCACAAACTTCTACAAACTTTTAATTTAGTGTTGTGGTGCATTCTTGCTCCATTGCGGTTCCGGAAAGTTGTCTATGAATATCCATTCGTTTCAAACTTATCTTTTATCCGATGAATTGTAAGTCGCATAGGTAGATCTACCTGAAACTTCTTGGGATATTGTTTTTGTACTTCTGCTAAATTTTCATACTTACAATACTATTTTTAAATAAATATTCTTTTTCCAAAAGTTAATCTAGGTCCTCTCATTATTTCCAATTAATGACACTTTGAAAATAAAGGAAAATTAGAAAGTTATGACCCGTTAAACAGTGTATGTATATGTTACGGTCAATATGATTAATCCGGTCATTATTAATAATAACTGCGGCCATTATTAATAATAACCGGTTATTATTAATTATGACCGGATTAATCATATTGACCGTAACATATTAACTTTTCTGACGCACCTTGTGTATATATATATATATATATATATATATATATATATATATATACCTCGAGATTGTTTGCACGCGCATTGGAATTTGACCATATATCTGATTTTCAGAACGCGCAAATTGCCAGTTCGAACTCTTACGTATACAGTATCCGTATCTTTCTGGAGGGTTTGATGACGGTTTTGTCTGAATCTCCTATTAAGGAGTCTGTCCAGGTTCCAGCAGAATATGATGTTTTAACTAAACTGCGATTTTATCTATTTTCTTGTTTTGGTTCTCATGGTTTTGTAATTGTGATCGCAAAATTGATGAAGTGTACGTAGGTACACGAAACGCCTATACATTTTATTTGTTTGTATGTATGTTTTTAACATTAAAAGTCTGCAGTTTAATGTTATTATTTTTTATTTAGTTTGTTGGAGGCTGAATAACGTGGCGAGTTGAGCTTGTTACTAAGCAATATCCTTTTCAAGTCTTTTCAGGTTAAGGTGGGTTCATAGAGGCTTTTATTTTTATTTTCATTACAGTCAATCTTTGATATAATTTAGTTCTGCTTCGTTTAATATTCTAATCGTTTCGCTATGCATTTTTGTTATATTATTCGAAATAAGTTTTTGAGTTTTACGTTTCATATATTTGAATTTAATTAATTTGTCTGAAAAAATGTCAAAATTCTCTATTTTTGTTATGTATTGGAGAATGCAAGCTGGCGGTGACTTGAAAAACTTGTTAGGATACATATTGATACTTTTGCTCCTCCCACCTTCCGAAAAGAGAGAAGCTGATGATTTTTTGAATTGTGGTTTTATTGTTTTTGCTTTTTAAATTCTGATTTCTTGTTATAGTCCAGTAGAAATAGCATTTTACCTTACAAAAATTCGGGTAGTTCTGATTTATGGGTATGGTGTAAAGGTTGGCCCTCTAATAAAAAAACCAAATTTTTGACCTTCTAGACCTTGTGCGTTTTTCATAATATTGAAAAAAACCAATATTTTTCGGCACTTTTTTCTATTTTTCTTAAATAACTCAATTTTAATGCATTTTACAGAAAAAAGCACTGTAACCATTTTGTAGAGCATAAAATTCTCTACAACATGCAGTATTCAGGTTTGTAAATTGTCCAAATACGGGGTAAGATACGGAGCCGGGAAAATAGGGCAAAATTTGCAAAAAGTGCAAAAATCCACTAAAGACGTTAGTTTTTGCTTAATAACCTACTTTTAGTGCGTTTTAGAGACAAAAGCACTTTCGTCATTTTGTAGAGCATAAAATTCTCTGCAACATGCAGTATTCATGCTTGTAAATTGTCCAAATAGGGGGTAAGATACGGAGCCGGGAAAATAGAGTAAAATTTGCAAAAATCCACTAAAGACGTTCGTTTTTGCTTAATAACCTACTTTTAGTTTGTTTTAGAGACAAAAGCACTTTCATCATTTTGTAAAGCATAAAATTCTCTACAACATGCAGTATTCATGTTTGTAAATTGTTCAAAAAGGGGGGGAAGATACGGAGCCGGGAAAATAGGGTTAAATTTGGAAAATATGTAAAAATCCACAAATGACGTTAGTTTTCCTTAATAACCTGCTTTTAGTGCGTTTTAGAGACAAAAGCACTTTCAACATTTTGTAGAGCATAAAATTCTCTACAACGTGCAGTATTCATATTTGTAAATTGTCCAAATAGGGGGTAAGATACGGAGCCGGGAAAATAGGGTTAAATTTGGGAAAAATGTAAAAATCCACAAATGACGTTAGTTTTTTCTTAATAACCTTAATAAAGTGCTTTTGTCTCTAAAACGCACTAAAAGTAGGTTATTAAGCAAAAACTAACGTCTTTAGTGGATTTTTGAAAATTTTACCCTATTTTCCCGGTTCCGTATCTTACCCCCTATTTGGACAATTTACAAATCTGAATACTGCATGTTGTAGAGAATTTTATGTTCTACAAAATGGTAACAGTGCTTTTTTCTGTAAAATGCATTAAAATTGAGTTATTTAAGAAAAATCGAAAAAAGTGCCGAAAAATATTGGTTTTTTCAATATTGTGAAAAACTCACAAGGTCTAGAAGATCGAAAACTTGGTTTTTTTATTAGAGGGTCAACCTATAATAAATGAAACTATCGACTATCTCATGCTCTAAAAAGTTGATTATGACAATTTTGTTTCTAAAATGCACTAAAAGGGTTATTAAGCAAAAACTAACGTCATTTGTGGATTTTTACATTTTTTCCAAATTTAACCCTTTTCCCGGCTCCGTATCTTACCCCCTATTTGGACAATTAACAAACATGAATACTGCATGTTGTAGAGAATTTTATGCTCTACAAAATTGTGACAGTGCTTCTGTCTCTAAAACGTACTAAAAGTAGGTTATTAAGCAAAAACTAACGTCTTTAGTGGATTTTTGCATTTTTTGCAAATTTTACCCTATTTTCCCGGCTCCGTATCTTACCCCCTATTTGGACAATTTACAAACCTGAATACTGCATGTTGTAGAAAATTTTATGCTCTACAAAATGGTAACAGTGCTTTTTTCTGTACATTGCACTAAAATTGTGTTATATAAGAAAAATCGAAAAAAGTGCCGAAAAATATTGGTTTTTTCAATATTGTGAAAAACGCACAAGGTCTAGAAGGTCGAAAACTTGTTTTTTTTATTAGAGGGTCAACCTTTATAGCACACCCAAAAATCAGAACTACCCGAATTTTTGTAAGGCAAGGCCCTTTTTTGCACTATTTCTACTGGACTATTATTACACCTTCTTTTTATAAACTTTCATGATCTTTCATCATGGATTAAAGTGTATAAATATACTTTAGTGGTGAAGATGAATTATTATAAAGAAATTTGAGATTTTAAATGTTATCCAGATGCTATGAGTTTCAAAAGTACATTTGAGAATCGCATAAATGTCAATTATTTAGATGTTAAACTGGAAATTATAAATGGAACCTTAGTCATTGGAGTATATGATAAGAGAATTTGTTTTGATTTTTAAACAATATAAAATTGCTAAATTTTAATAGGAACGTCCATATATCTATATTCAGAAATATATACTTAAACGGTTTAAACTGTATAGTCAAATTGAGTTCAAATATTGATGAAATGGTTAATGATTTTTTTTCTTTTTTACAATAACACTAAAAGACAGAACTGCCTTATACAGTTTTAAAGACTGACTCCCTCAAGAATAAAAGCTATCGAAATAAGACAAAAAAATTATAAAAAGATATATCGATAGATATCATAGGCAAATAGTTTTACAGTATGGACTTTTATGGATTTGATCAGTTAGTCTCTAGCTTGTTTGGTGTTTTTCATCCATTTGGTCTTTACAGGTGGAGGGGAGGTGACGTTATGCTCACAAAAACTAGTTTAACCCCGCAGTGCATATCGTTAGCCATACCGCCTGTTTTCAGTTGGTTTTCTAAGTTGCTATTTATTCGTGGCTTTGATCTTTCAGATTTTAATTTGTTATGGATTCTGTAAATTGTTTTTATTGAGTTTTAAAAATCGTAAAGAATTGGATTTATCAATATACAATGTCCATAATTAAACGACCCTACTTTAAAGTTGTCTACAGACAAAACTATTGGTCTCAGAAAGTTGTGAAATTTTGTGAAGGACATAATGAAGGAATGGGAATTTGTTTAAGCGAAAAGAAAAAAAAAGATTTCAAAATTTCGCCCAAGATGGCGTTTTTAATGAATTACACATTTAGCATACATTTACGACAGTTTACATATTTTAGTGCAACAAGACATGTTCCACATGACGGCCATCATTTTCAGCTACCATCTGGAATCCTAAAATAACATGTTCCACAGTTGACCGCAGTGCGTTCTGGGAAATGCTAAAAACAAGTTACGAAAAAAGTTTTGTTCAGCATGTTTTGTTGTAATAATATTTGTAACCTATCGAAAATGTGTGTTATTCATTAAAAAACGCCCTCTGGTGACGAAATTTTGAACTAAATTTTTTTTCGCTTAAACAAATTTCCATTCCTTCATTATGTCCTTCACAAAATTTCACAACTTTCTGACCAATAGTTTCGTCTGTAGACAACTTTAAAGTAGGGTCGTTTAATTATGGACACCCTGTATATACATATGTGTGTGTGTTTATTTTCTCTAAACGAACACCAATGTTCGGAATGTGCAGTGGAGTCACTCTATATTTTTAGCTCACAGGCTATCAAAGCCTGAGAGCTTATGTGCCCGCCGGTTCTGTATGTACGTACGTACGTACGTATGTATGTATGTATGTATGTACGTAACGCGATAACTCTTGATAGAACTAACCGTTTTACTTTAAATTTTGTTTATAGGTTCCTTGTGATAAGGCGCTTCCCTGATTAGTTTTGGAGGTTCATTGGTTAAGCATAAAGGGGGGAAACGGGGGCTAACCCCCCATAATTTAGATAAATGGGAATTATCCCATTTTCTTCAAATTTTGTATATAGGTTCATTTTGATAATGTGCTTCTGTCAATAGCTTTGGGGGTTCATTGGTTAAGTATAAAGGGGGAAAGGGGGGTAATCCCCCTAATTTGGATAAATGAGTTTTTCATGCAGAATTATCCGATTTTCTTCAAATTTTGTATATAGGTTCATTGTGATAATGCGCTTCTCTGAATAGTTTTGGGGGTTCATTGGTTAAGTATAAAGGGGGAAAGAGGAGGCTAATCCCCCCTTAATTTAGATAAGTGGGTTTTTCATGCAGAATTATCCCATTTTCTTTAAATTTTGTATATAGGTTCATTTTGATAATGCGCTTCTGTCAATAGTTTTGGGGGTTCATTGGTTAAGTATAAAGGGGGAAAGGGGGGATAAACCCCCTAATTTAGATAAATGGGTTTTTCATGCAGAATTATCCGATTTTCTTCAAATTTTGTATATAGGTTCATTGTGAAAATGCGCTTCTCTAAAAAGTTTTGGGGGTTCATTGCTTAAGTATAAAGGGGGAAAGGGGGGCTAATCCCCCCTTAATTTAGATAAATGAGTTTTTCATGCAGAATTATCCGATTTTCTTCAAATTTTGTATATAGGTTCATTTTGATAATGTGCTTCTGTCAATAGTTTTGGGCGTTCATTGGTTAAGTATAAAGGGGGAAAGGGGGGGGGTAATCCCCCTAATTTAGATAAATGAGTTTTTCATGCAGAATTATCCGATTTTCTTTAAATTTTATATATGGGTTCATTGTGATAATGTGCTTCTCTGAATAGTTTTGGGGGTTCATTGGTTAAGTATAAAGAGGGAAAGGGGGGCTAACCCCCTCTTAATTTAGATAAATGAGTTTTTCATGCAGAATTATCCCATTTTCTTTAAATTTTGTACATAGGTTCATTTTGATAATGCGCTTCTGTCAATAGGTTTGGGGGTTCATTGGTTAAGTATAAAGGGGGAAAGGGGGCTAATCCCCCCTTAATTTAGATAAATGAGTTTTTCATGCAGAATTATCCGATTTTCTTCAAATTTTGTATGTATATTCATTGTAATTAGACACTTCCCTGATTAGTTTAAGGAGTTCATTAGTTAACTATGAGGGGGTAACAGGGGGATGACCCCCCCCCCTTAATATATTGTTGATTTCTTTATTTTTCGAGGGCATATTTCATATTCTTTGAAGTAAGAGTACAATATACAATGAGTGTGAATAGCCTGTGAGCTCAATGCCCTCAGTTTAACCGGGCAGTTTTCTTTTTTTTTCCTTATCTCGTAGATCGAGAAAAATGCGTCCTCTTATAACTATACCATATAATAAGATCGTTTCCCTCCTTCTCTTTGCACATCCTAATATTATCTTTGATCACTCTCCTCTATCGTTGATGTTCCGTTGAGAAAAAGGAAATATAGTTCCCATTTCCCCATCTTGATTAAATATTTTCATTCATGCCGCAAAATTGTGTTTATAGTTCAGCTGAAAGCTTTTACCTCTCTCCATAGGGCAATAATTCAATCGCCATTCTAATTCCTGACATTAATTCTAGTGTTTCTTACCGGTCAACGAAAACAGGTACTGTTTTTTATGTTAAAGAAAGAGTGGGCGGGGTGGACGGGAAATATTCCCTATAAAATGTCAGTTGAATTGGTGTTTTCAGTGGACGTTTGCGAATTTCTTCTTTTAGGCAAAATATAAATTAATTACCGTAATTGTGGTATGTAAGCCGCGACTCAAATAAATTTGTTTTGAAGGACAAATTTTATTTAATAAATGAAGTCAAATAATTACCAGGTAGAAAAAGGTTACAATTTACTTAATAACATTTCTGATCGGAAACAGTTTTATTTCAGCCGGGGCATATATACCAGAAATCACGGTAAACAAATTAAAAGCAAAAAGAACCATTAAAAAAACTGCCTTTAGAAGATTTTCTTTTTACACCTGATTGATTAACTTCTTGGCAGGTATGGGATATTATATATCCCACTTAATTTTAATCTTCAAATATCACAATGGCGGAATTTTTGAATAAAATTTTCTTTTTATAATGTTCGCTTTTACTTATTTTCAAATAAATTTGTTTGTAAAGCCTGGTGCCATTCAGTCATTTCAACATTTTAGCAACAGACGTACTTTGCACTCGAAAGGGATAAATAACGGGAAATGCTTTAATTTAAATAATGAATTATTTACATTGTTTTAAGAGCAAAAACGGGTTAATCTTTTGTAATTGAGTTGCACGCAGATTTAAAACTATTCATGTTTGAATATTAATAAAAATCAGTAAATTGGTTTCAAACAAAAATTTTCAAACAATTTGCATTTGAAAGTACCCTTTGTTTTCTATTCGACGGTGTAAAAATTGAAATTGTGCGATGTTTAGAAGTTTAAAAAAAAATTGTAGTAAAATCCAAAAGTCAGGTCGTTGCCACTAACAATATGACGTCAGTGTTATTCACGGACATGTTTTTGCTTTATTATATGGACAAACGAGTTAATCTTCCGTAATTGGGTTGCACGCAGATTTTAAAATGTTCCTGCTTGAAAACTATTTTTTAAATCCATAAAATCAATAAATTGATGTATAATTTTCAAACTTTTCAGTTACATTTCAGAGTACATTTTTGTTCAGTTCGACGGTATAAAAATTGAAATTGTGCGACGTTTAGAAGTAAAAAAAAAAAAAATCAGTAATAGCTAAATTTACTTTTCAGGTCGTCGCCACTGTCAATATGACGTCAGTGTTACTCACAGACATGCTTCTGCTTTTGGTTTATAATATATTTCAAAATGCTGTAAAAAAGGAACCACTGGTCAGAATGACTTCAAATTTGAACTAAATATATTGGAAGAAGGGGGAAACGGTATGGCATAAGAAAGAAAGATTTCCAAAGTATCATCAATAGATGGCGCTGTAAGCGGCATACTATGCAAATTAAAAGACACTCATGCGCAGTTAAAAACCTAATCATTATGTGCTTTTTATGCATATTTTGGCCCAAGGACAATTAAAAACCAATTTTTCCCCATCCAATGTGGTGGGGGGAAATCCCATCCATGTGTCCCTCGCCGTGGTGGATTGGCTTTCCACTAATAGTACCACAAATGTTGACTGATTTGCGGCAGCATTCTCCCCTCATCGGAACGGAAGACTTTCTCGTAATGCGCCGACGAAGTGATAATTTCGCATTCTGCCCCTACCGTCTCGGAATTCGTTCCCGTATTTCGGGGCTGTTATGTGGTAATTTTTCCGACTGCTTTAGGCAGCCGGAAAGCGTTCCCTTTATCGTTTTAAGATGGCGCGCGTATATATGCAGCGCTCCGTTATATATGAGGATAGTTATCCGTTAGTATATGAGGATACAGGGCAAAAAGACAGTGTTTTAGAATAGGTACATTTTCTAATGAATACAGGTTACACGAAATTTTTAAACATAAATTATTTTTCCGTTAAAATTTATTTTAATACTATTTTGAATTGTAAATAATAAAGTATTATAGACCCGTTAGGAAAAGAAAAAAATACGCCCTAATCCAATAGTACTAATAATTAGTTAAAAGTTCACTAGAGTGAAAAGATTTTTATTTGCTTACGAAATTATTTTTGCATGTTACAAGAAAACAGTTTTACACTACCGATAGAATTTATATACTAATGAAATTTACCGGAATATTTTTGCACTGTCTTGTATATGTATGAAATATAGTGTGAGTCATAATACATACATAAAGATTGAAACATATTTTCTATTGAAAACTAATAAGGGAAAGCATTACTACTTATTTCGTTTTGTTTCCAAAATGTAATTAACACATTTCGTTAAAAAGATAATTCGTAAAATAAATAAATAAAAATAACTTAATGAAAGATTTTGCCTACATTAAATATTTATTCAACACTAAAAAATTGTTTAGTTTAAATCATAATTCACAAACAACATTAAAAATATATATAGTTTAATTAATATATTTCGCTAACAGCATTAAAATTTTCCAAAATCTCATAGCATACTTAGCATAATCAGAGGTCTGTCCAGACTTAACTCCCTGGGTCCTGTCCTTGTAAATTATGAACAGAACAGCTTTTTACATTTGTGAAAAATCTAGTCATAATTTTGTGAATTTGAAAGGATCGTCATATTCTTGTTCTTGTTTATACATTTTTAAGAAGATATGTGTATGTAAAATATACAGTTTCTTTATGTAAAAGTGACAGTTAGATTTTACTTTTAAATAATTAAATTTGTAAAAGTTTTTTAAGACAAAGAATTTTGTGAAGGGTCTTTTTTTAAGACAAATAATTTTTTTAATGGCCCTGTTTTGAGATGAAAATTTTTGTCAAGGGTCCAGTTTTGAAATGAAAAATATTGTGACGGGTTCTTTAAAGGGACCCAATTTCTTCCTAAACAGATCCCTAATAATTTACTAATTAACATAATAAAAAAGGTGGGAGTGGGCGATATTTTAGTGCAACCGGTCCCTGTGTAAGAGATTAAAAACATATTAATCTATAATTAAAAGCCTCAACATTATTAATCACCCACTACGGGGGAAAAAAAACTCGCTTTGCGAACGTTTTTGCTACAAGTCATAAGATAATGTAATATATGTTTAAATAACTCTGTATATCTATAAAAATTTAGATAAACACCTCATAAAAATCTTATTTAGTTTGAAATATACTTGCTGCATTCATAATTATGCGGAATGTAATTCAAATTGTGGAAAGGAAATACAATTTGCAATATACATAATTCAAGTTTTAAAATGAAATCTAAAAGGTATATTACACGAGATTAAAAAAAAAAAATCCCTGACGGCTCGACCTACAGGCACAGGTAGATTTCGAAGATGTAGACCGTGGGGCGCCTGTTTGTTGGGAATTACGGAAGAAATGACCTTTTTGCCATGATACGGCAGATGGGAACCGCCCACTTCGAAACCTAACTTGTTTGCAGGCGGAGCCGGCAGGGATTTTTTTGTTTTTAATTTTTTTGTGCTATAAGGGTTGGTTCAATAAAAAATTTGTCAATATAAAAGTTGTAGATAATATTAAGAGGATTAATAATACATTTATACGGATTTGATATCTTGTGAATTGACGGAGTTATGATTTTTTTTCTTCTACCTCCCCCCCCTTCCCTTCTCCCCCCCTTGGGGCCATTTTTAATGATATCTAAAATCTGTCATACATAAATTTTCGGCCCTTTCCTAGAAGTAATAATAACTTTACACGGATTCGATACGTATCATAATTAAGTAATTATGGGTTTTTTTCTGTTTTTACAAAAAGCCCCCCCCCCCGGTTCGATTTTGCCCATTAACGAACTTAAACGAGATTTTATGCTACTTGTTTTTATGTATCTGTTTGGAAGAGATTTATGCAGAATTTTTCCAGTTATTGTGTCCATAAAAAAGTGACATAGATAGATAGATAAAGTTTTGAACTGGGAGTCTTTTTGGGTTCTGGGAGTCATGATCGGCGTAGATCTGCAAAAATTTTTCAAAAATTCCAACTTAGGTGAGAATGTAATAGGTAGTATTTCTTACGAAATCTACCTAAAAGGAGCGAGTGGGCGGAGGGAAGGTGTCATATGACTACGAATATTTAATTTATATGGAAAATATTTATTTAATTTTAAGTCTAATGAAAAAGGCATAAGAACAATTCATATTCACTGAAAAGTAGAAGAAAGGGGGGGGGGCAGAGGGAAATGTCACATGACTACGAATATTTATTTTCAAATTCAAGTTACAATAAAAAAATGCGTTACAACAATTCAGATTAACTGAACAGTAAAAAAAATAAATGTATAATTTACATTATTTACAAATTAGCAATAAAATCTTTGCTGTATGGTCATAAGAAAATGTAGTATATATTTAAACAACAATGTATATTTACAGAATTTAGATAAATACCTCATATTTTTTTTTATTAAATTTGGTGTATTCTCCTTTATTTCATCAAAATATTTAAATTCTAACCTAAAATCCATATCCCATCTAATCTTCCTAGTTTCATCATTAATTAATATTTTAAAATTATTTCTTAATTAATATTTATAAATAATATTTATCATTGATTTCTAAATTCCCGCAAACCTAACTTCGAAAAAAAAAAAAAAAAAATCAATCATTTGAAAAAAAATTTCAAAAAAGTCTGCATTTAAATAGGTATAAAACACACGTTCACATCTCGCGTAAATAAACAAACCACGCGTGACCTTGGAAATGATTGGTCGAAACTGGTAAGCTCAAAGCAGGGAGATTGAACGTCGGTCGAAAAATCCGAAAGCAGGGCAGAATTGCAAACTGTCAAATCTCGTTATGAATTACGGGATCGGTTGGTTCCGAATCGGTTTGTTTCGTTAAGGGCAGAATACTGCCATTTGGAGGTCATTTTTTCCGTCAAACAACCAAAACACTCATGTACGTGAAAAATCCGTGAAAATACAAGAGATTTTCCGTAAAATTTTACGGAGAAGTTTCATTTTTCCAAAACAGCAGTACAATTTCCGTAAATGAAATTAGTTCCGTTAAAGAGATTTCAAATCTGTAAATATGCAGCAAGTTTTCCGTAAATTTAATGGGTTTTTACCGTATTTCCTTCAAAACAGTACAATGTCCGTATTTCTTCTAAAACAGTGCAATTTCCGTAAATGACGTTTAAAGGTTGAGTACAGAAATCGCCTTCTTTGAAACGCGAATTAAGATTGTTGTATTTACTAGAGTTCTTTTAGGATACAGGCCTGGCCCGGCACAACCGGCTGGACCATTCTAACCGAGGGCATGTCAATTTATTGTGAAAAGAATAGTAATATTTATACTTTTTAATAAAATATTTATAAATTTATTTTATTTTTATAAATTACAGAAAAATATATATACTTTTTAAAATCTACTTTTTTTTTCTTGATAGTACTTCAAAATTATGTTTTTCTTTCCACTAAATTTTTAAAAATTTATTTTAACTTTTTTAACGTAAGGCAATATTGTGTTATTTAAAAGTTTCATAGCATAATATCTCTGCAAATTATAGCTATGCAAATTGGTATTAAACTAAACATGTTTTGGCTTACAAATTTATGAATTACGCTAAAATTTATTATTTATAAATTATAATTTTACAAAGTTTATAATTTTTTCCTTAAATTTATAAAATTAGTTAATCTTTTTTCTTTACTTTTATAAAAATAAAGTTTTTAACTTTATAACGTTTTTAATTTATTTCGTTAGTTTATATTTTTATAAATTAAACCAATTTAATTTAAATTAAATCAATAAGTCCCGATTTAAACTTACCTATCCCAAGATCATTAATTTCAAATTTGTCTCCAAAAATCAATTTTTTTTTTTTTTTTTTTTTTTTTTTTAACTATTTAGTTTAACGAAACAGCACGCAAAAGCTCTCAGCATAGCTGAAATATAATAATTTAATTTATTATAAAAAATGTTTATTTACATAAATTTTTTAAAATAAGACATTAAAAAATTTTTTAATAGCACGTAATAAACCCGTCTAATTAAGATATATGTTTTTTTGTTTTTCTTTTTTTTTTTTTTTTTTTTGAATTGATAAATAGATAATCAGGCAAATAATTTAAAAGAGTATATGTTCGAAAAAAGAAAATGTTGGTACTGTTGCAAAAAGAAGCAATCATTATTCTTAATACAATGTTTTACGCATATAATACATAATAAATTAAAATTTATCTGTTATAAAGCATCAAATAATACAGCAAAATATTGAAAATTATGAAAAGAAAATATTAAAAACATTGGAACTGAAAAAATCCATCTACTGATGAAACCTCAAGTTTTTGCATAATAAAATAACTAATAACAGCATTTGAGAAGGATAGCGCTCATGGCAAAGATTGATTAATTATTGTAAACTCACTCAGGAATGAAAAAAATAAGTAGAAATGTATGTATCCCTTATAAGGTTGTCCTCGCGAAGTATTTTTTTTTCTTTTTTTATCCTATAAATTATATTTTAACGACATAAAAATTTCTAAAAAATACGGAAGATATCTGTTATAGAACGGATATTTCAGAAATCACGGAAAATTTCCTGGAATTTACGGACTTTTTTCCCGTTAAAATACGAAAATAGTACTGGGGTCTCGATTGCCAGTACAATTTCCGTTTTTTTTTTTTCCAGGAATTTTTTTTTACAGTGAACGGTATGGCATAAGAAAGAAAGAGTTCCAAAGTGTATCAATAGATGGCGCTGTAAGCGGCATACTATGCAAATTAAAAGACACTCATGCGCAATTAAAAACCGAATCATTATGTGCTTTTTATGCGGTTTTTGGCCCAAGGACAATTAAAAACCAAATTTTCCCCATCCAATGTGGTGGGGGAACATTTTCCTCCATCCATGTGTCCCTTGACGTGGTGGATGGGCTTTCCACTAATAGTACCAGAACTCTTGACTGATTTGGCGGTAATTTTTTCCGTCAAACGACCAAAACACTCATGCACATTGAACAGTACGGTTTGTTTACTAGGCAACACATGCCAAAGCCGTCGTATTTCGATTAAAATTGTCACTTGTAGCCGAATCCACTTTCTTTATGCCGCTTACAGCGCCATTTATTGGAACACTTTGGAATTTTTTCTTTCTTAGGCCATATCGTTTCCTTTTTCTTTCAGTATATTCAGTTAAAATTTGAAATCATTCTGGCCAGTGGTTCCTATTTTACAGCATTTTGAAAGTGGAGGTTTAAAATATAAATAAAATGCTTAAGTGATATTAAGAGGAAACACAAAAGGCTTATAAAAACCTTTTAATGATCGACATATGTTTCAGCGCTCATATACGGTGTCATTTTCAAAATATATAATGATAAACAAAAATACTCTCGCAAATTTTTGAAAATAAACTTGAAACCATAAATCACGAGATCATATATGTAAAAAAGCAGGTGCTTGAAATAGTCAACTGTAAACGTGAAAATTAATATTTCCTTATTGCTTTTTTTAAAACTGAAAAGTACCTCGTGTCAAAATTTTAGGTAATTCAAATGAGATGGATTCATTTCCAATGTTCACGTTACGCATATAGATTTCTATTGATTCACGGATAATAGATGGGAAATGAAGCCTTGAGGGATAAATTAATTTATTATTTTTAAAATCAATTTTTAAAGTATCGGTACTATGTAGTCTTGCCAGTGCTGTAGATCTCCTGTCATATTTTATATCTACCATATGCTCTTTTAATCTTGTTTTAAACTTTCTAGTGGTCATTTCTATATAATATTGTAAAGTTCTATCTGCTCTTGTATATAATGATAAATAGTTTAACTTAAGCATCCTCTTTAATAAAAAGCTATGCGTTGCTGACGACTGGGGTTTTTGCTAATCGTTGCCACAGGTTAATCTCGGAAAATGAAACATTTGAAGTTACTGAAAAAATTAATACCTCGAAAAGTGTTTGTCAGAAAATTGTTATACAAACTGCGTTAGAAAGGTAAAAAATTGTATTTTTTTTTTTAATATAAATTTCAAATCTAATGATTATACCGTTTTTCAAATATTGAATCTCAAAAATTACCAAATTTCACAATGGAGTACCATAGCGAAACCTTCACGATAATGATATACTAGCCATAGCACGAGATAAATTTTAGTAGCCTTAAATGTTCAAATATACAACTGAATTATGTCACGAGTGCATGATTTTTATTCAATTCTCGACAAATACTAGATACGTCCTTTCTTTTTAGTATATATAGATATTAAATGTAAAAAGTCTGTTAGAATTTTAAATAAAAAACAGTTTTCGGCGACGTTCTGTAGCCCGGGTTCGATTCTCTAGTTTTATCTATATTTTAATTGTAATTAGTGATCGAGGAAAAAATATTTTTCCATAACCCTGTTACATAAAAAGATCATTTCTCCCCTTCTATTTTCACTTCCAATTATTTCTGACCACTCTGTTCCGTCGCTGATATATCCAGAAGAAAAAGGTAAATATTCATCCGAAAATATAATCCCCGTTTCCTGGTCTAATATAAATATTTATATTCTTGCCACGAGATAGTGTTTATAGATCAACTGAAAGCTTTTACATCTCTTTCCATAGGGTGATAATCGAATCTCTATTATAATACTGGATATTAATTTTAGGTCGGTCAGGTACCGGAAAATAAAAACAGACTTTTCTTTATATTCAAAAAAAGTAACTGCGTTGTTATCGCTGTAAATGAATTCGTTGTGATCGGAAGTCTTTCTCGGTTAATATTCAAAAAAGTATTAAAGATAAAAATATTAAAATTGGTCATTACTTAGGCGTTTTATACAATCTGATTTTCAAATGTTTAATTCCTCTTATTTAATCAATCACGAAAACCGCCGTTAGCCGTCACGTTGATTTCACCTTAAAATCCTACAGTCAAAGGGAAATGAACGGAAACCTTATTAGAGAAGATTGCCACTTCTCTTTTAGTTGTAAATATTGTAGTATTATTGAGAAATGTTCTATAAACACGCTGAAGCAGACAGTTTTAAAATCTAAGAATTATTTTAAGAGTTATTTAATGTTGAAATCGGTCAAAATAGATCCGATAATAAGGTTTTATCGGAGCAAAAACTATGCTTATAAATTTATTTTTCTTTTGCAGGGACTTACTTGATAAACCTGCGGTGCGCAGTGTGCAATTATTTTTTTATAATTTGACAAACGTTTTGAGGTTCCTTCTTCGATTTTTATCTACATTTTCATTTTTTCAATAGAGATTTATTTCATATTTAGAAAGGGTTTCGTTCATCTCACGAAATCCAATTCGTCTAGCTTTTCTGCCTGTCCGTCACAGCATCGGTTCTAAGAAACTGCATAACTTAGAGATTTGAAATTTTGTGTACTTAAAACTGAATACCTACTGTCACGCTGAAAATCATAAAATTTTGAAAAAGTCTTCATTAACACAAGATAATAATTAAAACCTTAAAAACCCACTCATTAATGGATAAAATATTCAACTAAAGCGCAGAATTTATTTGAATTGTTGCCAATTTGTAAAATAGCGCCCATCATATTCCCTTTCAATTAAAAATATATTTACACGTGACTATCAAAAAAAAAAAAAAAAAAAAAAAAAATATATATAATTAAAAGATCACGTGTTAAAAGCAGTAATTGTAGGAAATTACGTAATAAAAAAATATACTTGCGCGTGAATATTAAATCTAAAGAGAAATAATTAAATTATTACGCATTCAAAGCATTAAATAGGTAAACTTACGTCATATTTAAAATGCTCAAATAACAATATTTCCAAACAGTTTCAATATAAAAATATATTTACTAGAGATAATAATTTATTTCGACAAAATATTTTACATATTATTGCAAATTTTAAAACAGCGTACATAATATTCTCCTTCCATTAAATATTTTTAAGTTTATTAATAGGAAGGAAACTTTGATAATTACGTCATATTGGAAACGATACATTTAAAACGTCTTACTGAAAACAATTTTCGGTACTTCTCCATTATACCGTTAACAATATTCCAGTAAAAAAAAAAAAAAAAAAAAAAAAAAAAAAAATGGAAGAATGTTGCCATTGGAATCTAAAGCCTACTCACTAATGTGTCAACTATCAGTAGCTTTAAACAATGACATTTATAATACATTAGTGAAAAGAGAAAAAAAGTTATCTTAAATATTTATTTATTTACAATAATTTTCTTAATTATCCCCCTCGGCTGATGGATAAGTGTTTAAGACGTCAGTTGAAACGGATCTGTTGTACATAACTATGCATAGCAACATTTTTTCAACACTTTTCTCTTTTAATATCATGGCGCGCCGTTTAAGGTCGTTATTATTTTTTAATTAATGAAATGACTAATAAATGTGTAAAATATCATTAAAAATATAGATAAATGTGGAATAAAAATCTCTCGATGACATAACAAACACGTGTAACGCGTCTGATGTTAATTGAATGTGACGCCACGGAAACGCACTTTTTTTTTTGGGGGGGGGGGATAGTGGCCGACGGTATAAGGGTAAATACCCAATTTTTTTTATACATCATTATAAAATTCCCCGATGCAGTGACATTGTTTACTTAGCCATTTTACACAAGTTGATTTTGAAATGCTTAATTGATGTTATTTAATGAATTACGAAAACAGTTGTTAGAAAACAGTCGACAGCAGTTGATTCGGCCTTAAAATACCTCAGTGAAAGGAAAATGAATGGAAACCCGATTACAGCAGACGCCATTGGTTGCTTAATTATAATTCAATCTTTCATAATCAGTTTAGAGTTAATCAAATTAGCGTGTTTTTATAGTTTGCGGTGTCAGAACGGGGGTTGGCGAGCGCAGGTTGTAGGGGCAGGCCCTAGTAGAAAAAAGAAATAAACGCTAATAGAGAATGACGTAATTAATAATGCTAATAAGGATTGTTCATAAAGAAGGGGAAAGGGGGGGGGGGAATACTTTTTTAATATCGCATTTAGTCCACATGACAGATATTATTCTGACAGTTCAGATAACCGGTTCAGATATTCGAAAAAATAAAAAAATGGACCATATATTTTTTTAATTTATAAAAAAAAAAGGACTTTTTTTTTTTTTTTTTTTTTTGAAAATGAAACTTATTTGGATTTATTAAAGAAAGGATAAAGCGTTTTGAAGGGAATATTAAACGAAACCCTTTGTGCGATCTTCGATCACAGTTACCCACTTGTTTATATTGTTGCTTTTTTTGTTGTTGTTCGTTAGAAATATCTTTTGTTGATTTTCTACTTCGCAAAATTCCTATATTACAATTTTTTAGAAGAACGGGGATATTTGGATATCTATTAAATAGATTTACAGTATTTTTACAGTTTACATTTAAAAAAAAAAAAATGAAATAAGTGATTTTCTGATTAACTTCATTGTTTGATGATGTAAATTCTTTTCTAGTCCATTAAAGTTTATGTCAACATTCATATTACATTCTATATCAATTTATCTCAATTTGATCAATGTGTAAAACTCATAATGTAGTTGAAAACATACAAAGGGGAAAAAATGCTCAAAGGCAATATAATGTGTCTCGGTATTTCTATTACGTCCTGTATAAATTCTACATACCTCAATAACCTAGTATAAATATTGGTGATTGACATTGTATAATTTCAGGAAAAAATTACTTCAAAAAATTTCCGTTCATAGGCGATAAAAAAGAAAAGTCGGAACAGATGTGTTACACTCACGCTAAAATGTAAACAAAAGATTGGCGACTGTTTGGTTGGCGCGATTTCCAAGACTGCGCCAAACGAATAACTTAATACAATGGCTAGGTTGCCATTAAAAGAAAAAATCCCCTAAATTTGGCGACTTTTTCTTTTTTTTAACCGATTAATTTTTTTTTTTTTTTAGCGTGAGTGTAAAGCATCTAAGCCGAAAAGTCAATGTTTAGGGCGGAGTTTAAGCTTCAAATTTGTATAGCTGAATGGCTCCGCCCTAAATTTCGCTTTTTTTTTTTTTTTTTTTTATGCATTCATACAAAAACATTTTTAAATATATATGTGGATACCGATAATACAATTATCAGAAATGCATCTCAAAATGTGTCGACACATTAAACATTTGACAGAAGATAGATCTGAATATGAATATAATTTCATTTTTTTTTTAAATATTATCGAAAGAAAATTATTAAAAAAATGCGATTAAATGATTTTTATAACTGTTCAACATAATGTGATTTTATGGAAGCGTTTTTGAAAAAAAATGTTTTTTAAATATTCAAGAAATATTTTTTTTTTCTTATGTAATATTAATATTTACAAAAAACGATTATTAAGAGGAAATTTATTTTTAGCTAAGGAGAACCATCTAAAAAAAAAAACAGAAGAAAAAGAAAGAAAGAAAAAGGAAGAGAAAATGCAAAATTATTTCAGCGGCATCTAAACCGGCATCAACGGCATCTAAGAATGAATCGGATGGCTACATCCAACAAAATGCTATCAACCTAAACTTAATCTTATATGTATTCATGAGCTAAAAAAAGTACATGCATACTTTATGTACAAGTATAACGTTAGCCTATTTTTTGGTAATTTTGGGTCCCCTGCCCCCCTTACGATATCGTACATTATCATTCCTCAACTCGCCTCCCCCCCCGCACCAGGGCTGTAGCTAGAAGTAAACAATAGGGGGTGCTCAAGAAAATGTAGGGGGTGGGGGGGGGGCTCATACTATTTATCTCTCTCTGACACGTGCACGCACAAACACAGTTATATATGATCAAAGTATTATACAGAAACATGGGCATACGCAAGGGGGGGTGATGAGGCTCAATCCGCCCCCCCCCCGAAATTTTCGAAAGTGATATGAAAAAAGTGTTGATTTTTTTCTTTCGATTTTGGAAAAAAATCAGTTTTTTTCATTCTCATTAATTCCACATTAGTCTGCATTGACACCAAAGAAAAGAGGGGCTGATGGGGTTACAGCCCCCTCCTTCCGAAATAGTCGGAAATTAAATGAAAAAATTGTTTTTTCCTTACTTTTTTCGTCAAATCTGTAATTTTTTTCTTCTGTCATACAGCGAAATAGCCATTCTCATTAACCCCATATTAGTTCACATTGACATCATAGTATACCCAAAGATGGGGAGGGGGCTTATAGAATTACAGCCCCCTCCTCTCGAAATAGTCAAAAATGAAATGAAAGAATAGTGCCGTTTTTTTTTGTTGTTGTTGTTGTTTGAGATAAATTTGATTTTTTTTCCCCCATCATTTTACAGACTACCCGCTCCCTTCGCTTTAGTTTCATATTAGTGCACAGTGATACCAGATTATACCCAAAGGGATAATGGCTAAATGATAGATTCCTTGCCCTTTTAACCAGATTTTTAAAAAGTTAGTTCAGTATATTATTTCAGTTTAAAAACTATACCTATAAACAGAGATGTTTGTATGTGTGCTGTTTTTTAAATAGACCACAGTGTTTTTTTCCCACGACCCTTTGATGAAATTCTGGTTTTTATCACGGCCCTTTGGCAAATTTCGCATTTTTCTGCGATTCTTTGACGAAATTCGCTTTTTTCCCCCGCTGCCCTTTGACAAAATTCGCGTTTTTTCCGCAGCCCTTGGAAAAAAATTCGCGTTTTCCCGCGCCTTTTGAGTGAAATTCGCTTTTTTCCACGGCTCTTTTGACGAAATTCGCATTTTCTTGCGATGCTTTAACGAAATTCCTTCTTTTTCGCGGCCCTTTGATTGAATACATGTATTTTTTTTTTAATTCTTTGTCGAAATTTGCGTTTTTTTCGCGGCTCTTTGACGAAATTCGCGTTTTTCTGCGATTCTTTGACAAAATTCGTCTTTTTTGCGATCCTTTGACGAAATTAACGTTTTCCCGCGACCGTTTGACGGATAACGCGCTTTTTTTTCCCCGTGATCCTTTGTCGAAATTTGCGTTTTTCCCGCCGCTTTTCGACGAAATTTCGACGTTTTTTCCACGATCTTTTGTTAAAATTTGCGTTTTTTTCCTGTCTTTTTAGTGAAATTCTCGTTTTTTGGTATCCTTTGTCAAAATTTGCGTTTTCCCACGTCTTTTTGACAAAATTCGCGTTTTACCATAGTCCTTTGACGAAATTCGATGTTATTCTGCGGCTCTTTGACGAAATTCTCGTTTTCTCCACGATCATTAGATGAAATTTGACTTTCTTTTCGAGATTCTTTGTCCAAATTTGCATTTTTTGCGTCTTTTTGACGAAATTAGCATTTTTCCAAGGTCCGTAGTCAAAATTCGCGTTTTCCGTGTCTTTTTGACGAAATTAGCGTTTTTTCCACGGTCCTTAGTCGAAATTCGCGTTTTCCGCGTCTTTTTGACGAAATTCGTGTTTTTACCATGTCTCTTTGACGAAATTCCAGGTTTTCTGCGCTCTTTGACGAAATTCGCGTTTTTTCCATGGCCTTTTGACGAAATACGTGTTTTTTCGCGATCCTTTCTCGAAATTCGCATTTTTTCCGCGGCCTCTCGATGTTACGTTTTTTTGCAGTCCTTCGACGAAATTAGCGTGTCCTCCGTGATCATTTGACGAAATTCGCATTTCATCAGCGATCATTTGATAAAATTTAGGTTTTCTCCGCGATTATTTGACGAAATTTGTGTTTTCTCCGCGAAAAGACATTTGAGGAAATTTGATCTTTTTTCAATGATCCTTTGACAAACTTCCCGTTTCTCCGCGGCACTTTGACAAAATTCGAGTTCTATCCGCTGCCCTTTGACGAAATTCGCATTTTATCCGCGGCCTTTTGAAAAAATTGGGGGGTTTTCCATGATCCTTTAACGAAATTGGAGTTTTTTTCAGAGAACGATTGACGAAATTCATTTTTTTCGGCGGCCAGAATAGCGAATATTTCAAAAATAACGATATATTAATAATTATGTCAAAAATAGTGATTTATTTTTAAGTCCGAATTTTCGGACTGATGACCGATTTTTTAAAATTTTCGGAACCTCATGCCTTAAATTTTCGGAAAATTTGGAACAGAATCACCCCTCTCCCACCACCACCTTTTCACCCTCTGGCTACGTCCTTATTTCCAAAAATTATTGTTGTTTACAACTCATTTCAACGTGTTTCGTAATATTTAGAACATTATAGAAATTTAAGTCACCCCCCCCCCCCTCCCGAAATAAAATTCTCGGTACGCTACTGTATAGAAAAGTAAATTAGTGCATATTCATATTGTAGGCACTATGTTTCTTATTAAATTGTTTATAATAACTTTATTTGATGCTAAGAAAAGTAAAGGATGATGAGGGATGATGTCAATAAATAAATAAAAAGCTGACAGTTTACTTGTTTCAAAAGAGTTGCAACCTTTAATTTTTTTCTGAATATTCCCTACCCTTAAGGATTCTTAAGTTATGTTTTTATATGATAAAAACATTAGAAAAATATAGGGTGTATTTTGCATTTTAAAATTATTTTTGTGTCTAGTCAAAAGCTAAAGCCACTTGTATTTAAAATGGCTATAACTCATTAGAATAACTTTGTTTTATGCTAATAATAGAAAACTCTTCAAAATGAAAAATTTCAGTTCATACTACTGCAAAAGTCAATGTTTGCATCCGCAAAAGGTTGCTAATTCTGAGTATGTGCAGACAGGATGCGCGCCTATTGAAACACTTACTTGCAGTTCTTAAACAAATACTACAATTTAGTATTTATGCAAAACTGTAAAAAGCCCCCAGAACTAAGTTCAATCTTTGAACAGAGTTCCATTTGAATTTTTGAAACAGAATTTCATTTGGTGGCCTTGGCAACTTTCCCAGGGGGGGGGGGCTCAAAAAATTTCAAGTTGTGCTGAGCCCCCCTGGCACCCCCCTAGCTACGGCCCTGCCCCCCCACACACACACCACCCCTGCTTTAATGATATCGTTATGAATGTCTAAAAATTATTTTCCTTTTTGCACTTTTTGTTTTTACTTATATACGTGTGCAGTGTTTACAGATATGCATACAGCAGTGATATGCATACTTTACTTATTCAAATGAACAGAAGAAATCAATAAAATATCACTATTATACATGAAATGACTTTATATAAAATAACAACTGACAGAGATTGTTACTATTTAAAAGTATCTACATTACAAAGGACAAACGTGTCCGTGTGTAACGCTGGCGTCATTTTGCGAATGGCAACAGTTGACGATGACATTTCATTTTGCGATTTTTGCTACTGCAATTTTATAATTTCTAAACATCGCACATATTCAATTTTTGCACCATTATATAGGGAAAAAATCTACTTTGAAATGCAATTTGTTTGAAAACTGTATCGCAATTTACTCATTTTTTATAACTTTTAAATTAAATTTGCAGCAGGCTTTTTTTTTTTTTTTTAATCTATCTCTATCGCTTGCAGACGATTACAAAATATTAATCCGTTTGTACTTTAAACATTATAAAAAGCTCAGCATTTGTTTCCAGCTAACATTCAATAACGAAATGAAAACATCACTAACACTAAGCAATGGATAAAATAGTATAAATAACACACAAATTTAACGGGCATGTAATTGAAATAACCGCTTAAAACCGCTGAAATTAACAGAAAAAAAACAAAAAATTGGTGTAGCGTAGGTAACGAAATTTTTAGCGATATTTTCGGCTATTAGCTTCTAGGACGAGGCCAATCCGAAATTGCTGCTTTTAATTAATTTAAAACATTTATTTGAACATATAATTGACATATTTCATATAAAAATGGTCTTTGGTGGTTTTAGGGGGAAATCTAAGAAAAATTATTAGATGTAAAAAGTCTATTAGAGTTTTCAGTAAAAAAATTAAATGGTTTTCACATTTATTCTCTATCCCAGGAAGCCGGGTTGGATGCCCCAGTATTAATAACAGCTATTTGTTACAAAATCTATTCAACAGTAATATTGTATTCTTGTATTTGTTCCCTGTACGGAGAGGAGGTAAGATGAACTTATCAACCAAACATATGGACAAAAAAAAAAAAATCTTTATTAGGGGGCTCTGCCCCCTGCTCGCTACGCTGACCAAGCCCCGTACTGATTTCACAAAGCCTCTTAAAATCTGGTAATGTATCCTGTTTTAAAAAGATGATGATGATGATGATATCACGAACGGCGACTATCTTCTGTAATCAGGTTATAATGCTTTTTCATTTAACTGGTTATAATGCTTTTTCATTTAATTCATCTTTTTTATTTATAATATTCATGTGTAAACACAATTTTTATGACGTAATTTTCTTTATTTCCCGCTTTCAGCACGTGATCATTTAATTATTATTTTAAACTTTCATTGTTGTTTTTAATAGTCTCGCGCAAATACATTTTTTATTTGAGATAAAACATAATCATTTGCGCTTATTTAGAAATTGGCAACAATATAAGAAAATGACTTTTTCAATTAAAGATTTTTTTACTCGATTTTTAAGGATTTTTTGAGTTTTTATTATCCGACCGTGATAATTTTTTGAATTTCTGAAAGCTTGTTATATTTCGCGTCTGGTGGTATAATTTTCAAATCCGTAGGATGACTAGAAAAAAAGTAATCGCTCCTTAAAAAAGTCCCTAGTAAAAAAGCGATGAGAATAACCCGGAATATCTACGCAGAATTTGATTGGTCCATTTCGTTTTTGGCTCAGTTCCAGATTACTTTTTTTTAATATAGAAGGACTATAAAAATATAACAAGTACCATTTCAAACATACTTCTCCAACAGCGGATTATATGCGCATATAGGAATGGGAACGTTAAGCTAGTCCATATTTTGTAATGAAATGATTTCACAATCATTTAATTGTTGTATTATCATTTTTTTTTTAAAGATTATTTCGATCTAAGAAAAAAAGTTGAAAAAAAAAATTGGTTGGATTAAAAATGACAACGATATCAAAAGACAACCCCCCCCCCCCTAGCGATATATTATGCTATCAATTGTCAGACCCCTCCCCCCTAACGTGATAACTTTATATATGCACAGCCTCAAAGAGAATTGGAAGACTGATAAATATATCACATGTATTGTTTTAAGTCATTTGTTTTTCTGATTTGACTCAAAGTTCAACTACTACGCTAGAAATAATTTTAAGTGGCTTAAAGATGCTCTTATTACCATAATTTTAGGAGAGTCTTCTACTTTTCGAATAATTCCTTAGATTTAAGGACGTATTCCCTAAAATTTCGATATCCAATTATCAGTGAAATACGTAGTCACGTACCGAAGTGTAGCATTATAAAGCTAATAAAACATTAACTAACATATGTAAGCAGGATACAGTTAATTAAATCAAGTGAATTATGCTCAATGTATTCATCACTGGTGGCACTTGACGTGCCCGACATGCATTTTTTAAATACGTATCAATGATGTTTTATTTTAAAGTTTGTACATATGCACAAAATGTTATTCAATATTTTACGCAGAAAAAGTATGAAATTAATGTGTGTTTTAAGTTAAATCTCATACCAGAATGTTTATAAGAAAATATTGTTAAGGTAAAAAAAAAAAAAAAAACAAGTGCATAGCTGTTTGTGAATTCTTGAAAATAGTGTTCAAAAAATTGGCAGTTGACATGTTCCAACTGCCGATTAATCACTCATGCAGTTTCACTATATCACCACCACACTTCTTCCCTCACCACCTTAGCGTTTCCACTTGGGTCCAGCATGTACAACTCATTTTGCTAATAGTTGCTCTTTCAAAAGGCTCGCACGGATACAGGTTACGTTTTTTTCCTTTCCGTTCTTGAAAGTAACCGGTTACTTTCATATGGTCCGTCTTCAGAAGTTTGTCTACATATTAGAGAGGTCAGCGGAGGAGATCCCTGACATGTTTATCACCGCCTCTTTCTTTTCTGGATGACCACAAAACCTTTGAAAAGAAAGGACAGGGTAATAATTTATGAGTTTTTGTCGGGGATTGTTGAAATTACAATATAATTTTTTTCCCTTCATTTCACCTTAGGAGTAGCGTTCACAGACAAATACTTCTAGATTTTCAGCTTCCATTGGTCGTAATGGAAATTTCCCTTTAACGTTGGATTCGGATAGACACTGGTGCTCCAATTGGCTGGCGTTAAAAATTACAGCAACCCCAAATAAGTCTTGCCATATTTGACAACTTATTGATTCATTGGCAATAAAAATAAACAAAAAATTTGTTCATACATATTGGATTAGTACTTCTTTTTAACAAAAAATTACAGCTGAAACTGGTTTTTGTTAAGATTGAATTTATATATATAGATAGATAGATAGATAGATAGATGATAGATATACACATAAACTATAAATTAAAAATCTTTAGGGGGTATTTAAATAGTAAAACGAATATTGGTTTATTATAAAAATAATTTGTTTTTAAATAATTTTGTATTGTTGATTGTTTGATCTTTTAATGTTGTTTCATCTAATATTAAAATAATATAATATTAAATCTTACAAATGAAATCAGAACCTTTTATTGAGAATTATTATATTGGCATGACCGGCGGGAAATTTAGTTACAGGAAAAAGGAGCCTATAGCTGATATTAAGTATAATAGAAAAACCACAGAACTGGCAAGATTATATCAAGCAAACACTATCCAAATAAATTTCAATGAAAGTAAAATAATTTTTCTCTCCAGTCTATACTATCCATCCATAATAAGCGAAACCATAGAGATATTAACAGGCAAAAATACAATATGTAACGATGCAACATCTTTTAACTTACCGAAATTGTGGCTGGAGTTACTTCATGGTTACAGATATAAAAATAAACAACCAAGTAAAAATAAAAGATAACGTACGTAATTTTTAAAAAGTACATGAAAATTAAATGATAGCATTTTAAATAATAACTTCAAAGACCGTGCAATTATGGAATAATATTATCATTTGTTTGTGAAATAGGCTCGGAGTGAGCCGAAACATGTCAAACAATCTAATAAAAGTTATTGATGGTGAGAAATACCACCATCTAGATCTAAACTAGCACACACTATAAAAAAAAAAAAGTATTTGGTTTTTTTTCTGCATATTAACAGAGTATTTGGTATCATTTTAATCAGTGAACAGTGAACAATACAAATTAATGATCCATTTTAGGATCAGCGCATACAGATAGATAATTGTGGAACAAAGTGAACCACGGCAGTCAAGGAAATATTTGGTTTTCCGTTCCCACGAATGATTTAACTACACCTAATAAAAATGTCATGGAGAAAATTGTCAGAACAATAATATGACACATTTATTTATGAGAGCTTAAATAGGCACGAAGACCTCACAAGTCAAAGCATCTTTACCTCCCAGACACAGCACGGCGTCAAGAGGAATCGCTATTGTACCGACGGACCTATGAAACACTCAAGGGGAGTACCAAATTTCTCCGGCATGCCAATGGGCATCTCTCTAAAATCAGAGGTATGGCCGAAACATGCAAATTTTCAAGAAGTTAAAACGTATAAGGCCTTAATTTTATGTGAAAAGGGAAAAATGGTTCCATCCCTTTTTTTTTTGCTCCACGAAAAGAATGTGATTTTTCTTGAGAGTTCAGATTCAAAAAAGATGGAAAAGTAGAAGGTTGACTGCTCTCTAACTAAAAAAACAGATTTTGAGTGTGTGTGCCAATAGATGGAAATGTACGCGCTAAGAAAAAGCGAAAACGCGTCAGCCATTACCTCCTGCTGTCAACGTTATCTAGTAATATAAGGTAACAAACAATCTTCCTTCACCATTGTTCCATTTTATTTAATTAAGCTATATTCTTTTAATAATACGAATTTAAGTGTGTATGAAGATCCTACCCCGATCTAAACATAAAAAGGCTAATCAAATAAATACTTCTAGGGTATGGAACTCTGCCTTTCAAAATCGAATTTGTTAATTCAGTAAGATAAACTGTAATTCTCAGAAAATAAATGTTGAGAATACAGTTCTCAACTAGGATTGAATATTTTTATTTTTTTTAAACATTTATGTTTGTTTTTAATCATATGCTTATAATTACCTTGTAAATAAACTCAATTTTATATTCAATTAATTTTAGTCAGTTTTCCTTTTTGTTTACTTAATTTATTGAATTAATATTAAGTCTTTTATTTTAGGAAATGTTTTCTTTAATATTACAATCTAGGTTTTAAAATAAGCCATTACATATTTAATGTTACATAACTCTCAGCAGGTAACCTTTGATGATTGTAATTGGCTCAAAGAGGATCCGAACTTCAAAAATAATTCACAACGCAACTTTTTCTTTTCTATAATTAATTGATAATTTGTCTAATAAAATTTTCTAAGTATAAATTATCATATCAGATCCTTAGAGTCATAGGTGCAAAATAAATACTATACGTCTCGGATAATTTAAAATACTCATATTAATCAATTAACAGCAATATAGTGGTAAATCCTATGCAATCAGACTTAAATTCAAATAATTTAATTGATCACTCTGTAGCATTCCATCAGTTATTTTACTGTGTATTATGATGTTAATTTTACACCCTTTAGCATTTAAAAGAAATATAAACAAAGTTAAGTATGCTCAATTTAGTACATACATCATTAGCAGCGGTAGGCATGTCTTACATGCATACTCGTTTAATTATGCATCGATGAAGTTTTATTTTAATGTTAGATGTATATATTAGAGATGAGTTTTGCTCTTTTTCCGGAGCCCGAACCTGATGATCTTAAATACCATCCCGCACGAGACCGGAAAATTTTGTTTCATCAGAGCCCGAACACGATAACGAAAGTATGAATTAGAAAAACATTTCCATAATGTTTCAAAATTGTTTCATAAAGTAATATCGTATTTTTAAACAACTTCTTACATAGAAATAACTGTTACTCACTAGCACGCAATTAACTTTGTGAAAATTTACATTCCATCTTATCGAAGGGGGCGTTTTTTATCAAATAAAAATATACGTCCTTAAAAAATTCTTATTTCGCCCCCTCTCCCCGATTTGCAAATATGATGGACGCATTGACAAATGGCGATTTATGAATAAATGCATGAAATATGTAGAAATTACCTTCTATATGCCTAAGATTCGAACAAAGATTTTCAGTTTCCTATAAAATGTGTACATCTTAAATTATAATCGATTTCTTCCTCATAACAATCTTTCGTGATTCTCATGTCCTTGAAAATCAGCTTGAATTAAAAATTTGACAGGTTTAGCTGAAAGATTCCACGCTTTTATAGAAAAAGAGGAAAAGCAGCTCGATTGCTTTCAATCGGAATAACAGTACACCCCAATTATATCTACTTACGAATGAAAGTGACCTCGTGAGATGTGCAGAGCAGAGCCTCAGCATAAGAAAATGTTCTTTTCGTGTTAGATCTCTGAAAATAATAATAATAATAAATAAATAAAGACCCAATTAAAAAATATTCTACCGTCACAAACGAAAATCAAACAAAAGCAAATTATTCGCGCCTCTTCCGATTGACCCATATCAACAGGGCGTCACCGTCAATGTCAGACATAAATCTATAAATATCACAAAATTTCTTTTAAAGTAACATTCTAATACTAGATAGAAAAAACACTATTTCTGTTTCTATTTTATTCTAATTAAAATAACATTAAAATGACATGAAATAGAATAAGTAATTCTTAAGAAGAAAAAAAAAGTTATTTTTAATTTTCTATGCTTGAATAAATAAATTTTCAGTTTCTGAAACAAAGAAGTCGAGCCTGAAAGCTGGTATAAAAATCTAGCCCGTCTCATCTCTATATACACAAAATATCATTATACTTATTAAATGAAATTATTATGAATATAATATGTATTTTAAGTTAAAACTTATACCAGAAAGTTTATTTAAATATATATATAATTTTAAAAAGAGAGCGTTTGGCGTGATGTAAAACACACTGAATCAAGTCGGCAGAATGAACAGTAATGCGCGATAGACAACTTTACAGGGGATTAAGCGCAAACCAACCGATGGTTTTAACTTTTTTTTTTTTTTTCGGTCATTTTGCTTTTCGTCATTTTTTATTCTGTTATTCTAAATTACGGAGATAATTACTTCATTTAAGTAGAAACTCCTTTCAAAACATCAGATAATATTTACAATTTAAATTTGAATGCTTAAATAGCTAAAATATTTCTAAAAAAAACAGGTATTTCTTTTTTTTAAATCAGCCAATAATATATATCACAAAACAATAATGTGTGAAAGCTTATTGTTTCTTCGAAATGAGGGAAATGATATGTATATTTTTAAAACAAGGCTTTTGTAAATCTATATTTGATTATTAGTGGACAGGGTTGATAAAAATCATGATTTAAAAAAAAAAAAAAAATCTTATTTATTTGATTTAAATCGGATTTTTTTTATTTAAATCAGATTTTTTTATTAAAATTATTTGTGTACTGTGCATGTATTTATTTTATTTTCTCTGCATAGATATACACATTTCTATTAATTTTATTACAGTTCCTAGATAAATTTCAAAATAATTTAAATAAAAATAAATTGTTGCATACAAATTCAGATTTACTTAAAACTTAAAATATTATTCTACTATTAAATTGTTATAGATAAGATTATACCTATATGTGTTGTGTCTATAAATTTGCAGTTAATTTAAGTTATTAAATTTTTCATTAAGGTATTACTCCAATAATACACTAGACTGCCTTAAATCTGCATAGCTTAAAACCGGAGGTTATGCAGATTTTAGAATTTAGCGGATTTCTGGTCACTGTTTACATTTTTTAAACAATAATTTGAATTTAACAATGTACTCAAAATTATAATAAATGCTTACAATAAAGTAAAATAGTTAAATAAAATAAAAAAAAATTAAAAATAAAGGTCAAGTAAATAATTAAAATAATTAATAATGCATAACTAAATACAAATATGCATAATGATGAGATAATTTTTTCTTGAATTATTCAGTGAAAACTCGCCTTATAAATGTACACTAATAATTCACATCAAAATCTTAAAATAACAAAGTTTTCTTTCATGTTTAGCATACTTAATAACCATGAATTGAATTCTAACATTATTAAAACCTTTCTCAGAATTTTTAAAAAGATATATTTGTAAAATTTCACTATTGTTAAAATTTTAGTCTTTTGTGTCAATTGGAATAATATTTTGCATTTTTCCCCCACATTCTTAAGTTGTATTAAAGTAAATGATTATTTACAACTTAATTGAAAAAATAATTACACCACAGCGATTTTTTTCTTTCTTTTTTATTGCAAGTGGAATTATAATCGTTAACAAAGTTTGTATTTTTAGAAGATCCATTTCATATATTTTAACAATACTTTTTCCTGTATGTATACGAATGATTTATGAAAAGTAAAGCATATTTCACTTTTGTATTTCTGAAACGAATAACTTCACCTTTGTTATTAACCCCATCATTCCATGTTTGCACCATATCACTTAAATTTGTTTTTCTATTTTTAATTAAATGACAAAGACAGGTTTTTTTTTTTTAAATCAGCCAATAATATGTATCACAAAACAATATTAATTTGTGAAATCTTATTGTTTTTTCGAAATGAGGGAAATTATATTTTGTTTCTTAAAACAAAGCTTTTGTAACTCTATATTTGATTATTAGTAGATATTGTGAATATACTAATTTCACACATATTTAAAAGGAAATACAACAAAAAAAATAATTTGTATAAGTGATGTTTTGAAATGAATTCTAACATTATTAAAACCTTTCTCAGACTTTCTAAAAAAGATATATTTGTAAAATTCCACTATTATTAAAATTTTAGTCTTTTGTGTCAATTGGAATAATATTTTACATTTCCCCCCCCCCCCATTAATAAATAGCCAAATAAATAGCTATGAAGCGATGGAAATTCTGCAAAATATACGATCTCTTTAAAAAAAAAAAAAAAAAAAAAAGAGCGGGAACAGTGGAATGTTGTTTGGTTGGAACGAAGGATGAGAAGTATGTGACAGATTAGCGCATGCGCGTTATTGGCGGCGCACCCTGTAAAGTTTGTTTTTACGTCCTGAAAATGTTCTACCGACTTTACCCAAAGGTCTTACTACAAAGGTCTTATCTATTCTATATTCTTTGGTCAAGCAACCGAATCTTGAATTTTGCAGAAAACACAGTACGGATGGGCAATTCAACAAGAGCGTCTGGGGAGAGAACGACTGCTGATGGTACCACTTAGAAAATTTCGGCTTCTGATTAACTCGTTTCTGCGCATGCGTCAGCAGAAGCGAAAAGACAAGCGTCTAGGGCAGTGGTTCCCAACCTTTTTTAGCTGCGCCCCACCAAAACATCTCTAAAATGATGATGCCCCCCCCCCCTCCCCCTATAACATATAATTCTTATAAAATTTTAAAAGAATTTACTCCTTATAGAGTCAAAAGAATTTATCATTGATCCTGAAGTGTGCCGAAGGTAATGGATGAATGAAATATTTTTGATAATCATCTGATACTCCTCGTAGTTTACTGGCACACGGTCGCCACGTATGCGTGATGTATAGAGTGCTCAGAATCCTTGATTAGAAAAATCAATAATTTTGAATAAAACATTTTTGACTTATTTAATCGCAAAATTTCTGAGATTAAATTACTCAACAATTTCTAATCAGAATAAAACGTGATAAAAGAGTCTGTAAAGGAAGGTCGTCAAATAATTGTTAAATATACACTTGAATAGTTTCATGTGTAAAATTTATTTTCATGTGACATATTGCAGTGCGACTCATTCAATAAATAATCGAAAAAGTTGTTTAAAATTCTAAAATACTTATTAATCAGAAAAATTATAAAGAATTTTTAAATATATAAGAGTATCTAAATATCTTTATAAATTTCTCTATAATAATTCTGGTAGAATTGTATTTGAAACTTTTGAATGGGTACTTTTTAAAAATTGAATAAAGAACATATTTTTTTTAAATTATTTTTTTGAAATTTGAATGTGTAACTTTTATTTTCAGCCTACAACATTACTATTAGAAAACAATTCAGAAGGTATGAGTTCACAGAAATTCCGAATTGTCCCTTTGAAAAGTTAAATTGCCCCCCGTTGGGAACCACTGGTCTAGGGAGAGAACGACTTCTAACAGTCGAACTTAGAAAAAATTCGACTTCCCTTTCGCAAGTGGGGAAAGGGAAAACGGCACTGCGTTCTTCCCTCAAACTTATGTAGCTTTCCCTTTTAGCTTGTATTTAATATTCAGTTATGAAAATTAATAACATTATAAATAAACAGTAAAGAATGGTGAATTTCACAATTTGAACAAAGGGGGTTTGAAAAGGAAATTCATAAAATAAATGAAAAATTATATTAACGGCTGTTATTATTTAAAAATCTTTTTTTACCTAAATCTGTAAAAAAAAAAAAAAAAAAAAAAAAAAAAAATTATAGGTTCAAATTTTAATATTAAATATTTTAATGTATTTTTTAACAGACTTGAAATAAAAAATAAGTAGATTTGTCAATTCTACAATATATTATAATACATTTATACGACAATAAATATTATACATAAATATATTCGAAAGTTATGTGTCTGTTCACAAAATACTGTTTTTTTTTTTTTTTTTTTTTTTTTTTTTTTTTTTTTCTCGGAGCTTCGCTTGTATTTAATATTCAGTTATGAAAATTAAAACATTATAAATAAACAGCAAAGAATGTTGAATTTCACAATTTGAACAAAGAAAATCTTGAATTAGAAAAAAAAAAAGTTATTTTGAAAAGGGAATTCATAAAATAAATGAAAAATTATATTAACGGCTGTTATTATATAAAAATCTTTTGTTACATAAATCTGTAAAAAAATATTTTTATAGCTTCAAATTTTAATATTTGAACAAAGAATTATTTTCGAAAGGAAAATAAATAATATTAAAAAAGATAAACACTATTAAAAAAGAATTATAGTAATGGCTGTTAGTTATATAAAAATCTTTTGTTTTATAAATATATAAAAAACATATTTTATAGCTTCCTACTTTAATATTAAAATATTTAAAAATATTTTTTACAGACTTATAATAAAAAATAAGTAGATTTGTCAATTCTGCAATACATTTATAACTAATATAGTTTTTCGATACGTAATATTACATTTAAATATATTTGAAAGATATCTGTGTTTGCTCACAAAATACTGATTTTTTTTTTCCCGAAGGTGCTAATTTTTACAGTATTCATTTTTATTAAGATTTATAAATCAGTGATTTACCTTTCTGACTGTTTACTTATTTTTTCCTGCCGTACCTTTGTTAAAATAGGCCGAGTGTCGTAAAAGTTTGATACTTTGTTAGGTTTAGCAACAGCCTTTTATAAATAATCTAACTAAATAGATAATGCGACAAGAGATAATAAATAATGTGACTAACCCCAGGGGGATGCAGGAGCGAAAAACGTTCTAAAATTGCGATATTTTCTGTACTGAAGGAGCTAGAAATTTGAAATTTGGCGTTGTAGTTACTTATAAGATGTAAATGCTCTGTAAGAACAAAAAAAAAAAAAAAAAAAAAAAAAAAAAAAAAAAAAAAAATCGAAATTTAGAAGGGTGAAATGAGCGAAAAGCGTTCTAAAAACATTCTAAATTACAATTTCTATGGAATCTCTGGAACTACCGAACCGATTTCAAAAGTGATGGTGGCAAATTGATGGTGACAACCCCTGCACCAACATAGGCTATATTTTATGTCAGTGTCACTAACCCCAGGGGGGTGCAGAAGCGAAAGACTTTCTAAAATTTCGATCTTTTCTATACTGAAGGAGCTAGAAATTTGAAATTTGTCGTTGTAGTTACTTATAAGATGTAAATGATCTCTGAAAACAAAATTAAAAAAAATCGATATTTAACCCCTTGGGGACGAGCGACACGTATACGTGACGCATAAGATGCTCAGAATCCTTGATTATTCCCACCAGCTATTTTCTATTGTAAGTTTTGCCTTATTAAATCTTAGCATTTCTGAGATTCAATTACGCGAAAATTTCTGTTTTAAAAAACCGGTGGTAAAAGATTAAAAATTCTGTAAAAGCCGCTCGTCACGAAAGGGTTATAAGTGTGAAATGAGCGAAAAGCGCTCTAAAAACATTCTAAATTAAAATTTCTATGGAATCTCCGGAACTACAGAACCGATTTCAAACGTTTATGGTGACAAATTGGTGGTGACAACCCCTGCTCCAACATAGGCTATATTTTATGTCAGTGTCACTAACCCCAAGGCGGTGCAGAAGCGAAAGACGTTCTAAAATTTCGATCTTTTCTATACTGAAGGAGCTAGAAATTTGAAATTTGGCGTTGTAGTTACTTATAAGATGTAAAGGCTCTCTAAAAAGAAAAGAAAAAAAAATCGAAATTTAAACGGGTGAAATGAGCGAAAAGCGCTCTAAAAACATTCTAAATTACAATTTCTATGGAATCTCTGGAACTACCGAGCCGATTTCAAAAGTGATAGTGGCAAATTGGTGGTGACAATCCCTGCTCCAACAGCCTCTTTAATAAAAAACTATGCGTTGCTGACGACTGGATTTTTCGCTAATTGTTGCCACAGATTAATCTCGGAAAATGAAACATTTGAAGTTACTGAAAAAAATAATAATAGCTCGAAAAGTATTTATCAGAAATATTTTTAGGCAAAATGCGTTTGAAAGGTAAAAAATTGTATTTTTCTTGATATAAATTTCAAATCTAATGATTATACCATTTATCAAATATTGAATT
This sequence comes from Maratus michaelseni, assembly GCA_963931845.1. Lineage (NCBI taxonomy): Eukaryota > Metazoa > Arthropoda > Arachnida > Araneae > Salticidae > Maratus > Maratus michaelseni. The sequence goes on along the minus strand of OZ007600.1, from coordinate 209,090,458 downwards.
TGAAAAATTACCAAATTTCACAATGGAGTACCATAGCAAAACCTTCATGCGTAAAAAGATAATGATAAGGGCGACGTGTCCTGGCGTGTATATTGGCTATAGCACGAATCACAAATTATAGTAGCCTTATTATTCAGTTAAAATATATAAGTGAATTATGAAATGTCAATATTTTATTTGATTAAAAGTTCGTTATAAGAAATTGACTAGCGTAGCGGGCGTAGCTTGCTAGTATTTTATAATACTTTTTTTAACATTATTAAATGGCTTTATGGAGGAAAATGATTTAACTATGAAAAAAATGAATCTCTATAATAAGAATTGAAAACAAATAATTAAAAAAAAAAAAGAAGATTATTTTGAATCAACATTGATTTTTTGGCAACATTCTTTTTTTTTTTTTTTTTTTTTTTTTCATAATTTGCTTCCACGTGTTCTCTATGACTGCAAGAACCAGATTTCCAACTAATTAATTAGTGTAAAAAATAAATAAAATGTCATGCATTTGTAAAAATACTATAAAAATGACTATTTGCTAAACCCTTTTATTTAAAAAAAATATTAAGCAAATAATCATTAATAGCCTATTTGTATTACTAGAAATCCTATCCTTAATTTTATAAAATGACTAAGGTCCAAATTGCCATTAAAAAGATCGAGTCAATTGAAAAACACATGTTTAAATTTTAGTATTTTAATCATACTAAAAGTAATATATATATATATATATATATATATATATATATATATATATATATATATATATATATATATATATATATATATATATATATATATATTATATTAAAAAAAAAACCAAGCGTAATCGTTAAAAAGATAATTATCTTATCTCTTTTACAGAAAAACATTTACTACTATGTTAAAGAGGTATACAATATTTAAAAATGAAAATTTTAAAAGTTATCGAATTCTATTAACTGGAAATTTAGACATGAACTCACCCCCCCCCCCCCCCCTCCAAAAAAGAAAAAAAAAGTAGAATACGATGATTATTTTAAAATGCCAGTGCTAATCTTAACAAAATCGTACACATTTACGACAGGCCTATTTTGAGAAAGGTTACGGTAGGAAAGTATAGGTAAACAGACTAAAGGGTAAATAATTCAGTTATAAATCCTTAATAAAAATGAATACAGCAAAAATGAGCCCTCCGAGAAAAAAAAATATTTCGTGAACAGACACAGATAACTTTCGAATATATTTATATATAATACTAGGGGGCTCTGCCCCCTGATCGCTACGCTCACCAACCCCCGTTCTGATTTCACAGCCTCTTAAATCCTGGTAATGTATCCTGTTTTAAAAAGATGATGATGACGAACGAACGATAGTCACGAACGGCGACTATCTTCTGTAATCAGATTATACAGATTATAATGCTTTTTTATTTAACTGGTTATAATGCTTTTTCATTTAATTCATCTTTTTTATTTTTAATATTCATGTGTAAACACAATTTTTATGACGTAATTTTCTTTATTTCCTGCTTTCAACACGTGATCATTTAATTATTATTTTATACTTTCATTATTATTTTTAATAGTCTCACGCAAATACATTTTTTATTTGAGATAAAACATAATCATTTGCGCTTATTTAGAAATTGGCAACAATATAAAAAAATGACTTTTTCAATAAAAGATTTTTTACTCGATTTTTAAGGATTTTTTTAGTTTTTATTGTCCGACCGTGATAATTTTAATTTCTGAAAGCTTGTTATATTTCGCGTCTGGTGGTATGATTTTCGAATCCGTCGAATGGCTAGAAAAAAAGTAATAGCTCCTCAAAAAAGTCCCTAGTAAAAAAGCGATGAGAATAACCCGGAATGTCTACGCAGAATTTGATTGGTCCATTTCGTTTTTGGCTCAGTTCCAGATTACTTTTTTTAATATAGAAGGATTTATTGGCGTATAAATATATTATAATATATTGTAGAATTGACAAATCTACTTATTTTTTATTTCAAGTATGTTAAAAAATACATTAAAATATTTAATATTAAAATTTGAAGCTATAAAAATATTTTCTTACAGATTTACGTAACAAAAGATTTTTATATAGTAATAACAGCCGTTAATATAATTTTTCATTTATTTTATGAATTTCCTTTTCAAACCCCCTTTGTTCAAATTGTGAAATTCACCATTCTTTACTGTTTATTTATAATGTTATTAATTTTCATAACTGAATATTAAATACAAGCTAAAAGTGAAAGCTACATAAGTTTGAGGGAAGAACGCGGTGCCGTTTTCGCTTTCTCCACTTGCGAAAGGGAAGTCGAATTTTTCTAAGTTCGACTGTTAGAAGTCGTTCTCTCCCGAGACGCGCGTCAATTCAACTCCGTTGGCCCTTCATTTATGTGTCGACATACTGATTCGACTCTCGACTCACCTGAAGAAGTAGGGTTGGTTGGAAAGTAATTCAAACTAATATTTATCATGGAGTAATATTTATCGCAACTAATAAAAACTAACAAACATCTACTTTTATATCAGTAACAACTTTTCTTACATTTAATATAAATAAATTCTATAAAGACCATGTTCTTTTAAAATAGTGCTTCGCAAATAAAACTCCATAGGTTAGACTCTTGTGACATTCCATAAATAGAACTAAAATGTGTTCTAAAACAGAAAATAAAGAGAGAACACCTCTGATCGTCATTGCGGATTTTTCTGACACGTTTGCAAAATGAATTTCTTTCCCACATTCGATGAAATTTCAAATATTCTCATTGCAGCAATAAAAATTCTAATAATATATTTTATTTTCTAATAAACTAGTTGACCTGCACTAGTTGCCCGAGCCCGTGATAAAATTAAACAGACCTAAATTTTGTTCTGATTTTCTATATTTAACCCGATTTAGTAGAAAATTATTTATTTAAAAGTACTCCGTACGCGAGGATAACTCCTTATTTCCACTTTCAGCCGATAGGGATGCATTTTGATATAAACAAGCCTACGACACATGTTCCCGCCCCCTACGCCACCGTATAGTACGACGCGTGCAAAATCTTTTAGTTTTATCTTCTGCCGCCAAGGAGCACACTCTGTTTCTAACAAACCACCTTCCAAACGAATCTCCGACACTTGTCCTCGCTGCCACCGGCACCGTATAGCAGGCGTGCTGCGCAATTCTTGCGCGAAAAAAACTTCATTTTTTTAGTGTGGCCTGCATATTTCATTGGTGCTTTCTTTTGCATTTATTCATTTTAAGAATTTTGTTAATAAAAAAGAGAAGAAGATATTTTATACTTTCTTAGGGATACATAAAAATGCAATATAATATTTACCATAAAATACTTTAGAATTAGGAGAATCCAGAAAACAGAAGATAGAATTTTAGTGATTTTAAATAAGCAGAAATAAAAAAAAAAACTATATATTATCACACATTTTTAAAGTTTTATTTTATTTTTTCCATATGTTGTTCATAGAGAGTCAAAATGATGATGTTTATGTATGTATTTATTTATTTATTTATTCTTAATTATTTCATTTCATTTTATTTTTGTAAAATATCAACAGCAATTCCTTAGTGTAACAATAAACACTTATTCTTCAAATGTATCTATCCAAAAAATATTAAGAACTTTATTTGTATTTTCCAGTTTGTGTCGCCCCTTTACTTGCTCTTCAGTTAATAAGTTAACAGTGCAATGATAAAAATGTTATAACTAGTTTCTGGTGTTAAAGTATAATTGAACAAAAATGCTATTAAAAATATAATTTCTTCTTTTTGTCTGTGACGAAGTTTTTAGAAACTTCTATAAATTAAGTTTAAAGTAAAGTTCTTTTCAAAAAGTCTTCATGTGCGGCAAGTTTTCATTACTTTACTAATATGAAAGCTGTTCTAAAGTATAATGATCCTTCATAGTGTTCAAGTATCCTTCGTTATTTTAAACAATTTTATATCTGAAAGTTACAGTAACAATATACTCCATTTCTTGATAATATTTAATTACGAAAATTGTTAAAAATATTCCTTTATATATTTTTAATATTACGGTCTTATGATGAAATACAATAATAAAATCATCCCGAAGCAAATTTAGAGATTTTTTTTTCAAAATCCAAAATAGAACCCATTTTTTTTTTTTATGAAAAGGACTATAAAACTAATCAGATATGCCAATCCCAAAACTTTCTTTTATCTTATACATGTTAATACTTAAAATTCTCTATGACACCGCCAAAAAAAATCAATATTTTTCCTCAATCTGTTGTAAGTCAGCTGCTTGCGAATCATCGGGTTATCTGGATGCGATCAGCCGATGTATTTATACTAAACTATGAAAAGTCCTTTTGGCCTGTACCGGCAGAAAAAGATAGCTTCCCTATTGCTTGGTTTTAAGATTTTAGCTAATTTTATTGAAAAATACGAAGCTAAAATACGTGGAAACCGATTGCTGAAGAGACCCATTTCGACATTCCCAGTTCTCGTCAATATTGAATTTGAATGAGAATATCGCCAAATTAGACAGACATAGCTAAGTTGGCTTCATATATGGCAACGTATTTTTATCACCAAATTTAGCGATATTTCGCCAACTGTCGCCAAACTTGGCGAGAATTTGACGTTGGCGAATATAAATATCTAGCGAAATAAAATTAAAGAAGACTAGCTAATAAGGTGCATTTAACAGGGTTCGTGCGGATCAGGGAATTGTCCAGGATGTATACCAGTATTTTTTTATAGAAAAAGAAATCTAAGTTAAAATAGGGAAACTTCGCCTTCTTTTAAGCAGAGATTTTCTGTAAGAAAATACTGGTACCGAAGAATTTCCTGGTCGCAAAATTCCAGGAGGCGTACGAACCCAGATTTAATGTCACAAATATAAAATATGTTACATAATTATAAATAGTTTTTAAAAACTTAAAACCTTCTAAAACTTTTCGCGTCGAGCACTTTCGATCAGACCTTGTTCGTCATTAGCGTAGCTTTGATTGCATACTGGAAATAGGGTCAGTCTTGCTATGTATTAAGTCTTTCAGTTTTCTTGTTGTTCTAGCTACCATATTAATATTAAATTTCTTTACTGCATATCCTAGCTGAGTAAGAAATGCAGTAAAGAAATTTATTATTTAAAATTTAAGAAGCAGTAGCAAGTGATATGGACTCGCTGTATAACATTTTATGGATATTAGTTTCTGGAAGTTTCTAAATGTTTATTTAATCATAAATGTCTCATATTGTAGAAATAAATTCGGGAACAGACGGAAGCTACAGATATTGGAATATATGGCAATTGTACATTATAGTAAAACGACTAATTAAAATAAATTTCCAATGCTCCTGGTTGGCCGACTTGAAAGACTGGAACTTCTGTATAATTAGTAAGCTGACATTTTTAATTTTATCTATCTTACTTTCCTTGCAGTTGTAGGTGTATACAGACAGCTTAATTTTCATGTTTTGCAATTCATTATTTAAGAGTAAAGTGAATGGAAAATATTGTTAAGGTTTTAACCAATTTTTGAAGATGTCCTAAAGTTTTGCGAAGATTTTATTCAGTTATTATTTTAATGACTTTTTAGTTTGAAAGAATTTAATTATATATCAATGAACATTTATTTTAATGTTGAGTATAAGTGCGTCACGCCTTCCGAAACCTCATTGAAATATTAATTTAAAGTGGGGGTGGAGTTTTTCTGCCTTTCCACCTATTGACAAGAATGAGACTGGTCGATAAACTTGGATAGGTAAAATTCTTGTTCTCAAGTTTTATAATTTTTAAATATCCTATAAAAATGTATCGTCTTAATAATGTTTACAGATTATTTTTAATTATTTAGATCATTCGTATAATCATGATTAATGAACTTTGATAGTGTTTTATGTTCATATACTTATTGAACAAAATTGTGTTTCATTTTTTGAGAGGTGATTAAAGCGCCAATTACTGTAACAATTTTTGATATAGTTTTGAACGAATAATATATATACAGATACAAAACGCGAAGGTAAGTTCCTTTATTCTAAACAAATCTTACGATCAGAGAATGATAAAGGTATTGTAAAATTCCGGACCTCATGCAACAGACAACAGAGTCTGGTAATGGCAAAATTTTGAAATTATCAAGCTTATCTCGAAAACTGTAAGAGATAGCTGAAAAAAAAAATCAATTACATAAGCGTAAAGCTATCTCGATTTAGTGTGAAATAATGTCTAAAAACAATTTTAAAAGAAGCTCTGAATTATATTTCAGTATCCAATTGCCACTTAAATACGTCATCACGTGTCGAAGCACCGCCCCCTGATTACTAAGCCTGAGTGTTGACACAAAAATGGCAGTGCTCGTGGGCTGATTTTGTAAAACCTTTGTTAGGTGCTCTAATTTTGCACCCCAGTATTTTCTAAAAGTTTTCTTTGACTTATTGAATCCCAGACAAAAATGGAGGAGAAAACTTTTAGAAATTATTGGTATTGAATTTCAAGGGACCGTACACACGCGGAAAAATTTCCGTCTATGACTGCATCAATTTTTGTGTCAGCGCTCAGTCCTAATATTCAATGGTTGGAGGTCGAAGTGTGGCATTATAAGGCAGATGTACATTAACTAATAAAATCAACAAAAACTAATAAAATTAAATAATAAAATCTATGTAAGCAGGATACAGTTAATTTCTGTAATTAAAGCAAGTTAAGTATGCTCAATGTATCCATCACTGGCGCAGTTGACGTGCCTTACATGCATACTTATTTAAATATGAATCAATGACGTTTTATTTTAATGTTTGTATATATCCACAAAATATCATTAAATCTTTTACACGGAACGAGAATGAAAATAACGTGTATTTTAAGTTGAAACTCATACCAAAAAATAAACACGAAAATATTTGTAAGTAAAAAACAAGAATTTAGTCACCATAACATTAGTTTTGCATAGCCATTGTCTATAAGAGATCGGTAGCGGACATGCTCCAGCAACTGATTGACAGTAAAAGCTAAACGTATAGCTGATTTTTATCTGATAAAGCTACTTTTCCTTGCAAGCGTCTAGCCCCTGCACTTTGGGTACGATTTCTAAAAATGGATCACTCTGCGCTCCTGCGCATTGCTCTCTAGACAGTTTCAACGAGAACCATATTAATTTTATTCCATTCCGCGGCAGTTTTTTTAAATTCGTAAAAGGATTTTTCTTTCACAATTTTCATTATTTTTAGTTTTTTTTTCACATTCTTAAAGAAATTCAATTTCAGACTTTTACTTAAATACATTTTTTTTTCCTCCGGATTTTTCAATTTTTAAGGATTTTTAACGATTTTATAGCGTTTTAAAGCGAATTTTTAACATCCAAAAAACAATTTTTAACATTAAAAAAAACCATCACTGGACACACGAAACTCGCTTTGCAGCAATCGCTAGAATGCACGAAATTCATTCAAGCCGCGGTCAATAACTTGTGCATGTACGCCTCGCTTACATTAACCGAAAAAAAAACATCACTGGACGCATGAAACTCGCTGTACAGCATTCTCTAGAATGTACGAAATTCATTTATAACCAAATTTCATATTTATTTCCATTTTGTTTCAAACTTTCCATCGCTTATATGTTGAAAAATGGAAACTTTACATTTTTTTTATTCAAAATATTTTTTATAACTCAAATAAATACTGAAAAATAAAACTTTCCGCCACTGGAATTCGAACTGAAGTCCACAGAACGGAAGAGAAATGACATACCACAGAGCTATACGCACTCATTTTAAAACGGCTTAGAACAAAATTTTAAAGTATCAGACAAGCACGCATGCGCGCAGAGTGATCCGTTTTTTGAAATCGTACCCAAAGTGCAGGGGCTAGACGCTAGTCTTTTCCTTAGGCAATTCTGTGGTGGACTTCGCCAAATAACCGACTAACTCACAGACAGTGACTAACTGCAACAGAGCTTTCCTTCCCGTCCATGATAGACGTGCTTGTCGATTATGTTTATTAAACTCATATTACTGAACGAAATTTTAATAAATGAATGAAGTTTAGCGCAAGATATGTGTAATAACTTTTAAAGCTCGTATTACGAGGGAGTGGGGGGGGGGGGGGGTAATTAGACGATTGAATTCTTATTGTTACAACAATATAATAAAGGGAAGTTGGAGGGGGGTGGGTGAAGGAGAAGTGGAAATTTCTGTGAATGATGATTTAGATTATTAGTAGTAGTATTCGTGTTCCTGTATACTAACAGTTAGGGCAGATACAAATTTAAAACCCAGTTTGAAAATTAGTGCGGTGGCAGACGAAGTTAGATCTTTAATTTATTATTACTAGAAAAACAAATACGGCTAAATATATATATATATTTTTTTTACATAAAGAAATGAAATAAAATTAATTTTAGTTCTGCGATTATTAGAGCAATAATTGTAATAAATTGTGTGCTAAATTAGTTTCCTGATTACTTCATTTCAAAGAAGTTACTTTTTATTTATGCTGGTTAATATAGTGAGCTGAAACTTGAAAGCTCTCTGTTAATGAGTCTTTCACAAGTTTCTAGATCTTATTAATCAATCCAAGTTTCTAGATCTTAAGTTTTAGCAAGACAACAATTTCACTTTCAAGTGATGGTTAATTTCCTAATAAAATTAAAAAAGAAAAGAAAAGAAAGATAGGCTAACGCAGGGTTCGTGCGCTTTTATCACATTTTTTTAATAAAATGTTTCGTCTCATTTAAATGCAGTAAAGTAAACAAATCCTGCAATTAAACAAGTCTACAATTTCTATTTAATTCCATTAAAAAATTGTGGTAAAAGCGTGCGAACCCTGTAACGTATCAGTTGTTTTTAATTTTTTGTTACGAAACAATTTTCATTGCTTTACAGCAGCGCTTCCCAACCTTTTTTCCTTCACGCACCCCTTGCTTGGGCTATTCATTTCGGAGTACCCCCTTTTATCAGAAAAACGCCCCCACCCCCCTCCTTTCACTCATATAACGCAAATATGCTTTTTGAAAATTGGTAATGTATTCATTAGTAAACACTCATTAAAAAGAAGGAAGCTTTCCTATTAATTAATATAAATTAGTGACATAACCCCGCCTATTCGAAAACAAACATAAGGGAAGGCTTTAGAACGCTTTTAAAAATAAATATTAAGAATGGTAACTCTGACGTAAATAAAATGTTCTCCAATTATTAATAAAAATGGAACAATGAGGGAAATTTGGTGGGAAATTAATATTACTAGGGAATCGAACCCGGGCTTCCCGGGTTACAGAAAGCAGGCGAAAACCATTTTTTTCCCTAAATCTAATTTTTTTCATATTTTTATTTGTCAAAGTTGCTGCATATGGTGATTTTTTTTTACTGGTTTCTTTGCTTTTCTTGTGCGTGAAGCGCTCATACATGCGGTATCCATCCAGTTTTTTTGTACTAAGCGTTCATACATGCGATCGCGACGAATTTCAAGGGTTTTGTTTATTTTTAATTTTTTTGGTATTATTAATACAGGGATTTGGCTGCATCCAGTGATGCTTCTTTGTTAATTTATTATTCATCATCTTATGCATGCGATATAGTGATCGCGATATTAACGAATTTCATGTATATTCGTTTTTTCCAACTTCGCAATGACCGTTAACATTATTTGTAATAATACTGATGAAATATGAATTAAAACTTTGTTTCTTACTGCTCATATTAACTTTTTATATGCATTTTTATTAAATTTGTGAAATAATTTTTTTATATTTTATTCATAAAAATGCAATATCTAAAACAATATCTTCTGTTTATATTATCTGTTAAAATATCCGATGTTTGTTTATGGTGTAAACAAATAATTTTCTTTTGAATTTTTAAATTATTACAAAGCTTCCTTTCCTCCAAAATCGTCTGAACTAATCAAATTTTGTATCCGGTATAACGCTACTCTCATATAAAGGCACCCTATTCTTGTGACGTTTTTATTTCAAAATTCATTAATTTTACTACCTGTAACTATTTAAAAATTTATAATGGCAGCATTCTTCCATTTGTTTATTGGGCGTTTCAAAATTCATGCTTAAAAATTATTTTATAAGCCATAATATATCAGGCAATTAAGATATAGTTTTCAAACAAATTGCATTTGAAAGTAATTTTTTTTCCTCTATAACGGTGTAAAAATTGAAAATGTGCTATGTTTAGAAATTAAAAAAATTGCAATAGTAAAAATCACAAAACCGAAATTTCATCGTCAGCTGTTGCCATTCGCAAAATGACGTATGCGTTACGCACGGACACGTTTGGCCTTTATAATATAGATAGATATAATGATCAATGGCAGTTTTCGCGAAGATGGGGGTAGATATAGTATAAGTACTCAGGCAATATTATAATCGGTGTGAGGAGCTGGTGACATTGAATTATCAATGAATTATTATGTCTAGTGAGCCTTTCCCCTCATTTTGAGTGTAACATCTTAGAATTACACATGAGACTAACTTTGTAATCCAAAAAGTATCAACTTTATATGTTTTCAGTGAAACCATTTTTGTGATTTCCGCTATTACCGATATTATTTTTACGAATCCCCTGCAGACCCTCCACGTACCCCCAGGGGTATGCGTACGCCAGGTTGGAAACCGCTGCTTTACAGCAATAAATTTTTCAGACGGTGACTTTTTTCGATAAAGATTTTAATTATTTACATCAGAAATTTTCATGGAAACAATTTTTTATTATCTGATTTACATTCGAAGATGAATTAAAACGCTGTTCAGTAATGATTTTAAAAACGATTTTTCAACTCAGTTTTTAATAAAATTTTAGCTGCTCTTGAAAACTCAATTCCCCGCTCATCAATTCTAAATATTTTTGTTTTCAAATTCAAATGCAAGGTGTAGTTCACTGTGTTGCAGCCGAAATAAAGTTAAACTAACTGTACTTAAAACATATATATATATATATATATATATATATATATAATTTAAAAAATTATAATAACCATTGGAAAAATGTTACGAAAACTTAAAAAAAAAAAAATAGCGGCCTCCACAATTATGATTATGTCAAGGTTGCAGTTATGATTTCGTTAAGATCATCGCAAAACATATATATAGGTCACTTGGCGATTCATCCATGGGGGCCGATATAACACGAAAGTACCAAATTTACAATATATTAATGAAAACAGAAACAAAAAAATTATAAGACGATTTCTCATCCAACGTCAATGTTTGAATTCAGCTTTTCTTTCATGTCGGTTAATTTGCATCAATCTTTTTTGTAACTTTAACATTTTTGTTACGATTTTATGCATTTCTATTGCCTATTCAAAGAAAAATTCTTCTAAAGTTACAGAATTTCGTTAAAAACGCTTAAAAAAGTTAAAGTGACGACGTCAATAAAATGACGACATCAAGAGGTCCATTCTCGACAGAAAACAACAAGCATTTTCCCAATAAATTTAAAAAAAAAAAAAAAAAAAAAAAAAAAAAAAAAACATATGTCAGTCTTTAAACATCTAGAAAAGATAATTAACACAGAAAAGACTAGAAAAGATAATTAAACAATAGAAAACCCGATGTTACTATTTGTTTGAAGAATTAAATAAAGATCTCCAATTAACAAAACTAAGCATTTATTTTAACAAAAACTAATAGAAAATAGTTCTCAAAAAACATTACGTCTTCACATTGCAAACTACACCCACGAAACTTCTAGAACATCTGCTTTACCTTTTTAAATTGCAATGATAAAACATAAAGTTGCCATATCACAAAAGTAAATTACAATAATAAAATAAAATCAACAATTCAATGAGCTTTTACATCAAGCAGATACAATAAAATAATTAAAAACCGTGTCACGTGATTCCTCTCTCAGCGTAGCTAAAATTTTAAAAAATCACGCGAGCTAAAATTAAAAAGGTCACACAACACACGGTAAAAATGTCAAAGAAAAATGCTTTTAATTTCTTTTTTAACATATGCGTTAAATTTTATACAAAATAAATAAATAAATATACAGAGAATTGCGCATAGCTGAGAAAATTATCGATAAAAATTCAAACCGATTTGATTAATTTAAGACGAAAAAGTTTTATATAAGTTTATAGCGAAAATCGAGGCTAACGAAAAAGAAAGGCTACCGCGGTGCTTTACGCGTATCTTTTTTTACAGACCGCTGGAGTCACGTGATGTTCGAATGCACCAATGCAGGTGTACGAAAAGAGCATTACGTCACTCTAGCGGTCTGTAAAAAAAGATAAGTGGAATGCACCGCGGTAGCCTGTCTTTTTCGTTAGCCGCGGCGAAAATTTAGAATCCATAATGTAACATTTAAATAAACTATTTAAATGTACTATTTTTATTTCAGTGAATGATAAAATTTAAAGATCGTCTGAATTCTCATAGTGACTTAAAGAAAAATATTCTTCGAACGAATGAACCACATTTCACCAAAAACTATACAGCGAATTCTGAGGACTTCACAAAAATACCTTACCTAATTACAAACTGATCGGATGCATTTTTGGTAGTTATACAAGACATACAGACAAACAGACAGACACCAAAAACTAGTCGGGTCTCCACAGTAAGTCTAGAGTTACATTTTGACAAATATATCATTAAATTACACAAATATATCATAAATTATTGACATCCAATACATCTGGCATAACACATTTTTTCATGTAATTAAATGGAAAATTACAGAGAATGGTTGGTGTAATATTGGTTTACAAATTAGTTATTTATTAATAATGATTGTCTGCTGTTCTAGATTGTAAACAGGAACGCTTGGATTTAAAAGGCAAAAAAAAAAGCTTAATTTAGCTTTTTATTAGCATCTAATTACTTACTTCTTGTGTATTACATACTTCTGGCAAAATAAGTTAAAACACGCGAAAAAAAACTAGAGGGGGGGGGGGGAGGCAATTCAATCACCTCCTCGACTAATTTGATATTTAAAAATGCAACAGTAATGTCAGATGTCAGATTATTTTTGTAAATCAGTAATTGCTCTGAAGCGAAAATAACTTGTCAAATTTAACGAAAACAGAAATGTTATAGTTAAGTGTACACTTTAAGCACAGAAGTTAATAATTAGCAATAATATTTGTTGATGTCTTAGGTTTGCAACACTCTCAAAGTGAGACATATTTATTATTAATTAGTACTTTTTAAAATATATGTGAGAATCAAACTGCATCAACACTTTGTTTGATGTGCTCAACAACATTAAAAGAACTATTTGCCCTCAAAGAAAATTCTGTCCTCCTTCCCCAAGAAAGTGCGTAAATGGCATACTTGTTTCGAATGAAGCCTGAGTTTTTGGAACAATAAAAGCCCCGCCCTCTCCTGAAATTAAAGGATGAACAGATGGTACGTTGATAGATAATTATTTTTAAGTTTAGAAATTAATAAACATTTTAAAATGTGTAAAATTTCACAACAAGCTAACAAAATAGTGTGAAATATATCATAAAAATGCATATTTCTCATAAAAACTTACCACTTTAAGCAAAAGTAAACTTTCGTGGGTGGAACTAAGAATTTAGTGCACGCCCTTAGTCAATAACGTTCGGTTTTACAAACAAGGTATACCAGTCGACAAAATTGTAGAAAAAAACGAATAAATATCGTATACGTTTCAGAATTTTTTTTTTTTTTAAGATAGAATTTCTATGGAAGTTTTAATTTCAAAATCCCAGATTTTCCAACCGTTACATTAGTATCTGTGTTATGTATACAGGATATAACTATACATTTTTCTCAGTCGAAAAAACCAGATATGCATTATTTCACAGTATCATTTGATTATCAGTGATGGTCTTTCGCAAAATTCAGTCTGAGAAAAATGGATAAAATAATTTTAATTGAATGTATTTAAAAAGTGGTAATCTGATGCTTTTCACCCATGCCATTAAATACTATTCAGAAAAAATACTTGTTAAAGAATACTTATTAAAGATAACATTTTAAGATTATACGAATATTTATATTTTCTGAAATGGATTAAATATTTGAAATAAATCTAAATAAATATATTTATAAATGTAAATAAATAAATATAGTATATATATTATATAATGTAAATAAAATAAATAATAAAAAATCTGTTCAGTTTTTTCTTTCTTTTTTTTTTTTTTTTTTTTTTTTTTTTTTTTGTATTGTTAGGTGCGTTTGTAATTATATAAATACGTAGCACCTATAGTCGTCGTCTGGTCCGTCCGTCTGTTCGCATATAACACCGCAAAAACTACCAAAACGAATGGTTTGAAATTTAATGTACATAATCGTTGCAGAATTTTGTCGAGTCATTTCAAATTTTATGAAAATCGAATCAAAACTTCAAAAGATATTAATAAAAATATTTATTAAGTAATTTGAATTTTTTAAAAATCAGTACTTCCTTCTTATAGCAGTTTCCGAGGATTAATCGTCAAGCGACCGATTTACATCGTCAAGTTATCTGACGTTATAATCATATTTGATGTATATGACATTTTATAACCTCTATGAAAAAGTTATAGTCACATACTTCATTCTATTAAATCCTACCATACGTAATTAATTCAATGAAATCCCATGATAGGTAATTATTCTATGTTACCATGGTGATTATGTCATATTTAAGATGGATTCATATTATACCCGGATTAATGAATTTTAAAACTGAATTTGCACACTAAAATGTTTAATTATAGCAATCCTATAATCTACCGACAGTTTTTCGGTTAGATGTTTCCGGAGAAATAGATATTAAATTGAAAAATAGTCTAAATATAGATTTCAAGTTCTGAAATTTACAAAGCTAGGCTTAAGTTTCCCATTGGAATTTTCAGAAATGTCAACAAATGATACAATGTTGCCAACTTAAAATGTACTTATTTTATTACGGAAATTAATCATATCATAATAACAGACGATACAATTCATTTCACTGAAATAATAACAGCACGAACGCACGTATGTCACGTTTGACGTACAATTTCCCACTCGTTTGTTTTTATCTTTTGACAAGGTTCGCTCACTCCTTATATTTTGTAAAGAGTCTTGCACCACTATTAATAATAAGAAAGTTTTTATTTAAATTTTTAAACATAAAATTCGTAACCACTACGTTTATTCACAGAATTAGCAATATTTTTCTCAGTTAAATAAAGCGAAGAAAACTGTTAAAAATTTGTGGTACACATGTGCGAACATTGAGGGGTTAGGGGGTGAAAAAATTTAACACAGGAATTCAGATGAATAGTTATTTACTGTTAATACAATTAATAAACAGTCGTTTATTTTAAGAAAAAATATTTTTTTAAATACTGTGCGTAATAAGGAGGATTTGGAGCATTATTCTTTTAGGAAATTTTCAAATCATCAGGTTTTGAAGATATTAATTTCGTGGGAAGAGGAAAGGAAATGAAGAGTCTGAAATTTGGAAAATAGTTTTATATAAATTTATTAAAAAGTGTAAATCTACTGCTTTAATCCTCTGTTATGAAAGTAACATTTAGGAAAAATATTTCTTAAATATAACATTTTAAGATTATACGAATTTTTATATTCAATGGTTGGAGTATCATAGTTCAGATTTTTCCAACAGAGTTCAACAATCTCAACTATGATACTCCAACCATTGAATATAATTTATCTAGTTGAATATACTTTCCTCTATTCATTATGACCTAATTACATGGTATACTGGGGTTTCCGTGCTATTTCAAGATTCATCATGTAAATGCTATAGTTATAGCTCGGATGAATGAAATTAGCGCTGCAGTTCGCAGTCTTGTCCAACAAATAAGAGTGAGATATGCCAGTCCAGGATATCGTCGGGATAGCTCAGTAGGGAGAGCGTTAGTACGGCAAACCAAAGTACCCAGGTTCGAGTCCTGGTAACGGCATATTTTCACTCTGTTGGAAAAATCTCAACTATGATACTCCAACCATTGAATATAATTTACCTAGTTGAATATACTTTCCTCTGTTCATTTTGAATTTTTATATCTTCTGAAGTACATTAAATATTTGTAATATATTAAATAATAAGTAATATATAATAATATAAAATTATTTTTTCTTTTTTTTAGGAAAGGGGGGGGGGGATTTAACATGGGAATTCCGTTGATGGATTATTTTATTTACTGTTAATACAATTAACAAATAATCCTTCTGCTTAAAATAATTAAATTTTTAAACGCTGCGTGTGAGGGGGGGTGGGGTATTTTTTTTTTTTTTTTTTTTTTTTTTTTTTGGAAAGTTTCAAATCATCAGGTTTTACAGTTAGGAAGAGCCCATTTTTGAAAGACAGATCACTGAAAATAATAGTGTACTAACAATATAATAAAATAGTATTAATTACACAATAAGTGTTCTTTTGACAGTTCTTAAAATTAAAACGAAAACGTATGCGAACATTTAAATGACATAAGGATACATAAAAATCTGTCGCTTATGACAATCCTGTAGAATGCTGTCCATCACTGTTGCTACGTAAAATCAAAGAAAATGGACATAAAAAACACTAAAAAAAACAAGTGTTAAAGACAAAGATATTATAATATATAGTTTCTTTAATTTAAACTGAAATAAAATAATGATTGAAACTAAAAAAAAAAGTCTGACATTGTATATATATAATTAAAATTGGGGAGGGGTGGGGGGATTAAAGGGCATTATCGAAGCAAAAATAAATAAAAATTGTACTTGAATCGTGTATTTACAACTCAGAACAGAAAACCAGCTGAAGTTAAAGTAGCACTATCAAAATCGAAATGCGCAGGCCTTTTTAGGTGCGTTCGTAATTATATAAATACGTAGCACCTATAGTCGTCGTTTGGTCCGTCCGTCTGTCCGTCCGTCTGCCCGTCCGTCTGCCCGTCCGTCTGTCTGTCTGTCTGTCCGTCTGTCTGTCTGTCTGTCCGCATATAACAACTCAAAAACTACCCAACCAAATGGTTTGCAATTTAAAATATATTATCTTTGCAGAATTTTGTCGAGACATTTCAAATTTTCTTAAAATCGAATCAAAACTTTAGGAGATAATAAAAATATTTATTAAGAAATTTAATTTTTTTTTAAATCGGTGCTTTTTTGTTATAGGAGCTTCCGATAAATGTTAAATCTTCAAGCGACCGAGATACTTATTTTTTTACAGAAATTAATCTGCAGACGATATAATTCATTTCACAGAATTAAAAATCATCCAGATCTGAATATTTATATAACTAGCTGATACATATATATCTGAATATTTATATAACTAGTTAAGATATTTGTATGAACAGTGTCATAAAATATATACCTAACTAGCTGTTTAACCCGTTCTACGCACGGAATATCATGAATTTAATTCTAAAACGTGCGTACGAACGCACCTCGTTTGTAACGTTTGACGTACAATTTCCAACTTGTTTTTTCTATTTTCGAGTGAGTAGAGTGCGCAAGCACGTATCGCTGCGCTTCATCCCTGTACAGTTTGTTTTGCAGCAATGCTTCAGGCTGCACAAAGCACCAGATTGTAGTTAACATTATCCATACGGAATACGGAAGCAACCTTCTTCATGTGTTGAATTTGTTCTGTTCTTTCAAGCCGTGAATTTCTGCCCTTTTTAACACTTTCCAACCTAGTTCAAAAGTGTTTATGACTTCGGTTTGTCTAGCCGTCTGCGGTCTGGCCGTGCTCTAACTCCCGTAAATATGCTCGGATTGCTCTGCAATTTTTATATGTTATTGTCGTTATCTATAGCATGTTCCCTATTTCAACGGAAGTGTGTAGCACTTATAGTTTTTTTTACAGGGACACTCAAAAGAATTCCGTTACATTGCGGTCTATGGGGAAAATCATATGCGGTTTATTTAAATACCGTTTCACTATTTTAAACGCATTGAAATTTATATATATATCACTAAGGTGCATTAGAAGAAGCTTAATATGGAATAGGGTGTGCATGACACTTATAGTTACTTTACAGGGACAGTCAAAAGAATTCCATTACATTACGTCTATGAAGAAAAATCGCTTGCGGTTTATTTAAATAATGTTTCACTATTTTAAACGCATTGAAATTTATATATATCACTAAGGTGCATTACAAGAGGCTTACTACAGAATATTGTGTGTATAACAGTCATCGTTCCTTTACAGGGACACACAAAAGAATTCTCTACTGTCTGTTAACAATAATTCCTGGAAGTGCGTTTTAAGTTACTGAACGCGATTTTAACTTTAACTCGCTTTTTGTCTTTTACG
Source organism: Maratus michaelseni (assembly GCA_963931845.1). Lineage (NCBI taxonomy): Eukaryota > Metazoa > Arthropoda > Arachnida > Araneae > Salticidae > Maratus > Maratus michaelseni. Next base: position 209,072,252 of record OZ007600.1, on the reverse strand, counting down.
TGGTGTGTATAAATCCTGTAGATCCTATACAGGAAAGCACAAAAGTTCGCGAACACATTTCCGTTTATTGACAGAAACTCCCGACGGAGAATTTTAAACTGTGCTACGCGTTTCCTAACTGAACTAAAATTTAGCATTCTATGTAAGTAGTGGGAAAACGAGAGTTCAAGGACAGCCGGAGGATTTGAGGATCCGCTCCTCCGTCCGGAGGCACCGCTCCTCCGGCGCCTCCGACCGCACCGATCCTCCGGCTGCACCGTCCCTCAGGCTGCAACGATCCTCCGGCTGAAACGATCCTCGGGCGGGGAAAAATAATTTTCTACTGTAACAGGAGGGGTGAAAATAAGAACTCTAAGAAAAGGTTAAATGGACAAGATTATCATACTATAAGATGAATATTGATTTTATATACTAATTTTGAATGACAAACACCTTAATGTGTATCACTAATTAAGCGAAACAATGAAAAATACCAACTTTAACAAAAAAAGCGGATTCCTTAAGAATTTTTCAAGTATAAGATGACGATATCAACTTATATGAAGAAATTTAAACTTACATTTTAGTTTTTGAACAATGGACACCTTAATGAGAATAATAATTAAGCAAAATAAAATAACAATTTCAACGAAAATGCTGATTTCTTATGAATTTTTCAACTATAGCATGAGAATATCAAACTATAAGATGGATTTTAAACTTATATTATAGTTTCTGAACAATGGACACCTTAATGAGTTTAATAATTAAGCAAAAGAAAATATTACTTTTAACGAAAATGATGATTTTCTATGAATTTTTCAACTATAAGATGTGAATATCAAATCATAAGCCGTAGAATAAACATATATAATTATTTTAAATGACGAACATTTTAATCAGTATTACTAATTAGACGAAACAATTGGAAAATATCAATTGTAAGGTATAAAGCTGATCTTTTAAGAATTTTTCAAGTATAAGATGAGAATATCAACTTATAAGAGGAAATTGCACTTTTTTAGTTTTTCAACCGTAATACACAGAAAATATTCAAAATTTGAATGAATTTTATACCTAATCAATTGATTTTCCGCACAATAATAGGAGTTTTAACAACCATTATCTAATTTTACTGTGTATATTTGATTTAATTCTGTTTAGACGTACGTATTATAATCTTTTTATATCATTTAGACTTGAAATAAGAACCATATTTAAATAAAAACCAGTTGTTTATTTATTCTTAATACGCAAACTTTTTTTTTCTTTCCTAAAATGTAGCATTTCTGAGGAGGGATAACAATTCCACCTCACATTCTAAGGAAAAGGGGAGCATAACAATGACCGTCTAGGTCACAACATTTACTATAATATAAATATTATTCGCTATCAATGTTTACAAAAAATCCATGTTGGGAGATAGATATGAGTTATATTTTAATAAAGTTTACCCTCCTCCATCTTCTACACGATGCTAACAATTATACAAAACAAAAGAAATACCGATTTTTAACGAAAAAGGGTGAATTTTAATGAATTTTACACAAGTTTTCGGTATTATTGTACACTAACAGGTATGATTTTATTTCTTAGGTGATTACAATACAGAGAAAAGTATTCACCTTTAGATTACTTTTCGTGAAATATTTAACAGTAATTGTATAAACTCCTGTTTACATCACTAATTTACATTTGAAAATAAGGATTTATAGGATAAAATAAATAATCTTAACTTATACTTAGTAAATTTTACGCAATTCCAATGATTTTATACCGTGTTTTTCACGAGTTTTATATTAATTAGTAATTTTATATTAATTAACTTTGAATATTTTCTATGATATGGTTAATCCATTTTTATCACAGAAATACCAGTACCTAAAATTTCACTTAAACTCATATTCTAAGTATTAATATTCACTTATAACTTTACTTTTAGTTATACTTTTACTTGAAACCATGTGAACTTGTAGAACCCTGCTTACGCATATGGAGTTTAGTACATCACACTGTTATCTAAATGAATATGAATACCTTATTGTTTTAAATTTTCCAATTTTAACAGAATATGCACGAATATAAACTTTAATTTTATCTAAACATTTTATTTCAAATAGCCTAGTTTATGAAAACGATACATATTACCAAATATTAGACAACATTTTAACAGAACTTAGATACTGATCACATACCTATTTTAGTATAATTTATTAGCATACATAGCATTTCATCCATTTCTTTCAGAAATATACATATAAAATTATGGATTTACCGAGTATATATCCAATTTTAGCTTTCACTTACCAATTTTTTACACCATTTCAATGATTTCAATCATTTCAAGCTATTTTATATCACAGAAACGAAAAAATAATTGAATACAGACACGAGTAAATAATATTTGTATTGTATTTTCCATTCAAAGATTTGAAACTCAAGTTAAAATTTATGTTATAAGTATTGATATCCACTTTTAGTTATACTTTTACTTGAAACCATATGAACTTGTAGAACCTTGCGTACGCATATGGAGTTTAGTACACACTGTTATCTAAATGAATATGAATACCTTATTGTTTTAAATTTTCCAATTTTAACAGAATATGCACGAATATAAACTTTAAGTTTATCTAAACATTTTATTTCAAATACCCTAGTTTATGAAAACGATACATATTACCAAATATTAGACATTTTAACATAAACTTAGATACTGATCACATTACCTATTTTAGCATAACGTATTAACATGCAATAGCATTTTATCCATTCCTTTCAGAAATATACAAATAAATATATGGATTTAATGGGTAAATATCCAATTTTAGCTTGCATTTAGTGATTTTTTACACTATTCCAATGATTTCGAGCTATTTTATATCACAGAAACGGAAACATATTTGAACATAAACGCCTGTAAAATAATATTTGAACTGTGTTTCCTATTCAAAAATTCAAATCTCAAATTAAAATTTATGTTGTCTCACTTATCAACTATTTATCCCACATAACTTTTACCATAGAAACATCGTAGAAATTCAATATACGTTAAATGAAAATAATAAATTGTAAGTACCTAAAAATATCAAACACAAAATCTATTAATCAAAACTTAAAAAATAAAAAAAAATAAAAGTTTTTACGAAGTAAAAAAAAAAAATTGCAATTGAAAAAAAAAAATTTACAAATGAAAAAAAAAATTTACAAATGAAAAAAAAATTTTACAAATTAAAAAAAAAAATTAAAAAATTAAAAAATTAAAAAAAAAAGTTTTTACAAAAAAAGTTAAAAAATATATTTTACAAAATAAAAAAAAAAGTTTACATAAAAAAAATTACAAAGGTTTAATATATTACAAAAAGTACCCATTTTTTTCAAAATTTTAAAAAAATTAGAAGTTTAATTGCTATTATTACCACTATCACTTCTCAGAATTTAGCAGCCTAGACTTTTGTACACTATATATTTTTAATACTATAAAGAAAATTTCAACTGCAATTGTACCAACACTATTATTAAGTTCGCAAAAACCAAATTTTATACTGTATTTAGCGAATTTCCAATTAACATCTTCCGTGTAGAGTAACTTTTTCCTCTAACATTTGAAATCGTGTATATCTGCTACTTTCATATTTATAATTAATATTTCAGAATTAAGGCCATACTAACCATTTTAATATAAGACCATATGTAAGCAAGATTCCATGATAAAGCTTATTATACTGATTATTTTTATTTAGTACGCATGCGCAGTTTTGTCACATGATCACTTTAACTGATGATAATATAAAATTTTGAAAAGTGATGCAGAGGTTCTCATTTCCCAAGTCAAATTCTTGCAGATGACTATTCAGATGACTGTATATGTATAGCTCCAGTAAATTTCCTGATTTTAACCCAGTTGGGGAAACAATTTCTCTGTTAACGAATAAAGTAAGTTGTACTATATCATTGTAAAACATCAATAAATGATTATTTATCTATTAAATCTTTTCTAAGTATATAATTATATTTCTTTTATTGTATAGATGTTACACCAAGATGAATCAAAACAGCAGAAACTCTCTTTACCAGAAATGAATACCCCGGATGATTCATCGTCAACACATATAGAGTTAAAGAATAATATACATGTGAGTACTTATATGTGATATATTAGAATACATATATTAAACATAATTAGAGTGAATTTACAATAAAATATTGTACCAGATGTTCTATAAAATGTGATGTTTTTTCGTCTATAGTGTTAGAAGGAATTCTAAATATATGCATTTATTTCTCTTGCAGATGTGTTCCACTTGTAACAAATACTTTTCAAGTAAATGGAATTTAAAAGAACATATACAAATCCATACTAGTGAAAAACCATATACTTGTAATCATCATCAAAAATCATCTACAAGAAAGCGTGAATTATCTTTTACTAGAAAATACAGACCATCAGTTCATATGAAAATACATCCTGTTAAAAAATTGTTTCAGTGTGAAAAGTGTGAGAAAATATTCGTTATTCGTAATAAACTGAATAGACATATGACTGCTATGTTGAACTTGTCGAAGACAGTATCCCAAATCATATTGAAGATGGATATTCAAAAATTAACCAGTAGTTTGAAGAATTTAACAGTCAAAGATCAGATTGGATACTTCGAAAAATTGACTTATAGAACATAAACCAACATAACATTTACCCAAACTACTCATGCAGCATTATTGATTTGACATATGATATCCAAAAAATGAAATTTGTAAAGAAAAATCCAAAGTGTTGTAAAGAATTTTATTGATATAATTGATAAAATGTATTGAAGAGAAATTCATATAAATGTAGACAATATTCACAATGTATTGTTTAAATACCCATAATAATAAAAAATGTATCTATACACATCTGTGTTTATTTTTATAAAATATATTTCATTGTTAAAATACATTGTATGATTTTTAACATGAAATTTCTACATGACAGTAAATAACTAATTTTGCTTTACGTAAGACTTGAGATTTATCATAACTTGTTCAACGAAACAACATTTTCCCCAATGAATATCCAGTTTACACACATACATATGAAAATCAACTTTTGATAATACTCATCAGATTAATGAAAAATATATAAAATTCATTAAAAAATGTATTTACAAATAAAAAATTAAAAAATTTTTACAAATTTAAAAAAAAAGTTTAAAGAAATGTACAATGGTTGCCTAACCATTGTACATTTCTTTAAAATAAGAACTTTAAACAACCGAAATAGAGAAAAAATGGGATGTTAGATTTAGGCCTGATCCTGCTGTTCAACATCGATGACGTGATCAACTTGGATATCTGAAACAGTTGAATGGGGTTTCATTTTCTTTCCTTGAAGGTAAATATTTTATTGGTTGTGTAATTTGAAATCAGTCGTTGTAGAATGTCGTGAATTTTTCAAGTCATAAGCAGATACACATGTTTAAGTTATACTCCGATATGAATTCTCGGTTCATTTTCGACTCATCATATAATTTACTTGTATGCATATCTATCCGAAATCAGCAGTATTCATCACTTGAAGTGATAACATAAACTAAAAGTCCGCGATACCCATTATCTGTATGCTTTGCTTGTAATCATCAGTTATTAGTCACTTCTGAACCGATGGATATGTTTTCAGTTATCTACACTTCAGTAGATAAATCTAAAGGAAACTCTGAAGCTTTTTTATTTGATTAAGACTGCTATAAATTGTTTCTTGTATCTGTCTGTAATGTCAACACCCTTAAAGCATCTCTATCTGTTAGTCTTTGGTTACTGTTACTGTCGGTAACTTCCAGATTTATAGATTGATATAACATCAGCAAAATGAGTCCCATCAGTTGCTGATACATTAATGGTTTTCTCATGCATATTTAATTTGCCGAAATCACAAATGCTTCTTAATATACCATATATTGGATCCAACATAGATTACCATTTGAAGGTATTATTTTGTATTTTCACAGCGCTAACACTATGATTTTAACAACTGAAGTCGAAAAAATGCTATGTTAGACATAGGTCTGGTTCTGACTTTTGAGTAAATTTTTGTTAATATGTAAATATTTTTAGAAAAACTTGAAATATTTATTATTTTTTTTTTGTTAAATTTTTTTAAAAGTTTTGTAAACTTTTTTTTATAACTTTTTTTTTAGTTTGTAAAAACTTATTTTTAAAACTTTGTAGAAACTTTTTTTTATATATGTAAAAACTTTTTTGTAAAAACTTTTTTTTAAATTGTAAAAAAACTTTTTTTTTAAATTTGTAAAAATTTTTTAATTTTTTATTTGTAAAAACATTTTTTTAATGAATTTTATATATTTTTCATTAATCTGATGAGTATTATCAAAAGTTGATTTTCATATGTATGTGTGTAAACTGGATATTCATTGGGGAAAATGTTGTTTCGTTGAACAAGTTATGATAAATCTCAAGTCTTACGTAAAGCAAAATTAGTTATTTACTGTCATGTAGAAATTTCATGTTAAAAATCATACAATGTATTTTAACAATGAAATATGTTTTATAAAAATAAACACAGATGTGTATAGATACATTTTTTATTATTATGGGTATTTAAACAATACATTGTGAATATTGTCTACATTTATATGAATTTCTCTTCAATACATTTTATCAATTATATCAATAAAATTCTTTACAACACTTTGGATTTTTCTTTACAAATTTCATTTTTTGGATATCATATGTCAAATCAATAATGCTGCATGAGTAGTTTGGGTAAATGTTATGTTGGTTTATGTTCTATAAGTCAATTTTTCGAAGTATCCAATCTGATCTTTGACTGTTAAATTCTTCAAACTACTGGTTAATTTTTGAATATCCATCTTCAATATGATTTGGGATACTGTCTTCGACAAGTTCAACATAGCAGTCATATGTCTATTCAGTTTATTACGAATAACGAATATTTTCTCACACTTTTCACACTGAAACAATTTTTTAACAGGATGTATTTTCATATGAACTGATGGTCTGTATTTTCTAGTAAAAGATAATTCACGCTTTCTTGTAGATGATTTTTGATGATGATTACAAGTATATGGTTTTTCACTAGTATGGATTTGTATATGTTCTTTTAAATTCCATTTACTTGAAAAGTATTTGTTACAAGTGGAACACATCTGCAAGAGAAATAAATGCATATATTTAGAATTCCTTCTAACACTATAGACGAAAAAACATCACATTTTATAGAACATCTGGTACAATATTTTATTGTAAATTCACTCTAATTATGTTTAATATATGTATTCTAATATATCACATATAAGTACTCACATGTATATTATTCTTTAACTCTATATGTGTTGACGATGAATCATCCGGGGTATTCATTTCTGGTAAAGAGAGTTTCTGCTGTTTTGATTCATCTTGGTGTAACATCTATACAATAAAAGAAATATAATTATATACTTAGAAAAGATTTAATAGATAAATAATCATTTATTGATGTTTTACAATGATATAGTACAACTTACTTTATTCGTTAACAGAGAAATTGTTTCCCCAACTGGGTTAAAATCAGGAAATTTACTGGAGCTATACATATACAGTCATCTGAATAGTCATCTGCAAGAATTTGACTTGGGAAATGAGAACCTCTGCATCACTTTTCAAAATTTTATATTATCATCAGTTAAAGTGATCATGTGACAAAACTGCGCATGCGTACTAAATAAAAATAATCAGTATAATAAGCTTTATCATGGAATCTTGCTTACATATGGTCTTATATTAAAATGGTTAGTATGGCCTTAATTCTGAAATATTAATTATAAATATGAAAGTAGCAGATATACACGATTTCAAATGTTAGAGGAAAAAGTTACTCTACACGGAAGATGTTAATTGGAAATTCGCTAAATACAGTATAAAATTTGGTTTTTGCGAACTTAATAATAGTGTTGGTACAATTGCAGTTGAAATTTTCTTTATAGTATTAAAAATATATAGTGTACAAAAGTCTAGGCTGCTAAATTCTGAGAAGTGATAGTGGTAATAATAGCAATTAAACTTCTAATTTTTTTAAAATTTTGTAAAAAATGGGTACTTTTTGTAATATATTAAACCTTTGTAAATTTTTTTTATGTAAACTTTTTTTTTTATTTTGTAAAATATTTTTTTAAACTTTTTTTGTAAAAACTTTTTTTTTAATTTTTTAATTCTTTTTTTCATTTGTAAATTTTTTTTTTCATTTGTAAATTTTTTTTTTTCATTTGTAAATTTTTTTTTCAATTGCAATTTTTTTTTTTTTTACTTCGTAAAAACTTTTATTTTTTTTTTATTTTTTAAGTTTTGATTAATAGATTTTGTGTTTGATATTTTTAGGTACTTACAATTTATTATTTTCATTTAACGTATATTGAATTTCTACGATGTTTCTATGGTAAAAGTTATGTGGGATAAATAGTTGATAAGTGAGAGAACATAAATTTTAATTTGAGATTTGAATTTTTGAATAGGAAACACAGTTCAAATATTATTTTACAGGCGTTTATGTTCAAATATGTTTCCGTTTCTGTGATATAAAATAGCTCGAAATCATTGGAATAGTGTAAAAAATCACTAAATGCAAGCTAAAATTGGATATTTACCCATTAAATCCATATATTTATTTGTATATTTCTGAAAGGAATGGATAAAATGCTATTGCATGTTAATAAGTTATGCTAAAATAGGTAATGTGATCAGTATCTAAGTTTATGTTAAAATGTCTAATATTTGGTAATATGTATCGTTTTCATAAACTATGGTATTTGAAATAAAATGTTTAGATAAACTTAAAGTTTATATTCGTGCATATTCTGTTAAAATTGGAAAATTTAAAACAATAAGGTATTCATATTCATTTAGATAACAGTGTGTACTAAACTCCATATGCGTACGCAAGGTTCTACAAGTTCATATGGTTTCAAGTAAAAGTATAACTAAAAGTGGATATCAATACTTATAACATAAATTTTAACTTGAGTTTCAAATCTTTGAATGGAAAATACAATACAAATATTATTTACTCGTGTCTGTGTTCAATTATTTTTTCGTTTCTGTGATATAAAATAGCTTGAAATCATTGAAATCATTGAAATGGTGTAAAAAATTGGTAAGTGAAAGCTAAAATTGGATATATACTCGGTAAATCCATAATTTTATATGTATATTTCTGAAAGAAATGGATGAAATGCTATGTATGCTAATAAATTATACTAAAATAGGTATGTGATCAGTATCTAAGTTCTGTTAAAATGTTGTCTAATATTTGGTAATATGTATCGTTTTCATAAACTAGGCTATTTGAAATAAAATGTTTAGATAAAATTAAAGTTTATATTCGTGCATATTCTGTTAAAATTGGAAAATTTAAAACAATAAGGTATTCATATTCATTTAGATAACAGTGTGATGTACTAAACTCCATATGCGTAAGCAGGGTTCTACAAGTTCACATGGTTTCAAGTAAAAGTATAACTAAAAGTAAAGTTATAAGTGAATATTAATACTTAGAATATGAGTTTAAGTGAAATTTTAGGTACTGGTATTTCTGTGATAAAAATGGATTAACCATATCATAGAAAATATTCAAAGTTAATTAATATAAAATTACTAATTAATATAAAACTCGTGAAAAACACGGTATAAAATCATTGGAATTGCGTAAAATTTACTAAGTATAAGTTAAGATTATTTATTTTATCCTATAAATCCTTATTTTCAAATGTAAATTAGTGATGTAAACAGGAGTTTATACAATTACTGTTAAATATTTCACGAAAAGTAATCTAAAGGTGAATACTTTTCTCTGTATTGTAATCACCTAAGAAATAAAATCATACCTGTTAGTGTACAATAATACCGAAAACTTGTGTAAAATCAATTAAAATTCACCCTTTTTCGTTAAAAATCGGTATTTCTTTTGTTTTGTATAATTGTTAGCATCGTGTAGAAGATGGAGGAGGGTAAACTTTATTAAAATATAACTCATATCTATCTCCCAACATGGATTTTTTGTAAACATTGATAGCGAATAATATTTATATTATAGTAAAAGTTGTGACCTAGACGGTCATTGTTATGCTCCCCTTTTCCTTAGAATGTGGGGTGGAATTGTTATCCCTCCTCAGAAATGCTACATTTTAGGAAAGAAAAAAAAAGTTTGCGTATTAAGAATAAATAAACAACTGGTTTTTATTTAAATATGGTTCTTATTTCAAGTCTAAATGATATAAAAAGATTATAATACGTACGTCTAAACAGAATTAAATCAAATATACACAGTAAAATTAGATAATGGTTGTTAAAACTCCTATTATTGTGCGGAAAATCAATTGATTAGGTATAAAATTCATTCAAATTTTGAATATTTTCTGTGTATTACGGTTGAAAAACTAAAAAATATAAGTGTAATTTCCTCTTATAAGTTGATATTCTCATCTTATACTTGAAAAATTCTTAAAAGATCAGCTTTATACCTTACAATTGATATTTTCCAATTGTTTCGTCTAATTAGTAATACTGATTAAAATGTTCGTCATTTAAAATAATTATATATGTTTATTCTACGGCTTATGATTTGATATCCACATCTTATAGTTGAAAAATTCATAGGAAATCATCATTTTCGTTAAAAGTAATATTTTCTTTTGCTTAATTATTAAACTCATTAAGGTGTCCATTGTTCAGAAACTATAATATAAGTTGAAAATCCATCTTATAGTTTGATATTCTCATGCTATAGTTGAAAAATTCATAAGAAATCAGCATTTTCGTTGAAATTGTTATTTTATTTTGCTTAATTATTATTCTCATTAAGGTGTCCATTGTTCAAAAACTAAAATGTAAGTTTTAATTTCTTCATATAAGTTGATATCGTCATCTTATACTTGAAAAATTCTTAAGGAATCCGCTTTTTTTGTTAAAGTTGGTATTTTTCATTGTTTCGCTTAATTAGTGATACACATTAAGGTGTTTGTCATTCAAAATTAGTATATAAAATCAATATTCATCTTATAGTATGATAATCTTGTCCATTTAACCTTTTCTTAGAGTTCTTATTTTCACCCCTCCTGTTACAGTAGAAAATTATTTTTCCCCGCCCGAGGATCGTTTCAGCCGGAGGATCGTTGCAGCCTGAGGGACGGTGCAGCCGGAGGATCGGTGCGGTCGGAGGAGCCGGAGGAGCGGTGCCTCTGGACGGAGGAGCGGATCCTCCGGCCGGAGGAGCGGATCCTCAAATCCTCCGGCTGTCCTTGAACTCTCGTTTTCCCACTACTTATGTAGTATATATACAGATCTATAGATCCTGTACAGGGCTGAATAAAAGTATTCGGATATTTTTCCGAATATTGTATATGTTGGAAATTCCTGAAATTATGTTTTTAAATATGTTATGCGTTTTCCAAATTGTTTACTTAGATGTTATCTTTTAGCTTATTAAACGGTATGGTTTGTAAAATTATTTTGGAAGCGTTGGAAAGTGCTCCATAATTCATGCATGATTTTTCGTTTTTGCTTTTAATACTAAAGCTGTATTTCTCAGCAGCTTTATTAAACCGACTGAAATTAATTTGAAAATAGCCCAGGCTATTCATTTTATTTAAAATAAATTTTAATCTTCATTATTTTCCGGTGTGCGTTTATTTTTTTATTGATTATTGTGATAGGTTTTACATACCATGTGCAGTAAGGTCGAATGCTCACTGAAAAATTAAGACTTTTGCTTCTCGCTTTAATAAACAGAAGCACATTTTTAAATGAACTCACTGATTTAATACACTCGTGCAAGTGAACTCTGCCAAGAGCTGTTCATTCTTTAAAATAACTTGAACCACATTGAAAATTACGATATAAAGATTGCAGTAAAATATTTTATAAAGTAAAATTACTTCTAAATTTTATTTTAAATTAACTGAACATTTTTATTGTCAGCAATAGTATTTATTATCTTTTTTATAGTTTAAGGCTAAGAGACATTTTCCAAAGTTAAGAGTGACAGAATTAAGACAAAAAGCGTTAAAATTGATGCATTTGTAATACCTACCTACACATATAATTTTTTTAAAACAATTTTACCATTATTTATTTAACATAATTACCCCTTTTTTCTTCTCATTCGTCGTTCTTGAATGTAAGAATTATGGAAAAAATTAAATCTAACAACAATTTATTGTCGAAATATAGTAAAATATTAATAGTAAGCAGTACAAAAGAAAAAAAATCGCAGTAAGATTAAATACCTTTTAAAAAACAAAGGACAAAAAGTGAAATTACCTATTAATAAAAAACTTCACTTGCTTAAATATATTTCAATTTTAGCAAAACAATATGAGCTGTATGCTCATAAATCGAATTCAGGAATCTGTTTACATCATTTCACAATGTCCTGTTTTCCAGTCATCATCACATGCACCGTAATCGAAGGATTGTTGCTAGTGTATATGATGTGAATTATAACATACATCATAACCACTTGAGACCTGAAGTTAAAATAACACTAAAAATACACATTCTTTTATTTTGCACAAACAAAATGACACCATAGATTACAGAAAGATCCTTTTTTCTGAAATTGATACTTTTAGATTCACACACAAATATGGATCTATAATTACTAGCATCCTTAAAATATGGATTCAATTATCAATAACCTAAATTTACGCATTAGGAAATTTGAGGGTGAATGATGTACAAATCATGAATTTTTTTTTTCCTTTCTTGGCCACACTGTCTTGAAGGCGTTTTGCAAACTCAGACGAAAATAATATTTATTTTATGAGGATATAAGCATTATTGCTGCTATTTATTGGTTTCGTTTCAAAGCAAGAAACATTCAGTTATACAGGGTGTGTTCAAAAAATTTCAAGACTGGTCTGAGAATACAAAATTTATTAAACATTTTTGTATAACGAACTAAAATTCTTCGAAATATGAACCTTGGGCACCAACACACCGCTGCCAGCGTTTTCAGTCTTCGCGCGTACTCCTGTTAAGTGACGTGGTCGAAGCTGATTGGATCTCTGGAATCGTGTCGAATCGCTTCCCTTTCAGGTCTTTCTTGATCCGGGGGAAAAAAGTCGCTGGGAGCGAGGTCGGGGCTGTAGGGCGTTTGCGGCTGTATTGCCACGTTAAACTTAGCCAAAACTTCGGCGCGGCGAGCGACGTGTGAGAGGGCACATTGTCGTTGGGAACAATCCAATCGTCTCTGATGTCTGGACGAACGCGCCGGACTTAATCCTTCAAATAATGGAGCACTTCTGCGTAAAACTGACCTGTGATACTATGTACGACAGGAACAAACTCTTTGTGGATCAGTCTTTTAGCATCGAAAACAACAATGAGCATGCTTTTCACGCGTGACTTGCTCATGCGAGCCTTCTTGTGTTTTGGAGATGAGGGGCTTCTTCTTGGTAGGCCTGTTGAATCATACGAAAAGTCTCTGTCGCTGTTTTCTTAAGTTTCACACCGAACTTTACAGAAAAACGCTGCTCCAAATGACGCTGCATTTTCCACTCAACCAGTTTTTGACGCGGATCAATGACACGCACTCACACTCCACTAGCGATCTACTCACTCCAACGTCTCGGAGGCAACTGACGCGCGTGTGATCTGTTAGCTGACACCCCCACTAACTCACACTGTTGGTGGAACGGGTATGAGCGCGCGCCCTTACTCAGGAAACAATCAGTCTTGAAAATTTGTGAGCACACCCTGTATACAGAAATAAAGTAAAAATGTTAAAAAATCAAACTGTTTAGTTTTTATGAGTAAAACAATAGAGATACACATTTGTGTGCCGTAAGTCTGAAGAGGATAACCAAAATTAATTCAATTAAGGGTGGGTTATCGCTTCTTTAAGACCTTCTTTTTTTTGACTTTTGTCTGATTCCACAGTCATTTTACGTGCGTCGTGACATTTATTTTTCTTAGTCGTCAACTCTTAAGAGCATCATATACGAATTTTTTTGCTTGTCTTTTATACACATTAATATTTAAAAATGCTGTAGAACAAATATTAAGATGGTTCTCAAATGACCTGCTCAACAACGCGAAACTTTCCGACACAATTTCTCACTCATTTTAAAACTCAAAGGTATAAAATAGGCAGGACTACTGGAGCAATTTCGAATCGAAATGACTTTTTCATTTTTTGATAAATAGATTACTTATCGAGTTATAAGCTATTCGGGTCACGTGACGACACGTTTTTCGTCATTCTCGGCTGCCGCTTCGGAAATTCGATTCAAAACGCCAACTTTGACAGTATTTTTTGAAAGATTTTCTGCCTTTACCAAAAAATGGACAACTCATTTACGAGGGAATGTCATCAAGTACGTCACAAAAGATAATTAAATAATAACTTACAATGATATTCACTTCCAAACTATTTTTATTTCTCAACATATTCTCCAACAATATTTATGCACTTATATCACCGTATCTGTGCCCCAACACCAGCTTCATAATATTCTTTGGGTTGCTGTCTCAGCCACATTAGGACTTCAAGTTGAACCTTTTCATCATCGGTGAACATCATCTTGCTCCCAAGATGGTTTTTAGTGTACTAAGCAGATGAAAATCGCTTGAGGCTAAGTCGAAGCTGTATGGGGGATGTTGAAAAAGTTGCAAGATGATGTTTACAAATGATGAAAAGGTACAACTTGAAGTCCCAATGTGGCTGAGACAGCAACCCAAAGAATTTTTTGCAGCGGGTGTTCGGGCACTGATAAAACGGTGATATAAGTCCATAAATATTGGTGGATAATTGGTTGAGAAATACAAAAAGTTTTGAAGCGAATATCATTGTAAGTTATTGCCGAAACGTCAGTGAAAGCTGACTGTGGAGACGCAAAAAGTTTTTCGTTTCCGTCTGTCTGTTTGTCTGTCTGTCTGTCTGTTCCGCGATAACTGCCGTAAAAATCGTCCGATTAAGTTGATTTTTGGTGGGTATGTTGGCGAGGTACCCGGAATTAGCTGTACAGTTTTCAGTTACATTTGGTTCATTCGTTCGAAAAATATAGAACATTTCTTTTTAGGTCATAATGCTTTCCTATGGGATTACAGACGATTTTCAAATTTCATTTTTAACTGAAATGAAAATCGCATCTTTGAATAATGGATTTCAACGTAATATTGCGGATACTAAATTTTCGATATGGAGGTCTTAAATATATGCAATAGCTTTGAAAATTTGCGTATACATCTATTAGAACTTAGAAATTAATTGTTTAAACTATTGGAAAAATTTTTTCAACTCTGTTCGGGGAAATATAAAACATTTTCCTATTTTTTACAAATTTGAAAATGCATTTCTTTTTCTTTCCTCTTCATTTTATTAGTTGCTTAGCAACCATATTTCAAAGAATATTAAAATGAGAAATGCATTTTTTAGGTAGCTTTCAATACAAAAAAGTATAAAGCTACCTATTGCAGCCGTTCGGAGGAAAGCAGTTCCGGAAAATTTCGATATATTTTCACCGATCATGACCCCAGACCCCAAAACCACCCTCCGTTCAAATGTTGATTTATATATATAGATATATATATATACATATATATATATATATATATATATATATATCTGACCTATGTCATACGATAACGCCCGTATTTATGAATCGATTTTGATGAAACTAATTGTGTGTGTTAAGGTCACTAATGTCTCGACCGAGTTCGTTGGCCAGCTTGGTCCGCCATTTTGTTTCAAGATGGCGGCCATGCGAATTGTAAGATGTTAAATAATATGAAAAGTGAGATTAAAAAACAATGACTTTCAGAGCTAATGTTGAGGCTCCTGATCTGCAGATTTACTAGTAATTTAATTATCTTTCATGACTTACTTAACGACTTTCCCACGTAAAATTAATTCATTCCAAGATATGGAATACCCCCAACGTTTGACATTCCTATTCATCTACCATATGCGCATGTAATCTGCTGTTTGAAAAACCTGTTGCGAAGTATGTTTGAAGTGATATTTGTTGTGTTAGCGACTTAAATGGTTTTTGCCTGCAATACCAGATTACATGCGGATATCGTATTACATTAGAGGCTGTCCATAAATGATGTCACAGTTTTTTTTCAATATTTTTTACGCCCCTCCTCCCTTTTGTCACAAAGTGTCACACTTCACCATACCCCTCTTCCTCCCCTTGTCACATGTCAGGCTATATTACATAAACGTATATTTGCAGTTCAGAAACAAAGAACTACGTTACAGATCGTATTTCAAATTTTATTTTTAAACTTTAAGTATGTGTTTTAATGACATTTGTGAGCATAACAATAAAAATGATTCGTGTACTTATTTTGTATGAAACAAGATTAAGGTTTACAACAAAAAACATAATTAATATACAATAAAGTAATACGGTTAGTAATAAAATATTCATATATATATATATATTTGTTTTGTTTTGTTTTGAAAAGAAAGGAATATAAGTGAAAGCAAATCACATGAAAGTTTCTTTAGCCCCGATTAAAAAACACCCTCAAATTCTGATGATTTCAAAATTACTTCAAAATTTAATCTGCTGATTTCAAATTTTATTTTAACCAAAATGTGTGATGAAACATTTCTTCTTACCCCCTCCCATTCCCTCTTCACAAACTGTCACAATTTCATGAAACCCCTTCTCCACCCCCTCCAAGCGTGACATCACTTGTGGACGGCCCCTTACCATATTACCATTTGCATGCTTTTCACACACAAGAAATAGCTCGAAGCTTGGTGGACTGTATAAAACACTTTTTATTATTTACTTCTCATTAAAACTCAAAAAATGCAATCAACACAAAGAGCATAATCACCACGGCTCCTTTCTACACAAATTTTGGAGCAACCCTGCTCACTCATTAACTCTTTTTTTATAGGTGGCGCTGCTACAACAGCGCTTGCGTCTTGGTACGGAACATTCCGCCCCACGTTGAATGGTTTCATTAAACCATACAGTCATTTCAATACAAATAGAAATTAAACACAGCATAACAATAACATAGAATTACACATAATAAAAAAATTATATAATACTACACATTAATAGGTAAAACTAGAAAGCGCCACCGGCGCCCTCGCGGCGCCGAGCGAGCCCTTCTCCTCGTCGTTCCCAAGTCCTGAGGGACTTTTAACGCGCCAGCGGCTTTGTCTCACCGTGGCGCTCCGACCGATTCAGAGGGGTCGCATTCCAGCAAGGCCTCTCAATCTTTGCCCTGGTGTCGACGACAGAGGTCGTTACGATTCGGTGGAAGTTCCCACTCTCTCAAAGGAGACTTCCCCCACGTCACACCTGATGAACCGTAGGAACTGTCGAACGGCTTCCTCGCCGAAACCTTATAAGGGAGTCGGGGATTCCACCTGATGTCCGGCATCCCTACGGCCCTTGCTTTCCCGCGGCGTCCGAACGTGAAATGCATGGAAGAGCAAGCCACTAGTCTCATCTCCCGCGGGCGACGCTACGTGCGCCGGAAGAAGCATCTGCCGAACCCTGGACCACGAGGAAAGTCGGTCTTTGTCTCATAGACGAGACTCGGCCAGGTTGCCCTCGACGAACGGCGCGAGTTTGAACCCGACTAGGCAGAACTAGCCGATAAACCAGCGACTGGGTCAATGACGAGTCAATGACCCCCGTTACGTCGAGTATGGCGACATAGATATCACAAATAAAACAAAAACAAATTAAACATCTAAAAACACAACAAGGAAGGAATCAAGAGGCCGCTATCGGACTCTGGAGGTCGCGGAAAGCTCCTCCAAACGCGCCAAAGAGGCGGGCCCGATCGAGGTTAGTGTTTGGTTGAAACTCAGGAGACGAGCCACTCATCCGCCTGCCAGACGTGGAAGTTCCTGCCTGCACGAGAGACGTGCTGGACTAGGTTTCGGCCCATGATTTGATTTCGAGCCCAGACATCGTCGTTTTACCGACGAGTCACCGGTCCGCACTCCGTGGCCCTATCTCGAGAAAGGTCCCCCCCTCCCAGAAACTCTGCAAGACACATATTGCAGGCTGAGTGCCGTGCCCCTGTGTCGTTGCTTGTTCTGGTCGGGCAATCTCGTACCAGGCTTCGAAGGCGACTCCCAACTGACCCAGCCACAGAGGACTCGCAAGGCGACCTACGGGGTCCCAATCCCGCTACGGTCGCAAAGTTCTTCACTGGGAACCGAGCAAGTCGTGTTCATCAAGTCCTGCCTGAGCTCTCGTCTCCTCGTAGACAAGTCTTGCAGCCGCCCGATCCGATTTTGTCAACCTTTGCCCTCGTGGAGCTCTATGCTCCGGGCACGAGGGATTGGTCTATGCAGTGTCCTTTCGCCACCAAAAGGGTCGGGTTTACTTTTAGAAATCATCCATTAAATACGTCACACTTGAAGAGGTTGGTTGGTTGGTTGATTTATGACAGACGATTATCTACTCAAGGGCCCTAGGGTGAGTGCCCTCCGTTGGGGTCTTGCTAAGGGATCTTAACCCGTATTTACGGCAAGGTTAGAAGAAAACCACGGAAAACTCCGAACGTTCAGTTGTAAATTCCAGTTTGAGTTTTTAACTTTACAACTCTGACTCGTTTGTCTTCACCGAAATAGAGCTCAATTATTCTTCCTAATGCCCATTTTTGAGGCGGTAGATTTTCATCCTTAAGTAGCACTAACTCATTAATTTTTACGTTATCTTTTCCTACCATCCACTTGGACCTCTGTTGCAAATTATTAAGGTACTGTATATGCCATTTTTTCCAAAATATTTGGATTGTTTTTGTGAGTTTTTTCCAGTTAGATAATCGATTATCTTTAACATCAATTACATTTGGCTCTATAACAGTATTTAAGGGTCTGCCAATTAGGAAATGTGCAGGGGTTAACACATCATATACATCGGTATCTGACGACAGAAGTACAAGTGGTCTAGAGTTTAAAATTCCTTCTATTTGGGTAGCTACCGTTAGGAATTCTTCATAAG
Source organism: Maratus michaelseni (assembly GCA_963931845.1). Classification (NCBI taxonomy): domain Eukaryota; kingdom Metazoa; phylum Arthropoda; class Arachnida; order Araneae; family Salticidae; genus Maratus; species Maratus michaelseni. The sequence continues at coordinate 209,053,290 of OZ007600.1, read as the reverse complement.
TCAATCTGGAATTCGCTAAGACCCGTTTAAAATGAAATTTAAAGGCCTTCACTTCACTTTCCCAGAGGCCGCCAAAATTAGGGGCTCTTGGGGGAAGGAAATGCCATTGAATTCCTTCACTTGACATATAATTAGCAAGTTCATGGTCTGGTTTTATAACTAAATTGTGTAACCTAGCAAGCTCTTTATTCGCACCTGTGAAATTTGTGGCGTTATCCGAATATAATTTTGAACATAAACCTCTGCGAGCCACAAATCTTTTTAAGCAAGCTATAAAAGCCTCCGATGTTAAATCGGTTGCAATTTCGAGGTGAATGGCTTTTGTAACTAAGCAAATAAAAATGCATACATACATTTTATGATAGACACCCTTTCTTTGGTGTTTATATCTAACCAGGAATGGCCCACAAAAATCCGTGCCTGAGCAATTAAATGGGAAGTCAGGTGTGACCCTCTCTTTTGGTAAATCTCCCATTAATTGCTCAACTCCTTTTGATTTAGCTTTGAAACATTTAATGCAATCGTGTACTACTTTCCTACACGTTGCTTTACCCTGAACTGGCCAAAACTTTTGTCTAACATAATGTAGCAACGCAGTAGGACCTAAATGAAAATATCGTTTATGATAGGATTCTAAAACGAGTTTAGTTAATTTATGTCCCTTAGGCAAGATAATTGGGAATTTACTGTTATAACTTACATTGGCATGTTTTATTCTGCCATTAACTCTTAATAACCCATTACTGTCTAAAAAGGGATTTAAGCATTTTATCTTACTTCGTTCTGGGATACTTTTCCCACGAATTAAATGTTTCAGCTCTTCCGGGAATTCCGACTTTTGCGCAGATTTAACAATGAAGAGCTCTGCTTTGAGAATCTCCTCGGTATTCAAAGGCCCTAACCTGTTTGTAGTTGGATTCCTAGCATTGTATACAAACCTGAAAAGATAACTTAAAACATGCAACAGTTTAGTATAATTATTAGTAATACAAAAAACTCTGAAATAAATGTGTTAGTTGTTGATATTAGTGTAGATAAATCACACTCTTCTGGATTTTTAAGTTCATCTCTAATGACGGATGTAGGAATTTCACGATTGGGATACTCTTGATCGTTCAGAAAATCAGGACCCTTCAACCGCAGTTTGTTATTAATCAGTTTCTGGGGATCCATACCTCGTGAAATAAGGTCTGCAGGATTGTTCTCGGATGATACGTGACGCCACTGTTGAATTGTTGTTAAGTCCTGTATTGCTGCTATACGGTTTGCCACAAAAGTTTTTAATAAGTAAGGCTCTTTTCGTATCCAGAAAAGCACTATCATCGAGTCACTCCACAAGTGGATGTCAATCGTCTCAAGTTGTAAGGCACTCCTCACCTTTGTCATCAATTTCGCCAAGAGAACGGCTGCACACAGCTCTAGCCTCGGAACTGTAACACGTTTTAGGGGTGCTACACGAGACTTACTGCAAACCAAGTTTACTTCAAATGTTCCATCCTCTGATGTCGATTTGCAGTATATGACGCATCCGTAAGCAGATTCGGAAGCATCAGAGAAGCCATGCAATTCAATATGAACTGCTTTTGGTATTAGAATGCACCGTTTTATATTTACACAGTTTATTTCGGGCATGGACTCTGTGAAGCTTTGCCATTGTTGTGCTTCCGTTTCCGGAAGTGGATCGCTCCACTCTAAATTTAAACGCCATAGCCTCTGCAAAAATATTTTTGTTTTTGTTATCACAGGACCCAAAATTCCAAGAGGGTCAAAGATTTGAGCTATTGTTGATAGCACTGACCTCTTTGCAGGCGGAATCACACTCTGTATGTGAATGTGGAATGTAAAAGTGTCGTAGGTAGGATTTCATGACACACCTAGCGTCTTTGTGGCTTCTTGAAAGTCGTAAGTTACATCTGGACCCGTTTTTAACTCTTTACTACTGCTGCGCCATTTGTGTAGGAACATTCCTGCACTTTTCAGAGAATTTACCAGTTGGTCCTGCAACTTTTTCGCTTCACTCATAGTGTCCGCACCACTTAGAACATCATCCATATAAAAATATGTCTCTAAAATGGGAGACGCCAGGGGAAAATTTCCACGTTCATCTCTTGATAATTGGACTAGAACCTTTGTCGCGAGATAAGGTGCACTTACTGTGCCATAGGTTACCGTTTGGAGCTCATAAGTCTTAAATGGTTCATTTACTCCCTCCCTCCACAAAATTCTCAAAAGTTTAGTTTGACTCGGATCAATTAAAATCATCCTATACATCTGTCTAATGTCAGCCACGAACGCATAAATATTTTTTCGAAATCTTGTCATTATGTTAAAAATGTCTTCCTGAATCATCCCACCGTTATATTGTAAGGAATTAAGAGAATTCCCAAGTGTTAATTGTGAAGAGGCGTTAAAAACTACACGAAGCTTTGTAGTACTTTTATCAGGGCGATAAACTCCCAAATGTGGTATGTAATATGTCCCCTTTTCTTCCTCTGCTCCCGAAATTTCTGTCATGTGACCCAATCTTTCGTAATCGCGTAAAAATTCCCTATATAACGCCAAATACTCAGGATCTTTTAAAAAGCGACTCCACAGCGAATTTAATTTTTTAAGGGAAATATCTTTTGATTTCCCTAAACACATTGGGTCCTCTTTTAATAGCATTTTTACTATATACCTCCTTGTACTATCTCTTTTAGTGTTTTTCTCAAAGTTCTCTTCGTATATTACTGATTCTTTATTTTTGGTTATCTCAATCTGCACATCTTCTATTTTCCAAAATTTCTCCATAATTTCGTTTAACCCAGTATTATCCTGTATTAAACCACAGTGCAACCTTCCGTGAGATGCATCGGGCACACTTCCGCTAACTACATATCCAAAAACCGTATTTTGAAAAATTAAATTACTATTAACTGGACAAATTTGGCCGGGGAGCAACAACTCATAAAATATTTCAGCGCTTAAAAGCAAATCTACACGACCTGGCATATTAAAGTTCTCATCTGCCAGTTTTATAAATTTTAATTCTGGCACATCAATCTTTAACATTTTTGACGGCATGCAATCGGTAATTTTATTTACAATCAAAAAATCTAATTGTTTTTCAAAATTTCCCTCACAGTTAGAAATCGTAGCATTAACTATCGATTTAATTGTTGTGAAAGTATTTCCAATTCCGCTGACAGTCAAATTCGTTTTCTTTCTTTTTAAATTAAGACTTTTAGCACAATCTGATGTCATATAATTACTCATAGCTCCTTGATCCAAAATAGCTCTCGCTGTATAATTATTTCCTGCCTCGTCTCTCAACAAACAATTTACAGTACTCAACAAAACGATTTTTGACTGATTTATTATTCTAGTTGAAAATACGGAGTTATTATTTTGATTACTCATCGAATTAGTGGGTTGAAATAGCTGTGCTTCTACTGACAAATTTG